>CP139503.1:15233277-15732528 GCA_021014915.2 Artemisia tridentata subsp. tridentata
GTTCAATATAAGTTAGAATAAGCTAAAATTTGGAACAGATAAACTTGGCTTGCTAATCTAGTTGTTAGGATTTTTTTATGATTTTTTTAGATTAGCTTATAGTAGCTTTTTATCAGCTTGAAAAGTGCTAAATTTGCCCTGCACCATAGTATAACTCAGACCCCGTTTTGCTTATTTGGCTAGATAAGAGCTTATGTGCTTGTTCTCTTGGCTTATTTTGAGATATTTGCCTAAATTGAATGATGTTCAGTACACCTTAGCTTATTTTCATTTTCACCTCAGCTTATCAATAGCTTATCAGCCATTTAGTCAAAAGCCTTGGGCTTATTCTCTTTTTAGTCCACTGATCAGCCATCTTTGGCTTATTTCTGGGCTTATTTGTGGTTTTCAAAATAAGTTGTAGTTATATAAGTTGCTTATATCCTTGTGCTTAATGAGTTTGTAAAAAAGAAAAATAAAAAAAAATAGTTAAGCAAAAAGCTGAGGCCAGGATTCGAACCTGAGACCTCAGCCTCCCAAAGCCTCACACACACAAAGCTAAACCAACTGCCCTAGGGTCTTGATCTGGTATTCCTTTGCACCATATTTTACTTAGCCAAGTTTTTCCAATTAAGCTTATTTCAACTGTCCAGCTTATTCCAGCTTATCTGGATAAGCTATCACCTCAAGCTTATTTTTCCTAGAATCAGTACATCAATTAGGACTTTTCTGGAATTTTTCATAATTTTCCAATTTCATTTAGTATTTTTTAATTTATTTTTTCTTTTAAATTCAGTTTTTAATTCATAATTAATTAAATAAAAATCAAAAAAATATAATTCTTTTTTCTAAAATTTTCTTTTATCATTTAGGACTTAGGAAAATTAAATTTGCACTCGTAGGGTCAATTTTTAAAGAATTTGGTTTTTAGGCTCGTGTTTAGATTCCCGATTTGCGTTTTTAGTGTAAATTGTCTTATGCTTAATTTTTCTTTGTAAATTTGTTTTCCATATCTCATTAGAATATTAAAAACACAAAAATCCAAAATCCACACTTCAAGCACTTTAATTCCAAACCTAAAACGAAATCCTCGATTCACACCTCGCTGGGACACGACCCGGGTGATCACTTGCTCGGGTATCTCATATCGTATTCACGGGTTTTGTAAGTTGGCCTTTTTCCTAAAGGGTTGGTTTGTCGATTCCCGCGTATCACGCATATCCGTCTGATATTATTTATATATACTTTACAACGGATCACGGGTTTTGTAAGTTGGCCTTTTTCCTAACGATTAGTGACTTGAGATCCTTCATCAAGAAGTTATCGCTTTCATAAAAATATAAAAAACAAAAAATATTTTTCTTTTTTGTATATATATATCATATAAAAAATATAAAAACATTCGTCGTTTTATTGTGTTAAATAAAAGATAAAAGCAATCTCAATATAATACTCATCAACTTTGAGTATTATCATAATAAGTTCCCAAACAAAAGATTAAAACTTGCCTTTGTATCACTTGCGAATATCGGCTCACCTTTAATTGATAAATAAACTATAAGAGGGGTATAAGGAAGGGCGATCCAATGAACTTCTCCCCGAATAGAGATCCATTCTTCTCTTCCGCTCCTTTGTGCGTTTATCTTTTAGAGAGCTACCGTACGCTTGTTGATTATTGGTTTAAGTTCACTTGTGTTTTTTGATTCGGTCTCGTTTTAATTGATTGTTTTTTAGTGCATGCGCACTCGTTCTTCTACGTCGACAAGTCCTTTACGTGAACTCGTAAATACTCCAAGGAGACGTAATCGAAGACGTAATCGTAGGCATTCTACCCAAATAGCCGAACCTGAGATTCGTGCTATTCCCGTTCCTCCCATTGTCACAATGGCGGATGAACGCACCATGTCAGAGCTTCTCTAAGCACCCACCGAGGGTTACGGAGATGCTATCGTTGTTCCGGCAATCGTTGCCGATAGCTTTGAACTTAAAACGGGTTGCTATCCTTAGTAACTTCAAGTCAATATTTTGGATTTGAGAGGGACGATCCTCATTCCCACATTCGATGGTTTAACAAGATCACCTCTACCATCAAATACTGAAATGTTCCTCAAGAAGCTATCAACCTTCTTCTTTTTTCCTTTTTCTCTCGAGGGGCCGCCCGAATTTGGCTTGAAAAACAACCCCCCCCCCCCCGTTCTATTGAAACATGGGAAGATTTAGTGTCGAAATTTGTGAATGAATTCTTTCCTCCGTCTAAAACCACAAGCCTTAAAAATGAAATCACCAAATTCACTCAAAAATTTGATGAATCCTTTAGTGAAGCGTGGGATCGTTTTAAAGAATTACTTCACAAATGTCCTCACCATGGTTTCTCCGAGTTATATCAACTCGATACCTTCTATAATGGTTTGAACCAAACGGACCAAGATTCTCTTAATGCGCCGCCCGGTGGCAATCTCTTGAATCGAACTCCGAAAGATGCTTTAGCCATCATTGAGAATAAGTCCAAGGTCCGCACTACACGAAGCAAGTCGGTTGTTTCCCAAGTTAGTGCTTCCCCTTCTATTTCATCTCTCGTGAATACTTCTAGCACCGATGCTAAGATTGAAAAACTCACGGATTGCTATTCAAGATTTTGTTCTTTCCAAGAAAAAGAAACTTTCTTCCCCACAAACTTCTTCACCCACTCAAGTCAAAGCGGTGGAAGAAACTTGTGTCACTTGTGGTGGTCCTCATGCATACTACAATTGTACTTCCACCGATGGTAGTCGATTTGAAGTTAATGCGGTAGCCGGGTCTTACAACCAAGGAGGTAACCAATACCGTCCTCAAGTTGACCCGAACTATCGTGCTAGCAATCAAAGTGGACCACCCGGATTTTCTCAACCCAACAATCCAAATAGATTCAATCAAAATCAACCGAGAGGGCAAAATGTTCGAAACCAATTTCAAGCCCCGGTAAATCAATACCTAAACCAAGGGGTAATTTCAATCAAGGCTTTCAAGCTTCTAATTACCAAGCCCCCGTTGCTCCCTCAAATGAACTTTCTAACTACATCAAGTCAAATGAGGCTAACATGAGGTCAATGCAAAATCAAATCACCACTTTGAAAAATGATTTCCAAACCTCAATGTCAAAACAAGGTCAAGAGCTTAAAAGTGAACTTCGAAATACAAATCACAAAATTGATCAATCTCAAAATAAAATTGAGAACATGTTTGCTAGCCTCATGAACCACATGAATCAAGCTTCAACTTCGGGAGGTCTTCCGGGAAATACCATTCCCAACCCGAAGGGTGAGTTGAAAGCTATTACCACTCGTAGTGGTAAGGCATATGATGGACCCTCGATTCCTACTTCTTCTCCGGTGAAGGAAGTGGAACGAGAGACCGAGGTGACAAAGGACAAAGTGCACTCTTCAAGCTCACAAAGTACCGCACCCGTCCAACCTTCGGTCGTCCAATCTCCAATTCCGGAACCCGATGTTCCGAAGACCAATCCTAAGCCTTCAATTCCATATCCTTCGAGGCTTAATGATCAAAAGCTCCGTGACAAAACTAATAGTCAAATGATGAAGTTTCTTGAAATCTTTCAAAAGTTACACTTCGATATTAGTTTTGCGGATGCTCTTCTCTACATGCCAAAGTTTGCTTCTACATTCAAGAGTCTCCTTAGCAATAAGGAAAAATTGTTGGAATTAACAAAGACTCCATTAAATGAGAATTGTTCGGCGGTGATCCTTAAAAAGTTGCCCGAAAATCTAGGAGACCCCGGCAAATTTCTCATCCCTTGTGATTTTCAAAAGCTAGATGAATGCTTAGCCTTGGCCGATCTCGGCGCAAGCATCAATCTAATGCCTCTTTCAGTTTGGGAAAATCTTTCTCTTCCGGAGCTTACTTCTACACGAATGAATCTCGAGCTTGCAAACCGATCGGTTACTATTCTGAAAGGTATTGCCGAAGATGTCTTCGTGAAGGTTGGCAAGTTCCATTTTCCTGCTGACTTCGTAGTAGTCGATTTTGATGCCGATCCCCGTGTCCCCCTTATCTTGGGAAGACCATTCTTGAAAACGGCTCGTGCATTAATCGATGTCTACGAAGGTGAGATGACTCTTAGGGTCGGAGATGAAAAATTGGTCATTAATATTGAAAGCACTTCAAAAGATCTTCTCGAGCATAAAAGCGAGTCAATTAACCAAATTGATATCCTTGATTCTACATGCGAGGAATACTTTCAAGAAGTGCTAAGTGGAAATCCCACTTCATCAGATCCTACCGTTGCTCTCTCTTCCCCCTCTCTCACTCCGTTTGAGGGAGGTGACTTCATCTTGGAAGAGATTGAGGCTTGTTTGTCTTGTGATTCAATTCCATCTGGAATTGATGATGGTGTATTTGACCCGGAGGGAGACATTCTTCTCATTGAGAAGTTGCTTAATGATGATCCATCATCTCTCCCTCCGAAAGAACTTCATAATGAGGAAATCAAATCTGTTGAAAATTCTGATGATCCTCCGGAGGTCGAACTTAAGGACTTACCGCCTCATCTTGAATATGCATTTTTGGAGGGTACCGATAAATTACCCATCATTATTGCTAAAGATCTAAATGATGAGGAGAAATCCACTCTCATAAAGGTTTTAAAGTCACACAAGCGAGCCATCGCTTGGAAACTTTCCGACATTAAGGGAGATTAACCCGGAATTTTGTACACACAAGATTTTAATGGAAGATGACTTTAAACCAACGGTTCAACATCAAAGAATGGTTAATCCTAAAATCCACGAGGTTATCAAAAAGGAGGTTCTTAAACTCCTTGATGCCGGCCTGATTTACCCTATCTCGGATAGTCCTTGGGTGAGCCCCGTTCATTGTGTGCCTAAAAAGGGAGGCATCACCGTTATTGAAAATGATGAAAACGAGTTGATTCCTAATCGATTGGTAACGGGATGACGTGTATGCATTGACTACCGAAAGTTAAATGACGCCACCCGTAAAGACCACTTCCCTCTTCCATTCATGGACCAAATGCTCGAAAGACTAGCGGGAAACGAGTACTATTGTTTCCTTGACGGTTTCTCGGGTTACTTCCAAATTCCCATTGATCCGCAAGATCAAGAAAAGACCACTTTCACGTGCCCTTATGGAACGTTTGCCTACCGACGCATGCCTTTTGGCTTATGTAATGCTCCGGGCACGTTCCAAAGGTGTATGATGGCCATTTTTCACGACATGATCGAGAAAAACTATGGAGGTCTTTATGGATGATTTCTCGGTCTTTGGGGATTCTTTCAAAACATGTCTCTCCCATTTGGACAATATGCTTCAACGTTGTGAAGACACTAATCTTTGTCTAAATTGGGAGAAAAGTCATTTCATCGTCAAAGAGGGCATTGTCCTCAGCCATAAGATTTCTAAGAACGGGATTGAGGTCGATAAGGCTAAAGTTGATGTTATCGCTAAGCTACCTCATCCAACGACCGTCAAAGGGATTCAGAGTTTTCTTGGTCACGCCGGTTTCTATCGTAGATTCATTCAAGATTTTTCAAAAATCGCCCGGCCGATGACCCGTCTCCTTGAAAAGGAAACTCCATTCATCTTTTCCAAAGACTGCATTGAAGCTTTTCAAACTCTTAAGAAAAAGCTTACTGAAGCACCGATCTTAGTTGCCCCCGATTGGGACCTACCTTTTGAGCTTATGTGCGGTGCTAGTGATTTTGCCATAGGTGCGGTCTTGAGGTAACGAAAAACAAAACATTTTCAGCCTATACACTATGCAAGCAAAACTATGACCGAGGCTCAAGCTCATTACACCACAACGAAAAAAGAATTATTAGCCGTGGTGTATGCTTTCGAGAAATTCCAGCCATACTTGATCTTGTCAAAAAGCATAGTGTATACGGATTACTCGGCTCTTAAATATCTCTTTGCAGAACAAGATGCAAAGCCGAGATTGATCCGATGGGTTCTCCTCCTCCAAGAATTTGATATCATCATCCGTGATAAAAAAGGAGCCGAGAACCTCGCAGCTGATCATCTGTCCCGATTAGAGAATGATGGATCGTCCTCCTTGATAGATATTTGAGCCGGTAGAATGCTTATGTAATCACAAACACTCTAAGAGAATCTCTAACAATGAAACTTATGCTTATGCGGAAACTAAACACAAGAGTTGAAGAAGAATATAACTAATAAACTTTGATCCTCTATGGATCTTTTATTCACTAATAAAGTTATTATCAAAAGCGTACAATGTTCATAGCCGTCTTGTTTCTTTTATACTACAAGAAACCCTAATTCAGCATTCACTAAAAACGTGTAAAAGATATGCAATATCTATTCCTAATATATCTCATGCATATCCATACCTTCTAATAATACGGGTTAACTATAACTATTACCCGCAGGAACAATACTAACAGCAGAAACAAAACAATACTACCAGCAGGAACCAATACCAGTAGGAACTACATACCTGCCATGTAATACCCAAAATTTCATAATGTGCAAAATGACCAAGCTGCCCTTGAAATTTTAAAAGTTAATATAAACACACAAAAAGCACCAAATAAATTCCAAACTTTCGGAAATGAGCAAGATATGAAGTAAATTAATTTACTACTATATTTTAACATTTTGCAAGAACAAAAATTATATGAACACACAAATATATTTATTGGGCCGAATTTTAATTAGTTACATAATATTATTATTATTAATGAATATAAATCACATAAAAGGCAAGATAACTACAAATCAATTTTGGAAAATCTTCATATTCAGGGAATTGATATTATGGACCAAAATCTTTGCCTTCCCATTCTCTTATTTGCTCGGTCCTGATTTTCTTTTTTTCATATTGCCGAACCCTAAATCTATAACACACAAAACTCACAAACAACCATCCGAAATTTTTGAAGGCTCTCCCATAATTTTTATGGGTTCTATCACATCCAAAGAAGATGAGAAAAATAGTTTCATGATTTGTGGGTCGTTCGTTTGATCAAAGGAAGTTTTGGGTCGATTTAGTCTAGCCGAGAAGTACAAATTGCATACGCCTCATTCACTCGTGTAAATCTCCTCCTGGTATTTTTCTCATGTTCTTTACATCATATATGTTCCATAAAAATTAATCTAATCGAACCATGCAAGGTAAATTGATCGCTAGAATTTTTGAAGACTAAAACGTGCATAAAATATAAACTAAACCATACGACTTTTCTGGATGTTGTACTTAATTTATTTGAACCTTATACGAATTATATGATCTGGGAAAAATGCTAGTTCGAATTATAGAGGCCTAGATGTGTCGTGGTTAATTTTAGTTTGTAAACGGGTTTTGAGTAAATCGAATGAAATAGAAAACCCTAGGGTAACGAATTAGGGTTTGTGTTTTTGTGTTTAGATCTGATCATTTAATGCATTTTAAGGTTGTTATGATGATTGGGTAATGATTACTAAATTAGGGTTAAAGTTTTATGGATTAAAAATGTTGTACGATTGGGATTTTAAAATATAAGGGGGTGTTTTGTCATTTTTGAAACTTATGGGTTGTTTTTATAATCTTAGTTAGGTCAGTAGCAATGTGTAAAAATTATAATATGGGGTATGTTGTGTAAAAATTGTAAGTAAAAGGTTATTGGGTTAATTATGAATCGAATTATAAAAATTACAAATGGAGGGACTAGTTTTGTAAATTCTGGAAATTTAAGGGTGATTCGTACAATATTAATATAAGGGGTATAATGTGTAATTTTGAATAATTAGAGGCTTAATGCGTAATTTTGGTATTTTGAGAATCGAATTTGTAATTTATTAAAATAAAGGGTTTGATTTGTAAATTAATTAACTTAAGGGACTTGTTGTGTAATTTATATAAATCAAGGGTGTGTTCGTACTATATCTTAAAATAAGGATATATTGTGTAAATTTGGAAAACTAGGGGCTTGATGTATAATTATAAATGTTATAAGGTTTAAATTGTGAATTATATAATTACAGGGTTTATTTTGGAATTTAAATAACTAAAGGGTATAAAGTGTAAAACCGTTAAAGTGGAAGGATGGGAATCGATAACATTGGTAATTTATGGATTAAATGAGTAATTTGTAATACTTTCATTTTAGACCTTTAACTTTGGTATTATTACATTTAAAACCCTAAGATATGGAAACTTGTTATATTTAACCCTAAACTATTATGACTTGCTAAAATGAACCCTATTTTCATAATAATTTGTAGTTAATGACTTAACCTAATTACTTTGTGGAATTTGTCTAATTATGGAAATTCGCTAAATAAGGAAACTTTCTAAAAATGGAAACTTGCTAATTTTGGAAACCTGCTATAAATGGAAAGTTACAAAAAAATGGAAAGCCGACTAAAATGAGAAATCTGATTTAAAGAAAATATTAATAATAAGACGACCATGTATTCGTGTAGATTCGCTGAAGATGGAGTTGTTTCCGATCCTTATATTTCTAGATGTGTTTGCACGTGCGGTATAAGGTACAGATATTCTACCCTTTTTCAGTAAGGGTGTTTTCTTTCTCTTGACTCATCGATTCTGATTCATTTTAAGAATTCCCTAAGCCATTGCTATGTTCCCCTACACTTTGGTTCGTTTGTTTGATCCACTTTGACTTTGATGTTCGATATGACACATTTGCTTTGAGCCCCTATAATGATCCATTTGATATTCGTTCGCACCTTGTGATATAAGCGTTCGAAACACTTGATACTTCGAGGGTTCATTTGATTTTGGTAACTAGATGTGGAAACCTTTTTAATTATAACATGGAAAATGTTTTGAGGAAAACTTATTTTGAAATGATGTTCATGAAATATGCAATACCACTTTTATTTGGAATCTTACTAAACTTTTATGAAAATTACTTTTAAAGATTACTTTTGTGAAAACAGTTAATAAAGATCATTTTTATGAAATCCAATTGATAAAGATTTCTTTAAATGAACCATTTGATTATGAACCTTTGATCAGTTCGTTTAGATTCATTGGACTTTGATATTGGATATGAACCCTTTGCCATGAACCTTTGATATTTGGACTTTGACTATGATTCGATGACTTAGACTATTTGAACCTTTGCTATGATTTGGACCTTTGACCTTTGACCCTTCAGTTTGATACCCGAGCCAAGTTCGTTTCCTAGCCATGAAGGTAACATGGCCGTGTCATTTGATGCACCAGTGGCATGACTCACGTGTGGGTGAGTGATTTCTCACACCGTCCCCATATTGTTCGTAACGTGCACATTATATTTATTATTGGCCTATATTATTGTTCGGGGGGCGTATGGGTTGCAATCCTAGGTTCGTGTCCGTGTTCGTGGACTTAACATGATTTGATATTATATTGTTCGGTGACTGATGCTGGGTGCAATCCACGTCTTTCACAAGTTCGGGAGTTAGCTACTCCATTTGAAGAATGAGGACACCCCTCATATTATCTGATTATCTGAGAGGTCTCCCCTCTATATGATTATGAAGACATGGTTACTATATTTGGTTCGTGTTCGGGCTCGTGGTGGATTACTGACCTTCCCTTTTCCCTTTCTTACTTTGTACCTTTGTCTATACCTTATGTTATTCCATTGCACTATACCATATATGTTCGTTTCCTTTTGCTTTCGTTTTCGTGTATATATATCTGTTCACTGGGCTTTTTAAGCTCAGCCGCATTTCTTTTCCTGCGGCAGGTTTAGTAGGGAGCTGGGAATGAGTGGAGAGTACCTTGGACTTAGAAGACTTGATAGTTATTCTGGATTAGAGTTGATTAGAAGATATTATATCTTTAGAATTTGTATTCGCATTTGTAACCTTGTAATTTCAGTATTTCGTTTGTAACCTTTGAGATTCTTGTATTACTGTAAATGTATGCTTTGTTTTGATCTGATATGAAACCATTAATGTGATATCTTTACCCTTGTCGGGTTGGGGTGTTACATGCCAGCAGGAACCATACTACTACCAGCAGTAATGAACTAAATATTATTCTAATAATTCCTAACAATCCTCCCCTAAACTTGAATTTGACAAGGTTAACTTCAAGTTTCTTGATAGATCTTTGACTTCCAGAACATGAGGATTGAACTTGATCTTCAGCAGCAACAATAAGCAACCAACTGCAACTGAATAGAACCAGCATCAACAAGAAATCACCAGTAAGAACAAGTTTCCAGCATCAACTTTTAAGTAACAGCAGCAACAGGAAACCACAGTATCATAATCTTGTCACCATCTGAGAGACAATGCACTTGATCTTTACTGCAACCATGACTATTTGTACATCATAACTTTTAAGTTTCATACTATTCTCATCACTTCCAGGTGTGTTAACTCCTGTGAGAGGTGAATCATTGAAAATTAATGGATTTGATGTCTCTTTACCAATAGCCATTAACTACTGGAGTAGCCAATGTTTTGGTGTGTAAGACCATGGTACATTGATAACCATATGATTTTTAGTAAACCATCAACTATCAACGGATTTGCTTTGTCTTTACCTGTAGCCGTTGCTCAGGACTAGCCAATTCTTAGGTTGCATTGAACACCTTGGTGAATTGAGTACCAAATATGGTTTTCCACTGCCTTTACCACAAGCCATACACTTGTGGGCTAGCCAATTCTTTGGAACCCCAAAGGGTAAAATCCATGGCGAATTGAGAACCATTTCAACTCTCTGTAATGAAACATGGGTGAGTTGAAGACCCTATAGTTTTGAGCAAACTATTACAGCTGTCAACGGATTTGATAATCACACCAGAGCCGTACCCTCATGGTGAGTCAACTCTTTCTTGTCTGTTAGACATGGTGAGTTGATTACCATTTGTTGTGTGGTAAGAAACCAACACTGTACCTGCAGACAAGTTAGTAGACAACACTAATTTTTTTTTAACTAATAAAATAAAAATAAACATAAAGAAAATAAAGAAAGAAAATGAAAAAGATGAAAAATGTACAACAATAAGCAAGAGATACCATCAATGAGCAGCAGAACCCTGAGCAGCAACAAGTTGGTTCAAACACTCACTATATGAGTCTCTTGGATTGGGCTTGCACTTTTTGTGCCAAATCAAAAATTTTTCTATACAATGTATTGGCCATATCTGATTCACTTTCAATCTCCATCTGTGTATACACCAATGTCAACAAAATAGCAGGCCTAAGTGGATAATCCTTTTCCACCAGCATATAGATCTCTATACCATCCTCTGTAGACACTCTGTGTACTCCACATGAATCAAAAAGTTTCCATGAGACATCACTAACCTGTGATTTAAATCTCCACATAGATTCCCCTCCATCTGGATCATAAATCCTTTTCAGCTGTACCCATAACTCTTTATCTTTATCTTCAGTAGGGTCTTGAACCTTGAACTTTTCCTTTACTAAAAGCCATAGCTGATTAAGATCTTCTCTGTCAAAACCATTAAGGAGATCTTCAAACAACTTGTAGCTCTCAGAAATACCACCAAGCCTTATTATCTTCCATCCCTTCATCCTTCCAGCTGTGAAAACTTCCCAGCCAATGATAGGATACTTAACTTCTAAAGGTTTGATGTGTGTATACTCTGGGACTATCACCATCATTTTCTTGATCTGCTCATCAGTCAATGCTTCTCCAGACTTCAATTTCTTTGTAACATCAGACTCTAAAACTTCTGATTCTCTTTTCTTCCCCTTTTGGATGTCTTTTCTGATTGGAGTATTTAGCCTTGCATAAGTTTCAAAGAACTTCTTTTCAATTTCAGCATCTGTCCATCCTTTGAAGTCAATCATCTGGTAACTTGCTTGATTCTTCAAATAGTGCTTCATGAAATTGACATTGTCTTTTATGGTAGGCAACTTTGTCTTGTAACCTGACTTTTGCCTTTCTCTGATTCTATGCATCAAGTCATTCCAAGTAGCTTCTCTATTTGTCTGCAAGATGAATTCCTTGAGCTTCTCTGACTTTTCTTCTACATCTAACTCAGAATCTTTAAGAATCATCACAACATGTGCTTTTATAATCATGTCAGAATCCAACAAGTATTGTAGTTGCTCATTGAACTCTTCTTGATTAAAATCGTCAGATCTTGTACTATTCATGAATCCAACTATGTTCCTTTCATCATTAGCAGACATTTGCCTTGCTAACTCCTTATCTTGAGCTATTTGAGCTTGTTTAGCTTGTTCATCAGCTAAATCCTTTTCATAAATCCTTCTGGCTATCTCTGCATCATGCTCTGTCTCAGCAGTTGGAACTACTTCAACAGTCTGAACTGTTTCCCTTTCTTGTGCAGATACAAGACCCTCAAGTTCATCCACCATTGGGGCCTTACCAGCAGAATCTGAAACAGCAGCAATAGAAGGACCAGAAGAAACACCAAGTTTAGCAGGAAGGGGACCAATAGTACCACCAGAAGGAATGTCAGTAGTATGTTCAGAGGTGTATTTATCAGCAGGGACACCTTGAGTAAGAACACCATCACCTGGAGTAATGCTACTAGAATGAATCTCAGCAGTAGGAATAACCTTTTCAGAAGAAGTAGCATAAGAAGGAACAAAAGAACTACCAGCTACAACACCAGAACTACCAGCTGCAACATGTGATTGAAACTTCTCAAAAGCTGACATTCCTGAAGGCTGCTTGGTCCTTCTCCTTGTGAAAGCTTGAGTCTTGGTAGGGGTTGGATGCTCAGACATAGAAAAAGTTTCTCCCTCGGTGTTGGCACTAGCAGAAGCCAAAACATGAAGTGCATCCAAATCAACACCAGCCTGATCATCTTCTGAATCAGAAAGAACAACCTTTTTCTTTGTTGTCTTAAGTTGAGCTTCCAGATGATTAACTCTGTGAATAAGCTGAAGGATAGCTCCACCAAGAGTCTGTTTCGAGTCTTTTAGCTCTGTTTCCAAGGCATCTACCTTCTGACCAAAATTCTTTTTAGTTTCCTTTAGTTCATATTGGAGTATGCTCGTGTCATAATTACTAATTATATGGCTAGACATATGTGAGCCTATGGAGTCACACACATATACACTGAGGTGCCACTTTATATATCGTGTTTATCGTATTTACGATATATAAATAACCGTAAGTAACTAGGAACCTCTATTGGGCTTCTAATGACTAAGTAATGGACTTTTTCTATTGGACTTGGAAACAAAATGGGAAGCCCATTTTGAGCCCAATAGGGGCCGGCCTTTAGGAGCTTTCAAGGGAAGTTTTATTTTGAATTTTGGTCAAAGATATTAGAGATATCTCCTCATAATTATGACAACCAATTAACCAAAAATACTCTCTCCCTACCTCCTCTCAAAAGGTACGGCACAATCAAACACCCTCCTAGGGTTTTGATTATCTTCATCTCTTCTTTGTATCTTGTTTATTCAAAGAAGACTAGAAGGGTTACGGTGGTGAAGGACTAGCATCCATTGGCATACGGTGACGTGTAGTGTGGACATATCATAGAGGTGATCTCCTTTGGTCACTTGTGGTTCTCATTCTAGTCGATCGATAATCATTGGTGGTGACTCCCGGATCACGCTACAAAGGTATAACTTGTTTGTTTAATTCATTTGATTGATCATATGGCTATATGGATCCTTGTTGGTGATGTATTCCGCTGCGTTTATATATTTATATGTTATTTTATTATTACATCACCTATAGTGGTATCACGAGCCATCATATGATGTCATATGATCATCTAGTATGCATAAAAATGACTAAAAACGCATGTTTTTAATGGATCTAAAAGTATATCTTCAAAACAGCCCCTAGGGCTTATATTTTCTGAATATGTTGACCCATATAGGGTCTTAAGATCTGGACTTTTTCATCCCATGGTCATTTGTTATGCATACATTAATCGTTTACTTGTTCGGTACCCGTAAAATGGCCTAAAAACGCGTTTTTTGATAGATTTGTAACCCGATTTCAAATCAGCCCATGAGGCTTAATTTTCTGTGGTAAAATGATGTTAAGAAGGTCCTAATATCAGTGGGTTTTGAATCTATGGCCATTTGACACGCGTACCAATCGGGGTTTTAATTCTTGTTAATTAATTTCTTCGATTCGTTGGCTAACAATTTATTTCTTGTTATTTATTTTGTTGTCCATGGCAAATACATGCATATTTGTCCATGGAGTTAGCCAACACCATGTTTTGATCATAATATTATGGTATTATTATGTGTATATGCAAAGCCGATGAAAACCTAGACCACTAATGCCTTGTGATGTTGTGATTGTTGGTTGTTTTTCTTGTTTTTGGGGTTTGCCATTGTTTCGGCACTTTTGTAATGTTATTCATTTTGGTATTGCCATTGTTTGGGCATTTTTACAGTAGATAAGAAGTAGATTAGTTGTACTTTATTTCATATATCATGTAATCAAAAGCTTGGAATCAAATGGCGAAAGATTGAAGGACTTTGGAACAAAAGTAGCTGCTGGACACCTGCTGGGAAAATGCGATTTCCAGGAGATTGGTAAGGTATTTTGGGCTGAAATTTTTTGTGTAGGTACACAAGACATGGCCTACAACTTTTTCAACTGGGCCGAAGCATGAGGAGGTCATCTTCAAGGCCATTTGGGCCTCCAAAGACAGAAAATCTGGGCTGACAGAATCAGTTTTTCATGTGCATAATGGGCTTTTACTTACCCATGATCGTCTTGGGGCAAGTGGGAGCTCTCCGTGTGGTTGTGGTTTATGTCCCTAGTTTACTCTTGGTTCTCGTGATGGCTCACGAGGCCAAGCATAGGATTTTCATCGGTTGAGGCTTTGCATATTGTGGTTGTATGTTTGTTTGGTTGTTTTATGTATGTTGTGACTACATGGAAAACGGAAATTGTTTTCTTAAAACTTGAAACGAAACATAAACCATTTTGAACTAAGTCTTATGATTTTGTTTAACTAAGTTTAAATATGATTTGAAACTTAAAAATCATTGTTCTCTAAATAAACACTTAAACTAGTTAAGGTTGTTTATTCATTTGTTGTATTGTCCAAACTTAATAATCCACTTATGATTTATATTAGTCTTGAAAATGGACAACTTGACACACATAAATTAAAACAATGATTAGAATTAAGTTAAGAAAAGTTTTTAACTTGTGCTACGAAGAATGAATGCATGCTTCTTTCGTACACGTTTTTGACCCACATCAAAATATTTTACCCGTCAAAATTTAAGTTGTGCCGTCCAATTTTGATGGCACTTGCAATTACTTTTTGCCTATGCGTGGGACCTAGGTTGAATTGTAACCTAAGGTGACTATTCTTTATGCGTGAGACCTAGATATATTATCACACATTTTCAAATTGGATGACTTAATCAAGTTAAGCGGTTAGACCTTGACCCGAGGCAAAGATGGGACTAAACATGCCTACATGACACTAGTTGTTTGACACTAGATGCCATGAGTCCCATAAGGATCTAAGAGTTGTACATGTAATACAATTGGTGATCGTCGCCTACCAATTGAATCTACTAATGCTAGCAGATCAACTGATGTGATAGTAGAAGCACAATGTGGATCTTAGCCTTTTCGTAAATTAATTGTTTTAAATTATAAACATGGGGTAGTTAATTTATAAAAGGATAATTATAGAAAATACTAAAAATGAACTTTTTAAATTCAATTAATGAATTAATGCAACACAACCGTAAACGAAAGTTTGTTCTTTTCTTGTTAAAAGTACGAACTGAGTCGCTCTTTCCTTGTAAGAAAGAGACTTGTTCCTATCCTTTTTCTTTATGAGGAAAAGCCATAATAGGAATATTTAAATTTTCCTAATTCTAATAAAACTCAAAGAACACCTACTCTAGAAATCGTGATGTCTTGTAAAAGTCAAAACGGTTAAGTATGGTTACACATCTTATTCTTTCAAGGTTGTTTTATAACCCTAGTTTTGGTTTTGAAACACTAAAGAAATATAAGATATTTGGATAACTAGAGAACACGTTTTCTATAGCTACCAAACTAAAATGAGTTTAAATAATTAGAAAACGGAAATATCAATAAACCGCAAAGTGGTAAAGGCAATTACTAGTATGATTACCTAGCAGTTTGTCTTAACCTAATAAGCCTACTAAGGTCCTACATACCATTGTGTTAAAGTAGACCAATTATGGAGGAAATGCATGCCTATTTTCAAGTTAAAATAGTAATGATGGCTAGCCCATCATCTATATGTTAGAACTTGATACACTTTCTTGAATACCTAAGTACATGTTTACTAGTCAAAGTGACTCACATTAGCAATAATGTGCAGATATTCAAAGAAAGAAGGAAAGTATCCAATCGCCACTCACTCTCCACTGGTGACGTAACACATGTAATGTTGTCTAATCCAGTGGGAGGTACGTGATTATATTACTGGTGACGAAACACATGTAATGTTGTCTAATCCAGTGGGAGCTGTAAGCTTTATTACCTTGCAAGTTGCCCATCTTATTTCCAGATTGTCTTGAAATAATACATTACTTTCCACATGTTCAGCATCATAGTTTATATAAGAACCATTACATAAATTTTATAAGATAACTTGTCGCGTTCCTGATGTTGCTTCCTGAAATGTTATCTATAAAATTGTTATGCATGATTCATTATTAAAACGATAAAGTTCTACATATCTATAATTTGATTTTGAGTAAAAATCATATGTTATCTTAGACATTGTCATATTGCTTGTTGGATCGATAATACTCTGACCAAACTAACTTGTAGCTTGTCTACGGTTTAACAGCTTTGAATGAATTCAAACCTATTAATAGTGAAACACTGATATACTTTGCTAAGTATGCGGAATCTACTTCAACAAAGCTAAGAAGAATTTAATAAACGAACTTGAATATTATTAAAACCTTGAACCTGCTTTCTTACACAGATTCACTAACAAACTCTAAACTCTAATAATCGTATATCACTAATCGACTATATCTTGTCTCTCTAAAACGCATATATCTCTAATGCCAACCTAGGGATCCTTTTATAGGTACAAGGAAAACCCTAGTCGGTTTACAATACTTGAACGACAAGTAAATTCTAATTATAACTCTAATCTAATACGAATATTCTAGAATTACACATTAGTCCTTAAACTATTTGCATGGCAGTCCTTTAACGAGCAGCAGTACTTTCATTGAATAGCAGTACTTTGACTTGAGTAGCAGTACTTTGACTTTTATAGCCCAACAATCCTCCCCTAACTTGAATTCTACTAGCTTGATTTCAAGTTTCTTTGTATGTCTTTAACTTCAACACTTTATCTTTCAAGGAAAGGTTGTTTCTTCAAACCTGACTCGTTATTAATTTGTCATCATCAATGCAAACAGTATCTTCAATCTTTATCAGCAACAATTCTTTTCAGCATCAGATCTTCTCAGCAACTCAGCATCATATTGGCAATATGTACATCATATCTTAAAAGTTTCATACTATTCTCATCACTTCCAGGTGTGTTAACTCCTGTGAGAGGTGAATCATTGAAAACTTAATGGATTTTGATGTCTCTTTACCAAAGCCATTAACTCTGGAGTAGCCAATGTTTAGATTTAGGAAAAACCATGGTACATTGATAACCATATGATTTTTAGCAAATCATCAGTTATCAACGGATTTGAGTAGTCTTTACCAAATAGCCGTTTGCTTTTGGACTAGCTAGTTCTTTTAGTACAATCACTACCATGGTGAACTAATTACCATATAATGGTTTTCCACAGCCTTTACCACAAAGCCATTATCTTGTGGGCTAGCCAACTCTTCACTAATATAGATATGGTGAGTTGAAAACCATACAATTTTTAGTAAATTGCCAACTAAAAACGGATTTGATAATCACATCAGAGCCGTACCCTCATGATGAGTCAAACTCTTTCTTGTTTATTAAACATGGTGAGTTGATTACCATTTGTTGTGTAGTACAAGTACTAACACCATGCTGTTGCTTTCAAAACCATTTGTTGCTGTTTTAATCTTTGTGCTTCAAAATGTTTTTGCACTTATAAAAAATTACTAATTTTATCAAAAGATTTTACTGGTTTTACGCTGCAAGCAGTACTTTGAGAAAGTACTGTCTGACCAGCAGTACTTTGAAGAAAGTACTTTATTTTTTAAAAGATTTATATAATATTTAAACCATACCAGTAGTTATGCACTAATCTTCAGTTTCTGTAGTCCACTTGATGAATAATTTTATGACCATCAATGCTACTTCATCCTCTAGTTCCACTTCCATTCCATGCTCTAGCATTCTGATCATTAGATCTCTTGTGAGTGGATATCTTTGTTCTGCTAGCATATGAATCATAGTGCCATCTTCTAACTCCAAAACATGTATCCCAACTGATCCAAAGAATCTCCATCTGTTAATCTCCCAGTTGTCTTGATTTTCCCACAAAGCACTGTCCTTAGACTCCTCTGTCTCCCAGATTATTGTGAGATCTCCCAACAATACCAAACCTATTCCTTGTGGTGGAATATGCTCAAAATAAGTTTGCACTTGGAGATATAACTGAAGCATATCATCTCTATCAATCAGATGTAGAATATCCCACAATGAATTAAACACTCTAAAACTTCCATCTTGTCTATGAAATATTAGATAATCTCCTTCTTTAGATTCTACAACTGAAAAAGTAGATATCTTGGACTTCTTATCAGAATCTTCTTTCAATTTTGGATTCTCAAAGTCAACAACTCTAAGATAATTTCTGAGCTCATCAACTGTGTCTGTTCTTAATTCAACAGCTTCCTTGAACTTCTTTGATGGCTGTTCATCAGTGACTCTTTTCCTCTTTGAGCTTCTTGTAGCAGCTCTTTCCTTTCTTTTATCTTCAGGCTTGTCATCTTCAAAAGAAATAATGCCTGCAAGATCTCTTTGAATAGCTTCTCTAACAGCATCATACAGATCCTTCATCTCTGTATATGTCAATCTAACTAATCTTGTGTATCCTTGACCTTTCAGATAAGCCATCATATCATTCCTTTCTCTAGCTTTACTAATTGGCCTTCTTGATTGAACATTCTTCCTTGATTCTTCAGCATCTATCTCTGCTTGTAATATTCTTGCTGCTTCCTCATTTTTGGCAACCTCAATTTGTCTTAACTGTGCCAATGTCATCTTCTTCTTCTTCTTTTCTATCAAGATCCCTTTGCCTTTATCTTTTGGATCTATCTCTTGTGCAGGTTGAGAAGAAGTATGATGTTGTTCAATCTCATGAATACTTATACCTCTTTGACTTGACATATTAAGCATGATATCAGCAATTGTTTCATCATCACTGTTAGTTTGAGCTATATCATCTTCTTCCTGAGCTGGTTTAGAAGGACCTACTTCCTCTTGAACTTGATTTGAAGGACCAATATCCTCTTCAAAATCTAAGGTTCTAGGTGTAACAATGAATTGTCTCTCAGTACCTTGTTGAGCAGTACTTTCTTGAGCAGTTCTTTCAACTTCAGCTCCTTCTAAGTTTATTTCCTCAGTATCACCACTTCTCACTTCAACAGTAGCTTCTTCCAAATTTCTTTGCTCTGTTTCATCACTTTTCCTTTCAACAGTATCTTGAGGAATATCTTTAGGTGGTGTCCTCTGAGTATCATCCATAAATCCAGCATCTTGTTCAAAATCAGGTTCAAAACCAGCATCATCTTCATTCAAATTCTCTAAATTCCTCCCCAATTGGAATGAAGATTGCTTCTTAGACTTTTTCTTCTTAGAAATCTTTGTAGGTATCCTACCAGTCTTCTTCTGAGACTTCACCCATAATCTATGGTGTTGAACTAGTGGCCAAACATACCTTTTCAATTTCTGAAACTTAGTCTTTAATTTGTCTATCTTAGCAGCTTGAGCCTCACTCTCCTTCTTCAACCTCTTTAACTCCCGTGTTAAAGCATAATTGTCCAATTCTACCTCCTCTTCTTCAAATTGTTTAGACACATTTGTGGAAGAATTATCAATAGGAGATGGTGGATTATTCATACCTTCGTCTGACTCCTCATGAGTAGGATTGTCCATAGGAGCAGTATCTTCCCTAGTAACAGAATGTGGAGAAGCAGTATGTTGAGAAGCAGTAGGTTGAGGAATACTAACTTCTCTAGGAGACTCTTGGCTTGCTGATTCAGAATTTGCTTCTTGCTCTTGCTCTAGCTCTGCATCTCTTACAACTTGTGCAACTCCCAATATATGAGCAGTCAAAGGTGTGTTGGTTCCAGAAAACTTTGCACTTTGTTTAGATAGAAAAGTAAACACCTTTGATGGAAGTTTGACAGTGGGTAGAAAACTTTGAGGTTTAGGAACATCCTCAAGTTGATTGTTCAAGAATAACTGAACAAACCTTGGATACATCAAAAATGGTGAACCATTACAAATATGTGTAAGCATACCATCCAGAATGAGTCTTGAAAAATTGAATCTTCGATCGGTAGCTAAACCCACTAATGCAGATGCAATATTTTGACCAAATTGATCAAAAGAAGTACTCTTGGGACTCAAACAATGAAGTAAAACGTGAATTAGGTACTTCCAATGAGAACAAAATAAAGGCTTTTGAAAAGTAAGCTTCGTCAGATCGCCTTCATAACCTAAATCTCTTAATGTGTCCCAAAGCACTTGTTTTTCAAAACGAACAGCCCCCCCTGCATCATCAAACATCAAAACATCCCTAATCGTGGCCTCAGTAATCCTAATAGCTCGTCCAGCAACCGTAGCCCTAATCAACGAATCATCTTCTTTCGTTGCAGTAGCCCAAAATTCTTGCATCCAGGGACCAATAACATCAGGGTCAACTAAAATAGAGTAGTTGATGGAAGACCCAGTTAAGAAATCAATGATCGCATGAAAATCAAGATTATCCCTTGTCTTGTCCAAATTAGCGATCATATTATGTTTGCTAACAGTAAGGCGATTAGCCATGATGATTTGGTAGAGAAGAATTCGCTTTGAGTATGTGATTTGATAAAAAGATTGTGGTGTAAAAGCGAATGAGGGATCTTAAGTACGGTAAAAGGCGGGGAAATAGGAGTGAGTTTCTTTAAATAGGATGAAAATAAATCAAACTCTTAATAATAAAGTTACCGTTTGGATTAACTTATTATCTCCGCCGTAAGGAATTAATTAACCGTAGCCCCACTAATTTTTGACCGTTGGAACAGTACGTCCACGTAAGCAGTACGTTGAAGCAGTACGTTGGTGAAGCAGTACTTTAGGTAATAAAGCAGTACGTTCCATCTTGTTATCCACAATCAATATTTCAACTAAAACCAAGAACTTGTAAAAGGTTCATGCTTAAGTTCTAACTAATAGCTAATGTTGCCTCCCCTCAAATACAACATATAGGCTAAACTAAACTACTAATAACCAATACTTTCAATAAGAACTAACAGAAAGTATACTAACTAATACTAAAGCCTCCCCTCAAATGTAGCCTAGTAGTTAATCATCCCAATGCTCACAACTAAGTGGTTGAATCTTGAAACATCAAATCCCTTAGTGAGTAGATCAGCTACATTATCATCTGTGTGAACCTTAACCACATTTATAAGCCTGTGCTCATAACAATCCCGAATAAAATGATGCCTAATCTGAATATGCTTGGTCTTGGAGTGATAAACAGGATTCTTCACAATGCAGATGGTACTCTCATTATCAATATTGATAGGAGTATTCTTGAAATTGAATCCATAATCCAAGAGTTGATTTTGCATCCACAAAACTTGTCCACAACAGCTTGCAGCAGCAACATATTCTGCTTCAGTAGAGGAGGTGGCAGCAATGGTTTGCTTCTTACATTGCCAGGAGACTAATCTTCTACCAAGATATTGACATCCTCCTGAGGTTGATCTTCTATCATAATTATCCCCTGCATAGTCACTATCTGAAAAGGCTTCTAAGTGAAAAGGTGACTCCTTAGGATACCATAATCCTAACTTTGGTTGATGCTTGAGATATCTAAAAATCCTCTTGACTGCATACATATGAGAAACCTTGGGTGTAACCTGAAATCTTGCACATAAGCAAACAGCAAACATGATGTCAGGTCTTGATGCAGTTAAGTACATAAGACAACCAATCATAGATCTGTAAAGCTTGACATCCACAGCTTGTCCATCTTCATCCTTGCCTAGAGGTTTATTTTTATCAATGGGTGTGGTGGCAGGCCTGAGATTTGGAAGGTCAAATCTTTTAAGTATGTCTGCAACATACTTTTCTTGGTTAATGAAGATTCCATCTCTTGTCTGTCTAACTTGAAGACCCAAAAAGAAAGTTAATTCTCCCATAGAACTCATTTGAAACTCCTTCTGCATAAGATCTTCAAATTCTTTCACCATAGACTTCTTTGTAGCTCCAAATATAATATCATCCACATATACTTGGACTAACATAATATCTTTCTTATCCCTCTTGATGAACAAAGTCTTATCAATTGCTCCTCTCCTATAACCATGTTGGAATAGAAAATTTGAGAGTCTTTCATACCAAGCTCTGGGAGCTTGATGAAGGCCATAAAGTGCCTTGATCACTTTGTAGACTTTGTTTGGATGTGCAGGATCTTCAAAACCAGGAGGTTGTTTAACATAAACTTCCTCAGAAATTGTGCCATAAAGGAAAGCACTTTTCACATCCATTTGGTAGACAGGAAATCCCATGTATGATGCAAAGGCAAGAAATAACCTTATTGCCTCTATCCTTGCAACAGGAGCAAACACTTCATCATAATCCACTCCTTCTTCTTGGCGATATCCTTGTGCAACCAATCTTGCTTTATTTTTGATAACATTCCCTCTTTCATCTCTTTTGATTCTAAAAACCTATCTTGTACCAATGACTCTTTTGCCATCTGGTAAATCACATAATACCCAGACTTCTTGAAGCTTAAATTGTAGAAGCTCCTCTTGCATGGCTTCAACCCAACTTTCATCTGCTAAAGCTTGAGCTACCTTTTTGGGTTCTTCGTGAGATAGAAAGCAAGCAAACAGGCATGTTTGTTGATCCTTGTGATTCATCCTGTTTTGTTTGTAAACAAAGCTAAGTAAAGCAGTATGTTGCTTAGAAAGGCCTTTAACTTTGTTTCTTGTAACCACTCCTGAAGAGGGTGATCCAATAATATTACTTTGAGGATGAGCTTTATGAACTCTCAATGTAGGAGTTGGTGGTACTGAAAGATCAGACTCTAAGTTAGTAAAATCAATGCCTTCATTGGAGAAAATACCTTCTGGAATAAGCTCATCATCAATTTCTTCTAATCCAGGAATGTTAGCATCAACTAAATCATCATCATCAACATTGGAATTATCAGCATTGTTCCAATTTGATTGCTCTAACACATCAGAAGTACTGTCAAATTGATCATCAGTACTTTGATCTAAAGTACTGTGGGCAGTATCTTGAAATTTACCCTTTTGCTTTGCAGCCTCATAAGCTTTCCTTTGTTCATCTTCATAGGATTGTGCTATAGTTTCTTGAAGCAGCATCCTATTAAGCTCTTCTTGTATGGCTTGATCTTCATCAGATACTGTATGAGAAGGCTGAGCAGTACTTTGTTCCTCAACAGCAACTTCAGGGTCTTTGTTAGGAACTTCTTCTGATGTAACATTGACTCCATGAACAATGTACTGTGAATCATCTTCTTTGGAATTAGCCTGATTCTCTTCTCTAACAGGAACATAATTCATAGATGGTGTGAACTTGAGATCAAGATCAAACATCCAATCAGGACCTTTACCTTTCTGAGTTTCCTTATCTTCTAAAAATTCAACATGAAGACAATCTTGTACCTTTCTGGTATTCCTGTTATAAACTCTAAATCCTTTGCTATTAGTACAATAACCCAATAAATATCCTTCATCTGACTTACCATCAAATTTACCCAGAGAATCAATGGTATTTAGAATAGTCAGAGAGCAGCCAAAAGGTTTTAGAAAACGTATATTTGGTTTCTTTCCCATGAGTAACTCATAAGGTGTCTTCATCTGAGGTTTAGTTACTGAAACTCTATTCAACACATAGCAAGCAGTACTTATGGCTTCAGCCCAAAAGAGAATAGGTAATTGGGAATCTGCAAGCATTGTTCTAGCTGCTTCTATCAAAGTCCTGTTCTTTCTTTCTGCAACACCATTCTGCTGTGGTGTTCTAGCAATGCTAAACTCTCTCTTGATCCCTTTCTTAGCACAGAATTCATCCATATGCTTGTTCTTGAATTCTGTTCCATTATCACATCTAATACCTCTCACTTTGAGTCTTAATTGATTTTCAAGGGCTACTATCAGGTCATGGATAGCATCAAAGGTTTCATCTTTGAATCCCAAGAAAAAGACCCAACTAAATCTGCTACAATCATCTGTTACTACCAGGCAGTACTTCTTCTTGTTTAAACTCTCTACTGAAACTGGTCCAAACAGATCCATGTGTAGCAACTCCAAAGGTTCTCTAATATCTCTTTCCCCAAGCTTCTTACATGAAGCTTTATGTTGTTTACCCTTCTTGCAAGCCAAACATGAATGATCAGCCTTGAATGTTTTGGAAGGTAAACCTTTAACTAAATTTCCTTTGACCAGCTTGTTGATGTTCTTAAAATTAACATGTCCTAATCTTCTGTGCCACAGATGTGCTTCTTCCAATGATGCCTTTGCTACTAAACATGTTGCTCTTCCAGCAGAATTGAGACTCTTTAAGTCTAAACTGTATACATCATTGGTTCTTGGTACTCTCAATGTCACCAAGTGATCATCAACAAATTTGAACTCAGGGGAGAGAATGAGACATTCTGTATCAGTAAACAGAATTGGATACTTCTTGTCACAAATTTGAGATACTGACAATAAGTTGAACTTGAGCTCCTTTACATATCTAACATTCTCAAAATCAATACATCCAGCCTTGATTGTTCCTTTGCCAGTGATTCTTCCTCCATCAGGATCATTACCAAATGCAACTCTTCCTCCATAATATGCCTTAAAGTCTGACAGGATCTCTTTGTCCCCTGTCATGCTGCCAGAGCAACCACTATCCACAATAATATGATCTTTAAGCTCCTCCTCTGGGTTGCCCTGCACATTAAAGAAAAGGGTTAGTTCCTTTTAGGAACCCAAGCCATTACTGACTTGTGTTCCCCTTATGGAGTGACATACTTGAATTCCTTCAGTATGTAATCTCCACTGGTTTTAAAGGCATGGTCAATGATTATTTGAGTTGGTCCCATGTCCTGTGTTGCAATATCAACAACACTCCCTGTTTCACCCTTATCTGATGAAAGTACTTCTTGTTCTCCATCAGTACTTTCTTTCTTAACCCAATTTCGTTTGACCTTAGGTTTCTCTGAGCTAGGTACTCTGCTTGAGGTGGAAGACTTTTTATATGAATTGAATCACTTAGGTCTTCTATGTGAAAAAGTGTGAGCAGTACCATGAGTGGGTGAAAACTTATCAGTTCTTGGTGAAGGTACTTCTTGAGACTTATCAGATTGTGAAGGTACTGGTGATTTGGAAAACATTCTTTTCTGGTGAGGATACCTATAGTCTTTTGAGAAGTTACTATGGTTGATCCTATTTGATTGATTCCAAATTGGTCTAGTCTCTCTTGGCTTATGGGTGGGAGGTCTATTCTTTGGAAACTGACTTAAGTATGCTGAATGAAAGTCACAGTGCTTAATCAAGTGATCAGGACTATAACAGACATAACATAACTTTCTCTCCATATTCCCAAATCCTCTTCTATGATTAAAAGGTTTCCTGTAGTAAGCAGTATTTTGAAAAGTTTCTCTTGGAGGTACTGCTGAATGTCCAGCAGTACTTTGAAAAGTTTTTGGAGGTACTGCTTGTTTTTGAAAGGCTGTAGGAACCTTTTGATCATTACTCCTTTGAAAATCATTCTTAGGTCTCTCAGAACTAATTCTACCATTAAGCTTCTTCCTAAACTCTAGGTTGTCTACACCATAGCGAGAAACATCTATCCTAGCAGGTTGAAACTGACCAGTAGGTGGAGGAACTGAGTGATACTCCTTATCTTTCTTAAACTCAGGAGGTGATTCACTAATTGGTTCCTCATTCCTAGATGTGTTTTCTTCTGAGCTTGTAAGGTCATCATCACTAGGTGGAATCTCTTCCTTAGCACTAGGTGGAGTTTCTTCCTTATCACTAGGTGAGGTCTCATCTGAACTACTAGCTTCACCATAACCTAGTCCAGCTCTACTGTTTATGACTCTTTGTTTTTCAACAAATTGAACATGTGATAGACCAGCCTGTTTAATACTACCAAGTCTTTCTAACAAAGTATCTCTTTCCTTAGTAATCTTTTCTAATTCAGACACCTTACATCCTAACTTCCATTCACTTAATTTCAATTGGTAATCTTGTTGCTCATATTTTTCTGCCCAAGCTATTTCATTATTTTCATGTGTTAAAATTTTGGCTTCCATTGACTCTAAAGTTAATTGATAACCAGCTACCTCAGACCTAGCTGTTCTACAATTATCTCTTTCAGTCACATAATCTTTAAGCAACTTTTGATAAACATCATTACACTTAGAGCATACCTCAGAGACATTGGATGAACTTGGTGAAGTGGCTACCATAGCAATCTGAACAGGTTCATCTTCATCCTCCATGCTCCAGTCAAAGCTTCCAAGACCATCTCTTGATTCCAAAGCAGCATATCCAGGTTCCTCATCAAAAGCTGTGCCCCAATCAAACTCTTCCATTGCAACCATAGAATAGGTTACAGGTTCATCATCAAATTCAGCACTCCAGTCAATTTCTGCTAAATTTTCTTGAGCCACCAAAGCTTTTGGTTGTGATTCAGTAATAGGAACCTCCTTTCTTTCAACCTTGGGTTGTTCAATCATCCTGTTTGCCTGATATTTTGCAAACTTGCATTCCCTTGCAAAGTGTCCAAGCTTTTGACAATTGAAACATTCAATCGTAGATTTGTCAAAAGTTATACCTTGTTTGGCTTTGAAATCAATTCCCCTTCCTGTCTTGTTCATGAACTTCTTGATCCTAGCAGTGATCATAGCTACTTGCCATCTTATGTCAATCTCTTCTAAAGCATCTTCTTCAATCTGCAACAAGTCTTCTTGATAGGTAACTGGTAAAGTGGCTTGTTGTGCAAAGAAGGAACATACAATTTCATCAGAATTTGTGTTGTTAGTTGGTGATGGGTTGGGGGTAGTTGAGGTTGTGCAAACATGCTGTGAATCACCAACAGTACTTTGAGAAGGGTAAGCAGTACTTTTAGTGGAAGTACTGCTTCTGTTTTCAGACGATACAAAAGCTATGTTGTGAGTTTTCTGAGAACTATGACCATTCATCTCTTGCTCATACACTTTCAGATTGTTATAGAGATCATCAAAGTCCATAGACTCCAATCCAGGTTGTCCTCTGATCATAGTAGCAACCACATGCCAGACAGATGGCAAACTCCTTAAGAACTTCAAGTTTGCATCTTCAACAGATACCTCTGCTCCATATAGTTCTAGCATACTAAGTAGATTTTGGAATCTGTCATAGGCAGCATCAAGACTTTCTCTTTCACCAACAGTGAAGGTTTCAAATTGCTGCTTCAATAAGTTTCTATGCATCTTCTTTGAAGCATCATTACCTCCAAATCTTGTTTTGATCGCAGCCCATAATTGTTTTGCATCCTTAGCATCATGGAACTTCAGTAGGTGACCATCAGGAATAGCAGACAACAGTATGTTGAGAGCCTTATCTTGATTTCTCTTTGTAGCAGCTGGTAAGGGTGGTTGAGGTGGTTTGGGTTGTCCTTCAATTTGTAGAGGTTCATCAAGAACAACATTACCATTGACAATTACATCCCATAGAGCATGGTCAGTAATAGCAAGGTACTGCCTCATCTTCATACTCCAGAGATCATATTCTCCTTTCTTGATGATAGGAATTCTGAGTGAGGTGATGGATGGAATAGGTGCAGCTTCAGTCGACATTATTAAGGGTTTGTTGATAAATCGGTTTTAAGGGTTTCTTCTTAATCAGAGTCTCCACACAAGCTCTGATACCACTTGTTGGATCGATAATACTCTGACCAAACTAACTTGTAGCTTGTCTACGGTTTAACAGCTTTGAATGAATTCAAACCTATTAATAGTGAAACACTGATATACTTTGCTAAGTATGCGGAATCTACTTCAACAAAGCTAAGAAGAATTTAATAAACGAACTTGAATATTATTAAAACCTTGAACCTGCTTTCTTACACAGATTCACTAACAAACTCTAAACTCTAATAATCGTATATCACTAATCGACTATATCTTGTCTCTCTAAAACGCATATATCTCTAATGCCAACCTAGGGATCCTTTTATAGGTACAAGGAAAACCCTAGTCGGTTTACAATACTTGAACGACAAGTAAATTCTAATTATAACTCTAATCTAATACGAATATTCTAGAATTACACATTAGTCCTTAAACTATTTGCATGGCAGTCCTTTAACGAGCAGCAGTACTTTCATTGAATAGCAGTACTTTGACTTGAGTAGCAGTACTTTGACTTTTATAGCCCAACATTGCTCATACAAACACACGAGCGTAGTGGTGTTTGTATACTCTCATTATGTTGTGCCACGCACAAGTGGGAGAAATCTTAATTGTGTGCAAGGTACAACATATAACAATATGACTAATGGTTTTTCTTGACTGCAAGGTAAGAAACTAACTAAGATTCTACTAGGACTTCTACACATAAAATGTATGTTGCCCTAACTAGAACAAATATCAAGATAACATGAAAAGCTACTTCAACATATTCACTGAATTGTTTAGTAAATATGATTATGTTTTCTTGTAAAGTCATAATCATGAAGTATGAAATTAACTTGAATATACTATTGAGGCCAATAGTCGGCGCTCATAATTACTTTAGTTGAATATGTTTAGGTCTCTTGTAAAGACACAAACATCAATTCCGTTAATTGTTGAAAGACTTATAACGTAAAGTAAGACGTCAATTTGTTATGTCTTCTTGTTAAAGACATGTACACTTACGACGTCTACGTTAATTTGTTATGTCTTCTTGTTAAAGACATGTACACTTACGACGTATAATATTAAATGTTTATGTTTTCTAGTCAAAACATGCACATGAAGTAAAGTATGCAGTAGGCTAAAATTACTATTGATGCAATCTGGTTTGACTTGGTTGGCAGATATGTAAGCCAAAAAGTATAAGTTCATCTAATGAGTTGTGTGATAGTCTCACAACATCAGTCCTCATGGAATACCACAACTTTATGGTATGTCCATCAAGGAAAATCAAACACTATTGATATTGTTTGATCCTTGATGACTTAAACTGTTTTACCTCCAAAGCTATCAAGGTTAGAAATTGGGTGTGCCATGTGTACACTCAATATGATTCCAACCCAGAAGGAATTTAAGACACCATTGTATTATGGCATGGGATGAATCTCATTATGTCTTAATTGAAGTTCTGAATTTGTTAACTACCTAAGAGTAAGTAATTAACAAACTAGAGTTAAGAACAAATGATGTATTTTAGATGTCCCACTTGAAAACAATTTATTGTTACTCAAGATGCTGAGTATCTAGAGATTAGTCTCTACATACAAAAGCAAGTGGGAGCACCTTTAGATCTTGAAGTTATTCAAGAGCAACCTTCTGAGTACACTTGCTAATGTCATACTAAGGTTGAACATGCACATGTTAAACCATAGATTGATATCTCTCATTCATAAATCCGCAAGGATACCTCTTGCACCTGAATGATATAGTTTTTTATATCAATGCTGAGGGACATAAGTTAGAGGATCATGGTGAACCTGCTAACTACTGAGATGCATTATCAGATATTGTATCTGATGAGTAGCTCAAAACTATGAATGTTAAGATGCAGTCCTTGAAAGACAATCACTCATGGAGTTTGATTGATCTCTTACTAATCAGTTAGACTGTGAGGTTACTCGTACTCAAGAAATTGACTATGACTAAATCTTCCTACCTACAAACATTAAATGTATAAAGATGATTAATTGTCATACCTGTTTTCATGTAAATGAAATATGACAATAGGATATCAAAACACTTTTCTTGTTGATTACCTTTGCGAGGACGATGAGTAATCAAAAGGGTTTATGAATCCATATAATCTTTATTATGTATACAAGATAAAAGAATCCATGTGTGGATTAGATCATGCATCTAGGAGCAAAGATCTTGAGTTAATTATAAAATCATTAATTTGATTTTGATTAATAAGATTACTCCTAAGTACACTGAGAGCAAGTTGGAGCATTTTATTTATTTTCTTAAATCTCATATGTCATTAACATATTAGAAACTATATTCCATCTAAGCTAGACTTTAATCCTTAGCTTGGAATGAAGTTTCTCTTAAGGGATTTATAAAATAAGACATACAACCTTGTTATATATATGTTTATTAGAATAAACATAAGCGATTATTAAGTCTAAAACGCAATATGACACGTTATTGAGGGGAGTCTCAATGATCAGTCTCACTTGATGAGATTGAACACATGAATGGAAATCTTAAGTTCGACTAAAGGATTTATCATGTAAGTCATATTACGCATTGGGCTATATTTATCATTTGCATGAATGCAAGATGAGTTGATAACAACAAATATCTAAGTGAACGTCATTAGATAATTGTTAAACAAACATTATAATGGACCTACGAAGGACCAAAGATATGTTTAAACGTTTACGGATATTTGAGGAACTCTGTTTTGTTTGCATACGCTGATGCTTATTTAACTGAGATGATACTCAACCCTAGACATGGTAGGATGCCATCATGAATGATGACATTGCTGACTAGATATGCTCGACTGAGAGCATTAATGTGTTATACATTAAAAGAATAAGAATACTTTACAGTTTGAGAAACTGTTCAGATGACTGCTAATGTAGGTGTGTTTTGCTGGCTTCAAACACCCTATGGAATGTATTGTTGCAATACTCGTCTTGTACTTGAATGCACACATACAAAGAACAATCATCATTCAAACCTTTCATGAGTTTTTGAAACAAGTATTCTCAAAGTTTACTCCGATGACTACTTTTCTTGTACAACATAATTTGATCATGGTGGGAACATCGGATTCTGACATATGAGTAGTCTTATGCATATCTGTTTTTAGTATTTGGATAATGGAACTGTAAGCAGTCATATTATACAATGAATTGATATACCTGGTATGATCGTCTTCATTTATACTACTGTGTTCTATATTTGCATGTTTAATCCATGAATAATTTATTTATTCTAAAATTATCCATTGTCGGTTGACGATACGGGAGTATCATCAAATTAAGGAAAATGTGAGCGTGTTGGTGATTAATTTGCCACACTCACATGTTGTTCATTGTGATGAACATTGGATTGACCCGACCTACGAGTATTCACTACATGGATTGTCGTCAATAGTGAATTCTCGCAAGAGGTTATGTCTCTTATCATTAGACTTGAGATGCAAGCAGGTCTTGCATGTGTGGAATTTCATTCCTTGATATGGTTAAACGCTGTCCTGAATAAGGTAGTTATAAAGGCCATTATCAGGAGTGACATGAAGCATGTGAATGACACGTGTAGTCAAAACAGGATTTGTTCCTCCACATGTTACGGAGTTAGATACTATTGGGCCCCTCGATGAATTGAACAGATGTTTGTATGGCCGTACTCAAATGAGATTAAGATGAATCTTAATTCACTTGGTAATCTTGTTCAATATCTATATCGAGAAACATAATAGTTGAACTATTAGAATGACATTTGATCCATGTCTAATGTTCAACACGGTATCTGTAACAAAAGGATAGATGACATATAAACCATCTAAAATGAGACGTTAAGAAACTAACCTCACATATTTCTAGGGGCATTGGCGTGTTGCTAGACGCTAACCATTGCTTGTATGATTACTTGATTTTTATGACATCGCAAGTGGGAGCCGTTGGAGTATGCTCGTGTCATAATTACTAATTATATGGCTAGACATATGTGAGCCTATGGGGTCACACACATATACACTGAGGTGCCACTTTATATATCGTGTTTATCGTATTTACGATATATAAATAACCGTAAGTAACTAGGAACCGCTATTGGGCTTCTAATGACTAAGTAATGGACTTATTCTATTGGACTTGGAAACAAAATGGGAAGCCCATTTTGAGCCCAATAGGGGCCGGCCTTTAGGAGCTTTCAAGGGAGGTTTTATTTTGAATTTTGGTCAAAGATATTAGAGATATCTCCTCATAATTATGACAACCAACTAACCAAAAATACTCTCTCCCTACCTCCTCTCAAAAGGTATGGCACAATAAAACACCCTCCTAGGGTTTTGATTATCTTCATCTCTTCTTTGTATCTTGTTTATTCAAAGAAGAATAGAAGGGTTATGGTGGTGAAGGACTAGCATCCATTGGCATACAGTGACGTATAGTGTGGACATATCATAGAGGTGATCTCCTTTGGTCACTTATGGTTCTCATTCTAGTCGATCCGTAATCATTGGTGGTGACTCCCGGATCACGCTACAAAGGTTTAACTTGTTTATTTAATTCATTTGATTGATCATATGGATATATGGATCCTTGTTGGTGATGTATTCCGCTGCGTTTATATATTTGATATGTTATTTTATTATTACATCTCCTATAGTTCAGACTCCAATGCTTCAACTTTCTTCATATACCTGTCAAGCAAAGTGGACATAGGAGTGAGAGCATCAAGATCCTCAGCTCCACCAGCAGGAATACCTGTGGTGTGAAGAGCCTCATTGGATCTGGTGTCAAAACCAAAAGGCTGCCTAGTTGGACTAGGAGTGGATAGCCTTGAAGACGTGGGCATATCAATAGAAGGCTCAACTGCAGTTGATGGTTGGTCAACAAGTGGGTCAACAGTTGTTGTTTGGACAATAGGCTCAATAGTGACATTGGTTGGAGATGCGGTAGGTCTAGGAGATGGTTGAGGTTGGGCATCAGCAGCAACTGATGCACTTGCACCAGCAGCATCAGAAGCCCCATCGCCAGCAGGAACTGGTGCACTAGCATCACCTTCAGGCTCACCAGGCAACATAGCAGCCAAAAGAGGCTGATGTTCCCCCTCAAACTTATACCTCATGGTTGCAAAGAGTTTGGCAATACGTCTATTCATGATCTTAGGGGTATGGTCATTAGTCTGAACATCTAATATTGTTTGTAAAAACCTAGGGTACATTGAAAATTTATGCTTGGCATTACCTAGGTTCTCAACCATCCCATCCAAAATAAACCTTGACCAATTGAACACCCTCCCATCAGACAAACATATGAGGCCAGAAGCAAGAGGGCTTGAGAATTGATCCCACCCTCCTGACTTTGGACTAAGGCATTGCAAAAGAGTGTGAACAAGAAATCTCCATTGAGGAGAGAACCTATTTTTATAAAAGGTAAAAGTACCATCAACAGGATACCCGATTGTAGCCAAACCAGCCTGAATGTCTTGTTCCGCAAAATCATATAAACCATCTGCATCATTGGGTTGAAGATGAGTCCTGATGGAGGATTCACTGATGACATGCTCGTTCCCATCAATTATTGCCACAATCTCCTTCGGCCTTCCCTCAGGCGTGCGCAAAGCCGCTGTAGCCTAAAATTGTTTGACTAGAGAGTCATAAACCACAATTGGGCAATGAGTAAGTGCATACCGAATGGAGGACCCTCTTAAGAAGGTAAGTATTTCATCATACCCTCCACTTCGATTTGAGGTTTCCAGATATCCCACTTTGTTATGGTCATCTTTGTATTGAAGTACCGCCATTGAGAATAATTAGTGAAAGTGTTGTTGAAAGGAGAAGCAATGAGTTAGGTTTGAGAGAAAATGGTTATTTTGGGTGTAGGATGAGTAATTTGGGTCATTTATACGGTTACCCAAATTAACAACTTAATTTACAAAAATCTCGCGGAAGAATCTTTGACCAATTTGAAATTGAGGCAATCTCAAAATAAATACCCAAATTCTTCAATACCAGCAGCAACCACAAGTCAACCAGCAGAAACAGATGGTCAACCAGCAGGAACAAATTGTTGTTTGAGCAAAAGTCACAATTAACTCAAGAAAGTCAAATCCTTAATTAACCCCATTCCTGAAAGAAATTTATTTCAAAACCAACTCAACATTTAATTGCCTTCACCTTCCATAAGTTTATAAAAAGGCCTTGAAAAATCAACATTACACAACACATACTGCAAACCCTAAATTAAATTATTCACAGCCAATGAGCTCCTCCAAGCCAACGATTGCAGAGATTTCCTCTGATTCATCTTTCGAGTCATCAGGATGGGCAAATTACTTTCCACCTAATCACTCTAATCTCACCAGCAGGAACCAAAAAGGCAAAGAAAAGGCTGAGCCATTATCCTCTGATGAACTTCCTACTCCCCCACCATATGTGGATGATTCATCCTCCTCTTCTTACTCATCTGATGATGATGATGATCTTGCTGTACTATCAGATGTACTAACAGGGGAGTTTGAAAGGGCTGTATCATCAATGAGTATGATCCCTGTGCCTGTGAAGAAGCAATCTCATCCAAAGCTAGGTATACAAGTGCTGGGACTCCCTTGCCTGAGGGTGTGGGAAGCCATTGATGGCAGAGGAGTTCACAAAACCATGCCTGATTACAAAGGGAAAGGGAAGAGAAAGATGGAGTAGAGGAGTTGGTAGCTGGCTGGGTGGTTTTCTGGGTTTGAGGAATGTGTGTATGGTGTGTTGATGTTGTTTTGATTGGTGAAAAACTCTGCCGTTGGATCTGTAATCTTACTGTTTATGATGAATAAGATTTTTATGTTTCTTGTTTACTTGAGATCCTATACTTATTATTTGCGCTTGAACTCGAAACCTGCAAAAGGATCAGAAGACACAATATACAAAGTATATACAAATATATAACATCTGCAAGACAAAGTTAGTGAACATTAATAAAACTTAAGAAAAATGTTAGTTAATACACACTATACAGCATTAAGCCTCCCCTCAATAGCAATTTCCCATCTTTTCCCCATATACATTGTGTCATAGTAAACAGGCCTATAAATATTCTGAAAGTAAGAGCTTGTAGGTCTGTTAAATGGTCTAGCAGCACCGCTTTTCCAACCAGCAGAAACATGTCTACCAGCAGGAACTGGTCTACCAGCAGGAACTGGTCTACCAGCAGGGACTAGTTTACCAGCAAGAAAGGTAGCTCTGCTAGAGCACTTTTGTGCTGCTTTAGGGATAAAGGGTGGAATCTTATCAACATCATTCCACATAGGTCTAGTCTGCTTTTGTCTAGCACAAACACCCATTTTATCCTCATAGAAATCACAGTCTTTAATGAGGTGAGAATAACTACCACACACAAAACAAGATTTCTTCCTAAAAGACTTGTTCTTCACATGACCTCTTTTATTACAAGCATAATTATTAAATCCAAAATCAGAAACAAAATTGTTTTTAACAGAACACAAAGAGTTGTCTTCAAAAGAAGCTGTCTTTGAAATAGGTTCATCAGCAGCTACTCTTGAGTAGAAGTCATGGGACTTGGGTGTTGCAGACTTTTCACTTGAATCACATGAGGTATAGTCTGTAGACTTAGATTCAGAGGACTTGTCATTGTTAGAACAAGAGACAAAGTCATTAGTATTACAATCAGAATTAGGTAAGTCATTTGACTTTTTGCCATATGTCATGTGTGATTCATCCAAGTCTATGTCAGTGTGGGTAGAGGTAGGCTTAAATATTCCTGTTATAGGTGGAGGAACAACATTCATTCCTCCTTCTTTGACATACTTGATAGGAATTTGGTAATTTACCTCCTTAGGGGTAGGGTCAAATATACTTGGCTCATCAGGGTCATATACATCATCTGGCCCAATATCATACCCTAACCCTCTCTTACACCTTACAGACTGAGTGCTATTATTTAACTTAACTAGATTTTTAGCTGATTGTTGCCATGAATTACACCTGGCCACTTCACTATCTAACTTAGCTTGTAATTCCTGTTTCTCTAAAACCACCTTAGCATTTTGACTCTCAGAATATTTTAACAAATTAGTGGTGTTCTTCAAATCTCTTTCCAAAACCCTAATCTTTTCTTCATATGCTAACTGATTATTTTGATACCAAGCCTTTTGTTTTTATAAGGTTTTAAGTGAGCTTTTATAGGCTTGAACCTGAATATAATAATCTTTATATTGACTATCCATATCATCAAATTCCTTTTTTAGTTCAGCATATTTAACATCACAACCAAATGGACAAGTTTGTACCTGAGATGGGAAACCCATTAAAGCAAATTCCTCAGCCACTTGTGCCTCATCTTCTGTCTTATGTCCAACAACCATTTCTCAAACTTGAGTGGCACTTCTTTCCTCATCATCTCCCTCATCTTGTGACCAGTCCTCCATGGAATCAACAGATAGCAATGCTTTAATGTTCAAGGCCCATTTCTCATATTCATCCTTCTTGAGGTAAGGGAATTTAGCATTGGTGTTAGAGACTGTGGTTGTAAGGATTTGTTGAACGTTTTGTGTTTGGGGTTTTTCATTATTTATAACAGACTCACCAGTTTTGGATGCAGCCATTGAATAAGGGTTTAATAGATTTGTTTGACAAGTTTTCTTCTTCGACAGAGACTCTAACCAGTCTCTGATACCACTTGATGGATCGTCCTCCTTGATAGATCTTTGAGCCGGTAGAATGCTTATGTAATTACAAACACTCTAAGAGAATCTCTAACCATGAAACTTATGTTTATGCGGAAACTAAACACAAGAGTTGAAGAAGAATATAACTAATAAACTTTGATCCTTTATGGATCTTTTATTCACTAATAAAGTTATTATCAAAAGCGTACAATGTTCATAGCCGTCTTGTTTCTTTTATACTACAAGAAACCCTAATTCGGCATTCACTAAAAACGTGTAAAAGATATGAAATATCTATTCCTAATATATCTCATGCATATCCATACCTTCTAATAATACGGGTTAACTATAACTATTACCCGCAGGAACAATACTAATAGCAGAAACAAAACAATACTACCAGCAGGAACCAATACCAGCAGGAACTACATACCTGCCAGCAGGAACCATACAACTACCAGCAGTAATGAACTAAATATTATTCTAATAATTCCTAACAGAGAATCCTCATCAAAGTGTGCTCGTGAAAAAGGAAATAAATGAAACATTTCCTCTCGAGACACTTAACGTGGTATCTTTTCGTGGTGATTCTAGTACCCCATGGTTTGCCGATTTTGCAAACTACCATACGAGAAACTTTGTTGTTAAAGGGATGTCGTCCCAACAAATAAACAAATTCTTCAAAGATGTGAAGCATTACTTTTGGGACGATCCCTACTTGTTTAAAGTGTGTGCGTATCAAGTCATCCGGCGGTGTGTTCACGGCCAAGAAGCCGTGGATATTCTTAAGGCTTGCCACAATGGATCCACCAGGGGACATCATGGCCCGAATTACACCGCCAAGAAGGTGTTTGACTCTGGTTTTTATTGGCCCACAATTTACCGTGACGCCCATGACTTAGTCAAATCTTGTGACTCTTGTCAACGTCACGGCAAAATCACGCAAAAAGATGAAATGCCACAAAATGTCATTCAAGTTTGCGAAATCTTTGACGTTTAGGGCATTGACTTTATGGGGCCGTTCCCGTCTTCACGAGGGAACAAGTATATACTCGTGGCTGTTGACTACTTGTCTAAATGGGTTGACGCAAAAGCACTCCCCACCAACGACACCCGAGTAGTGTGTAAATTTTTGAAATCGCTCTTTTCTCGGTTTGGAACTCCCTGTGCGATCATTAGTGATCGCGGTACGCACTTTTGCAATGACCAATTTTCAAAAGTCATGCTTAATTACGGTATCACTCACCGTCTTTCTACCGCGTATCACCTACAAACAAGTGGACAAGTGGAAGTTTCAAACCGTGGTCTAAAAGGAATCTTGGAAAGGACCGTAGGTGAAAACTGTGCATCTTGGTCGGATAAATTAGATGATGCACTTTGGGCCTTCCGTACAGCTTACAAAACACCCATCGGGTGTACTCCTTATAAGCTTGTATACGGAAAGGTGTGTCATCTACTGATCGAGCTCGAGCACAAAGCTTATTGGGCCTTGAAACATGCAAACTTTGACCTTAAGACCGCTGGTGATCACCGCAAAGTTCAACTCAATGAATTAAATGAACTTCGTGATCAAGCCTACGAGAACTCTTTGATCTACAAAGAAAAGACAAAGAAGATCCATGACTCCAAAATCAAGAACCGCGTTTTCAACGTTAGTGATTGAGTCCTTCTTTTTAACTCTAGATTGAAGATATTCTCGGGTAAACTTAAAACCCGTTGGACCGGACCATTCACCGTTGCCAAAGTTTTTCCTTATGGTACCGTCGAGTTATCTCAAAACGACGGACCAAACTTCAAAGTGAACGGTCATAGGTTGAAGCATTACTTTGGAGGGGACATACCACCCATGGTTGTCCCGGATCTCCAAACTTTCCCCATGGACCAATGAATTCGGGGTCGAGTCAAGCTAGTGACTCGGTTAACAAAAACATTAGCACCACATGGGTGACAACCCATGTTTCTGACTTCTTTCTATTTTCTGACACTAAGTGTGGGGGGATTCCTCTGCTGTGCTTTATTTTTGTGTGTTGTTTGCTCTTGTTTGCAGGTTTCCCTTAGATCGTGATGATTGATGCGCCTGTTTTTAATCCAGCCGCCCAATATCCGATCTTTTTGCTAATGATTATCTAGGGATATCTTTTTAATCCTGTTTGTTAAAAAAAGAGAATTCTTTCACACACTTGGCTATTAGTATTACCTTTTTACGTTCTAAGTGTCGGCATAATAGCCGGTACTTTGAATATTGAGGGCAATATTCAATTCTAAGTGTGGGGGGGAATTCTCACAAATTTTGTCACATGTGTACCTTCTAGTGCCCTAGTACCCCCGTTTTGGCCAAAATTTTTAAATTTTTTTCGTTTTTATATAAGAAATTGCATGAAAAAGAAGTGCTTTGCACCCAAAAAAAGAAAGAAAAAAAATAGTTTAGTCTTGATTAGGTTAGAACAAAGGGAATCCCGACTCTGCCAGAGTGTTGATCTGGCTGCTTCCTTAACGATTAGACTAAGGTTTTACGATTTGTGCAAATGAAAATGCTAAGCATAGAATAGTTGGTTTTCTTTAGAGCTTATATAAGTAATCTATGGCTTTTTCTCCCAGGAGATAACTAATCTGACTTAATAAGTGCTTATTTTCAAACATTTGAACACACAAAATCATTTATTTATACGATTTTGAAAAATACTAGTTCAAAGCTTTATTTAAACTTCGGAACAAGCATATGTCATAGTAATGCAAAATGAAAGTGAGACGTTGCTTGAAAGTTGCAAAAGTTAAGTAATAAATGTATGTGCTAAAAAAGCTACGGTTCAAGATCGGCCCTTGGATCCTTATTTCCGGAAGGCGTTTAGGTCTTGGCTACCCTCTTACACCGGCCCTTGGACCTCTAATTCAGGAATGTGTGGGGTCTTGGTCTAACACCCTTGGATCCTCATTTCAGGAATGTTTAGAGTCTTGGAACTCTCCGTTGTAACGGCCCTTGGATCCTTTATTCCGGAAGGTGTAAGGTCTTGGTTCCTGTGAAACTCCGTTAGTTTATGTTGCACAAGTAAAAAAAAATGATGAGAAAATGAAATGAAAAAAAAAATGTATGTGTTGAATAAAGTTTTGAAACTTGTTGTAAATTTTAAATCTATCTTTCAACTAGTATTAGTCAAAATCTTATAAAAACGTCGATTTTTGTGATCAAAATTTTGAAAATCAAGCACATTCACCTAACTTGAATAAATATGGGAGTGAAAAGTTAAGTCTCGGCTTACATAGATTATTAGTATAAGTAGTGTTAGCATTTTACAAAAATATTTGCACATCGAGTTTAAGCTTAGTTGGGAGTATAAAAAAGAGGATGACGATTACAATTCCCTGGAGGCACCCATTTTGTGTGAATCCCGTTCCATGATACCATTTTTGAAAATCAAGCATGTTATTTATTTTTGTTTGTTCTAGTTTAAATTTCTTGCATCAAATAAAAAGTCGAAACGGGGTATGCTTGGTATTCTTTTAATCCTTTCATTACTTTATATGATCGGATTGCTATTGACTAGCAATTGATAGTGTGGGGGGATGATGAGTGCCTATTTACTCATAATTTTAGGCCCATATTATACATAAAAAATGATAAAAACGGCCAAATATACCAATTTATACTGCAGATATCCTTGGTTTGTGTTTTTATGTGTTTCAGGTACAAAAGGATTGAAAACAGGGTAAAAACGGACATAACCGAGCACGAGATTGGAAAATCGTCAAAAGCCGAAGCCGGGGAAGAAATTTACAAGTTTGGACCAAGATTTTTGCTCAAGTCATCAAAAGTCAACACTCAAGAATATCAAAATGACAAAATCAGTCCTTGGATTTATTTTTCCTAATTGGCAGTTTTTGGTCCCTTAACTTAAAAACCAATTCCAATTCTAATCCTAACTAACCTAACCCTTTAATCCAAATAATAAACCTAGCCCAATATCCCCAAGCCCAATACCATATATAAAACCCAACCTCGTTTTTTAGTTAAATACCATGTTTTGACCTGGTCAAATCCTTCTTCCTAAACTACTACCCGCTAATACCAGAAACCACCATCCCTGACAAACCACACCTTCCTCACCATGCTTCTTTTTCTGTTACACTCCATCTCCCCCTCCAGCTACTCCCTCACGTGTGTACCATTTCACGTGACTCAATCTAGCTGGAAATCCACTATAACCATTTTGGCGTCAAAAATGGATTGAACGACTGAGATTAATCCAGAGATATCCAAGGGTCCATGAATGATCAGAGATGAAGACAAAGGATTTCCCAGCTCATTTTTAGTATAAATAGCACATTTTGTAGCCAAAATTGGCAAGTAGTATTATTAATATAGTCATAATTTTAGTTTAAGTGTTCAATTGTTATAAATTTTAGTTTTCAGTATCAATTTAACTTTGTTTAAGCTCATTTATCTTGAAATAATTCAGCATTGTATCAATTTCTAAAGTTAATGAAATTTCAAGTTTCAAAAGTCTACTGTTGATTCGAATTAAGTTCATTGGATGTTGAAAAAGCTTCTTTTCTGTTTGTATAAGCTTATATAAGCTAATCATGTCTTTTTGGAAGCTTATATCAGTTTAAAACTAGTTTAATCTCAAAAAGTCCAAAAAAAGTCAAGGAAAGTCAAACAAAAGTCAAAATGGTCAAAGAAGCTGGAGCATGGTGAATTGTGGATGGCCATGGGTTAGAGCTTCTTGGGAAGCATTCGGTTTGTTTAGAAAGTACTTTGGGTGTCAAGAATTTGGCCTTGGTTTTGAGCACAAGGCTTTTGTAAGTTCCATTTTACCATTTTAGCTTATTTTCTGCAAGTTTACTGTTCAATAGCTTATTTTTGAGCTTATTGCTTTTTCTTTGCTTATTTGTTCTACTTGAAGTAATTATAGGCTACTTGAAGTAATTATAGGCTAGTTTGATTGTTAGTTCTAGTTTAATCATCTTTTTCACTTAAAAAGTTTAAAACAGTCATATTTAACTTAAATTTAGTGTTTGCTTATTTAGTGCTTAATCTCAGATAAAAATTGCTTTTATCAGCTTAATTAAGTTAATCAATCATTAGTGGATAAGAATCATGGGTTAAGTTGGTAATTCCTAGTTTTAATCTTCAAAATCAGTCAATAAAGGGGTGTTTGGTTTAAAGGGTCAAACGGGTAAAAATGGGTGTTCACTTCTCATTTGCACATTGGGTGACTTTGATTTAGTTTAAGTTAAGTTTTATAAGCTATTGTAAGTTGATTTAAGCTAGTGTAGAGGTTTCTTTGGATTTTAAGTTGAAATCCTAAGTTTAAAGGTGTCAACTGTTCAAATAAGTTATTTGAAGCTTTAAGCTAATTTGATGCCCATCTTTGGTAACCTTGAGTCTTTTTCAATCCAAATTAAGTAGCGTTTAAGTCTCCTTAAGCCTTGGTTCAAAAACTTGCCAAAACAGCCCACTTTAGATAATAGCAGTCTGCATTTTTTGTTTTTTTTCCTATTTTCAGCTGTAGTTTTTCATTTTTCATTTCTTCATTTTAAGTCCTTTTAATCTCAAATTTGGTACTGATAATCTTGGGTTGCTAGTGCACTTAGTCCACATTTTTCTGAATTTTTTCATTAGCTTTTTAACAGCTTTTTATCAGCTGCAAATTCTGCATTTTTTTTCATAATTTTGTCCAGATCAGCTGATGTTTTTCATTTTTAATTTGTCCAATATAACTTAGAATAAGCTAAAATTTGGCACAGATAAACTTTCCTTTCTAATCTAGTTGTTAGGATTTTTTATGATTTTTTTAGATTAGCTTATAGTAGCTTTTTATCAGCTTGAAAAGTGCTAAATTTGCCCTGCACCATAGTATAACTCAGACCCCATTTTGCTTATTTGGCTTGATAAGAGCTTATGTGCTTGTTCTCTTGGCTTATTCTGAGATATTTGCCTAAATTGAATGATGTTCAGTACACCTTAGCTTATTCTCATTTTCACCTCAGCTTATCAATAGCTTATCAGCCATTTAGTCTAAAGCCTTGGGCTTATTCTCTTTTTAGTCCACTGATCAGCCATCTTTGGCTTATTTCTGGGCTTATTTGTGGTTTTCAAAATAAGTTGTAGCTATATAAGTTGCTTATATCCTTGTGCTTAATGAGTTTGTAAAAAGAAAAAAATAAAATAAAAATAGTTAAGCAAAAAGCTGAGGCCAGGATTCGAACCTGAGACCTCAGCTTCCCAAAGCCTCACACACACAAAGCTAAACCAACTGCCCTAGGGTCTTGATCTGGTATTCCTTTGCACCATATTTTACTTAGCCAAGTTTTTCCAATTAAGCTTATTTCAACTGTCCAGCTTATTCCAGCTTATCTGGATAAGCTATCACCTCAAGCTTATTTTTCCTAGAATCAGTACATCAATTAGGACTTTTCTGGAATTTTTCATAATTTTCCAATTTCATTTAGTATTTTTAATTTATTTTTCTTTTAAATTCAGTTTTTAATTCATAATTAATTAAATAAAAATCAAAAAAATATAATTCTTTTTTCTAAAATTTTCTTTTATCATTTAGGACTTAGGAAAATTAAATTTGCACTTGTAGGGTTAATTTTTAAAGAATTTGGTTTTTAGGCTCGTGTTTAGATTCCCGATTTGCGTTTTTAGTGTAAATTGTCTTATGCTTAATTTTTATTTGTAAATTTGTTTCCCATATCTGATGCGTGCGATGTGTCGTTGCGGTTTAGCAGTTTTAATGCCTACTCAAGTTTTAAATTTATATTTAGCCGACTTATCAATAACACACACACTTAACGAGCAGTATACCCGGTCAGTATGAATATAATGGTAAGTAGAGTGTCGATCACTAAGAGTGGAATGTATTATCTAGTTATTCTGATCAGTATTTTAATATATTAAGTTAGCTATACAATCTAATCTAACGCAAGGGGGTTCAGCCTGAGAGACTGGCACGATTTGTTTGCAATTAAATAATAAACCAAACCAATAGGCACGAATCAGCAAGTAGCACACACGTACACAGATAAATACTCGAGACAATAAGAGGGCTGTCCTAATAATAAGTAGTTTGTCACTTGTTTTATTGCTAGTGTTATATGAAGTGTATAGTTCGATGCAACGCACCGAGATTAAGTCCTTTCTCGTTGGTTCTAATCTTATCGGCGAGTAAACCCTTAATGATTACTTATGACTATCCTATTTATCTTTCTCCTACTTTTCTACAGACCATAGAATGCATAGGCGATCTAATAAACAGGCGAGGGCAGATGCATGGCGACCCGATCAACGCTCAGCTAGACACAGAGGTTATCAATGCACTAATAAAAGTCACCAATGACATCAACATATAAACTTTAATTAATGAGAAAGCCGTTTTAAGGGAGTGCAATCTTTCCGTTGTCACATTACACAAGCCACCAATCTTGATGAATTAAAGTTTACTAACACAATAAAACAAAACTACTTAATGAATTAAACACATGCAGCACCTTCTTACAGCTCTTGTATCTTTGATTTGGGTGTGTCTTGTGCTGCTACCTTGACTGAATTCGTCCTTGGTTTCTTTACTTCGGTCTCGTATATATTATATGTCTCGACAAAAAGCTCCGGAATTCGTCTGGTCTTGGGGTATTTATAGTTTCTGTCTGAGGGTGAGATGCGGCGCATCTAGTAAGTAGATGCGGCGCATTTACTTAACTTCGCGTGGGGTCCAAGATTATAATATTCAGGAATATTCGTACACCGCCAGAAGATGCGGCATATCTTCATCTTTGGATGCGGCGCATGTCCTCTTGTATCTTGGATCGTATCTGGTGAGATCTTGATAGCGATGCGCCGTATGTGATAAGCAAGATGCGGCGCATCTGGAGCAGATTAGTCTTGATCTTGTCCATTTCAATAGACTCTTAACTTCTTGCATGTTTTGCTCCATAATTAGTTTAAAATCGCCAAGTTTCACCAAATGCTTGTTTTCAACTGAGAATTACAAAAGTAAACGATTAAGTATCAATCCTCATACATAATATAGTAAAACAAGTCAAATTAATAGGATAAATGATAGTAATAAAATGTACTTATTTGAGTTCATCAATATCTCATTAGAATACTAAAAACACAAAAATCCAAAATCCACACTTCAAGCACTTTAATTCCAAGCCTTAAACGAAATCCTCGATTCACACCTCGCTGGGACACGACCTGGGAAATCACTTGCCCGGTATCTCATATCGTATTCACGGGTTTTGTTAGTTGGCCTTTTTCCTAAAGGGTTGATTTGTCATTTCCCGCATATCACGCATATACGTCTGATATTATTTATATATACTTTACAACGGATCATATTGATAGTGTTAAGCTTGATTCTCCAAAATTGAGGTTCTCATCTGATCTAATAAGCTAGTCTAGAATCATGTTGATTTTTGTGCTACATTTTGGTGCTTTTGAGTTCCTTTTAGATCACAAACTAAGATTTCAAGGGACGGTTTCAGAACAAAAGGAATTGGTCCAAGTTTTGGTCAAAAACTGACTGCATCAGTATGTACTGATGCATCAGCATAAGTATTGCCCAGATCAGTGATAGTTTTTTATTGTTAATTGCTTCATTATTAGTCCTTTTTTAGCTGAAACTTGGTGAAAATGATATTTGGTTGTTCTTAGACTTATTCCATATTTTTTTACATTTTTTTTATTAGCTTATTGATAGATTTTCACAGCTGAGAATTTTTAGTTAACCCTTGTTTTTAGTTTAAGCTTATAAACTTATCTAATACAAAGTAATATGTTCAGATCAATTGATGCATCTGTGTTTTTTAATTGGTGCATCTGCTTTGTTCAATTGATGCATCTCATTTGTATTTAATTGTATAACAGACAAAAGCACTTGCAACATACTTGGACTCGGTAAACCACCACAGCGCAGCAAAGATTGCTAAAGCAAAATTAAAGATAATGAAGCTGGAGCATGAAACAAAAAAAAACCGATTCGGGTCTGCAATATTCTTGATGTGACATATGGAGACTTTCTGTGGAAGAAAAAGGGAGTTCAACCCAGGATTTAAGAAAGAGTGTTTGGCGCAAAACGGGCAAATTACGAGCCTTCGAAAAAAGTACGTCGTGAAGATGTTAATGAATCTCATAAACGAAAAAATGGAGCAGGCAGATATGGAATCAGAGAAATTCAGAAGATTAAATGACGCTCAGAAGCTAAATTTCCAAAGTGTTGCATTTCCAAAGCTGCAAAAAAGGGTGTTGCACTACTTTGACGAGAATGAAAAGAAGCGTATGGTAAAATGGAACTTTCTGCAAAAAGACATCCGAGCAAACAATATGATGTAATAAGCTTACATTAGAACTAGATTTACTTAATTTCCAAACATTATGACGTGTATTGCGCAACCTGTTTGTCTCGCAAACCTAAAGTGTTAGTATCATGATGATTAGTTATTTTATTGTTAATCATGCATAATCGATCAATGTTTTCAAATCTTATCTGTTTGGAAACTCGATATACTATATGCTTAGAAGATAAGCTGTAGATTATTTTTTAGTACTGGATAGATTTAGTTTGACCACAAAAGGTCAACATTGAAAAAGCTTTGATTTATGCATAAATTTGTGTTTTGAGTATATATTTATGTGATAGAGCGAGTGTAAGAATCACTATGACCTTGTACATCATTAAGTTGTAATTGATTTTTGATTAGTATGTATGTAAGTTGTAACTGATTTCATAAATTGGTGCATCTGTTTTGATTAATTAGTGCATCTGTTTTGTATGTAAGTTGTAACATAAACTAATAAGAAGTATAAGTCAAACTAATCTATCATAAATAAGCAATAAGCTCAAAATGCAAAAAATAAGCAATTTAAACCAACTGAATATTGTAATAATGCTAATAATAGGATAAAAAAAAAGATGCATCAAATTTATAATAATTGATGCATCTGTGTGTTTTTTTTACCAACACATCCAGTTTAACAACAGTTAATTACCCATAAACAAAATGAAATCATGAAAACATATATATGGTAACATAATAAAAAAAATGGTGCATCAAAAAAATACAATCATATATAAAACTAAAAAAATGAAATTTCCATAAATCCAAATCAACTCCAAAATACAATTCAATAAAATCCATCAGACAAAACAAGTCTTACTCTTTGTTGTTCGTTTTTGCTGAAGTTCATTATTCAAACACAGGTCCTACAGAAATAAAAAAATAATAATAAAGGAATAGAATGTATGTTTGAACAAGTATATAAAACCTGCATATCAGAAACATAATAAAGCATCACTCCTGGTAATCAACCTCAACGGAACGAGTAGAACAGGATGATCTTTTGCGGCCACCACTGATGCTAGCCTTGTACGGGCAGGTTCTAGAGTTGTGACCCTCAGCTTTTCCACATGTAAAGCAAGTTCTTCACTTCTTTGATGCTTCAGCCTCTTTGTGTAATATTTCATCCATGTTCTTCCATCTTGAGTGGGAACCAGTACCTTTGTTCTTCGATTGCCTAGGAACTTGAATCTCAACACTAGATGGTTCAGTGACACCAAGCATAGAACAAAAAATGTCCGCCTTATTCTTGTTAATAGCAACAGGAACCTCATCTTGAGCTGAAGACAGTAAATCCATCAAATGTAAACGGTACAGATCAAGTTTGTCTTTGAATGGCATCAACCTATCAACAGTATCTTCAACAATCTTACGAATTGCACGAACATCAGAACATGAACTTGTCTCAGCAGCATTTACAGTAGCATCAAAACAAATACTATCGGGAGTCTTCGACCACCTATCAAGAACATACTCATTTGGAAAATCTTGCACATTGTTCATCCTCAAAACGTAAAAAATATGACGACATAGAAGTCCAAAAAGCTCGAAAACGCTTGCACGAACAAGTGATACTCATATCAGACGAAGAATATAACACCTGAATATAGAATAAAAGGTGCATCAATTTATAATCAATCAATGCATCTGAATATAGAAATGTATAAACATTATAGAAAAAATTAATGCATCTGATCATAGAATAAAAGGTGCATCAATTTATAATCAATTAATGCATCTGAATATAGAAATGTATAAGCAAAAGCAATTAAGTTTTGAGCAAAATGGGCAGATAAGCTATCTTAAGCTAAATATAAACTAGAAGAAGCTAAATCAAGTAAAGTCTAATGTAAATGAACAAAAAATATCAGGATAAGCTAACATGAAAAGCAGATAAGCACTGAAAGAATAAGCTAAAGGCTACTGTGTTGCGGGCCGAAGAATGGGCTACTGACCTACTTTGCAGACTATGAAAAGCTACTTATAAGCTAATAAAAAAATATAAAATATGTGGAATAAGTGTGCTAGCAACCAAAGATTATAGTTACCAAATTTCAGATCAAGAGGGCTTAAATTGAACTTATGAAAAATCAAAAACACAAACTGATATGAGGCGCAATACACTTATGCAGGCTGATATTGTTGTGTTCTGTGATCAGATTTATGTTGCAAACTTGCCAAAACTCCTTAAATCCTGATGAAACTTGATCAACTCTAGCAAAGCAACTTAACTCACTATAATGAACATTAAATTTGTAAAACTAGATCTAAAAACAACTTATATGAGTAATAAGCTAAATGGACTGTCTGCAATTTCTAGTCAAGCACAAAATTACTTAATTCTAGAAAACTCTTCAAAACAGCTTAAACTAACCTCAAAACAACTTATACAAAGTGATTCAAGCTATATTAAAGGCACTTAATGAGCACATGAACAGTACATTTCTTTTTTACCCATTTTAAAGCCTATTCCAAACACTCATTTACTTGACTGTTTTTAATTTTTATACTAGAAATGAACAAATTAAGGACTATGAAACTCATATCCATTTTAGGTTTTTAAGTAAAAACAGAAATAAGTAAATAACACCTAATAAATTAATGCATCCGAATATAGAATAAAAGGTGCATCAATTTATAATCAAACATACCTCATAAACTTCAAACGAATTCCTGTCCTTCCACTTTTTAACCTCAGTATCACGAATAAAGTATTTTTCAAACAACCCAATATTCTCAATGTTGACGGATAAGCAATGTGTAATAGAAGAGAAAAGCTCATCTTGAACATCAAAAAACAAACTCAAAGTGTATAGCTCAGCAGCATCCCTCTCCAATTTCAATTCAGTACGGAATTCAGGAGTCTTATAACGAGTCTCATGGTCATTCTTCCGCTGTAAATACTGCTGGGAATCCATAGCACTATCAAAGTGGCTAAGAAACTCAACTAATGTAAGGTGTGGAGTGGTAAATCTTCCAAAAAAGTGGTTTTCAGATTCAGAACGTGAAGTCGTACGCATTAGTCCAGACATGTCCTCATCTTAGAGAAAAGCTGGAATCCATCTAACCCTCATTTCATATATATCAGACAACCACTTATTCTCACTTAGGTCAAAATCAACAATAATTCTGGTCCACTCCTCTTCAAATATACTAGGTGAGATCTGATCATTCCAAACTATCTCACAGAGTCTTCGCTTGAAATCCGTGTCTTTGCAAGTAGACGAACCAACCTGCAAACAAAAAAAGTGCATCAGTGTTACATATTAGTGCATCAGTGTTACATACTAGTGCATCAGTGTCACATATTAGTGCATCAGTGTTACATATTAGTGCATTAGTGTTAAATATTAGTGTATCATTGTTATAAAATTAAAATATATACATAACTAATCTAAACATACCTTAGTCGTGAGCTTCTGCATAATGTGCCACATACACAAACGGTGATGAGTATTTGGGAAAACATCAGTAATCGCTTGCTTCATCGACGGGTCCTGGTCTGTAACAACAACCTGTGGATGAGTAATAAACGCCTTCTGGAACGCACGAAGGAACCACTTGTAGGAAGAGATAGTCTCATCAGAAAGAAGGCAAGCTCCAAATGTCACAGAATGGTTGTGGTTATCTATACCAGTGAATGGTACAAAGATCATCTTGTACCTGCAAAAAAGTGAAACTGTATTAAAAAAGTGCATCAGTATTAAACAAAAAGGTGCATCAGTGTGAAAATAAAAAAGGTCAGGACAAAAAAACATTACTTGTTCGATCTAAACGTGGCATCAAAGGAAATAATATCTCCTAAACGCTTATAGTTCAACTTCGCAGCATTGTCCGCCCAGAATAAACCACACAACGCATCACCTTCCCCCATGTAGTAATCCACAGAAAAACCTTCACAGTGCATTTCCATGTTCTGCAACTTCTCAACCGCCATCTGTGCGTCACGGTCCTCGATAAACAGATTCATATCACGTCTAAAGTTTTTGCAATCATCAACAATCGCTCCAATATTCTCAAACCCTCCATAAATTTCTTTCATTAGCTTAAAAGCCCTAACTGGTCCAGCGTTAGAATTTGATACTTGCATAAGGAAATTCTGTTTGGAATAACCTAAATCCCGTGAGTTAATCAGAAACTGCATGTCCTTTTGCGAAACAAGAGGGTGATTATGCTCCTCAACAAACCAACAAACCTCATACCTATCTCCCTCAATCTTTCTAACCCTCATAGAAGCCAAACAATCAGTCTTACATGAAGTATTCTTTCTAAAAGCCTTCTTAACAACATCATCGCTAACTTGACACGTATCAATACCTTTCCCTTTGTCAACGCACTTACCTTTCCCTTTGTCAACACACTTACTTTTCCCCTTCCTACGCTCGTTAACCTCATAATCCGACTTATGCTTATCATATTTTGAGTATCTCTTCTTACCACTTTTCCTACAACTGAAGTATTTGATACTTATATCACTAGAATCGTCCCTACACTCCGTCCCAAGCTTAATATCAAACCCAGCTAATTTCGCATAATGCATATAAAAGTTATTGATGAACTCAAATAAGTACATTTTATTACTATCATTTATCCTATTAATTTGACTTGTTTTATTATATTATGTATGAGGATTGATACTTAATCGTTTACTTTTGTAATTCTCAGTTGAAAACAAGCATTTGGTGAAACTTGGCGATTTTGGACTAATTATGGAGCAAAACATGCAAGAAGTTAAGAGTCTACTGAAATGTACAAGATCAAGACTAATCTGCTCCAGATGCGCCGCATCTTACTCATTACATGCGCCGCATCACTATCAAGATCTCACCAGATACGATCCAAGATTCAAGAGGACATGCGCCGCATCTAAAGATGAAGATACGCCGCATCTTCTGGCGGTGTACGAATATTCCTGAATATTATAATCTTGGACCCCACGCGAAGTTAAGTACATGCGCCGCATCTACTTACTAGATGCGCCGCATCCTACCCTCAGACGGTAACTATAAATACCCCAAGACCAGACGAATTCCGTAGCCTTTAGTTCCGAACAGAAGACCGAAGACCAGAAACCAAGGACGAATTCAGTCAAGGTAGCAGCACAAGACACACCCAAATCAAAGATACAAGAGCTGTAAGAAGGTGCTGCATGTGTTTAATTCATTAAGTAGTTTTGTTTTATTGTGTTAGTAAACTTTAATTCATCAAGATTGGTGGCTTGTGTAACGTGACAACGGAAAGGTTGCACTCCCTTAAAACTGCTTTCTCATTAATTAAAGTTTATATGTTGATGTCATTGGTGACTTTTATTAGTGCATTGATAACCTCTGTGGCTAGCTGAGCGTTGATCGGGTCGCCATGCCTCTGCCCTCGCCTGTTTATTAGATCGCCTATGCATTCTATGGTCTGTAGAAAAGTAGGAGAAAGATAAACGGGATAGTCATAAGTAATCATTAAGGGTTTACTCGCCGATAAGATTAGAACCAACGAGAAAGGACTTAATCTCGGTGCGTTGCATCGAACTATACACTTCATATAACACTAGCAATAAAACAAGTGACAAACTACTTATCATAAGAACAGCCCTCTTATTGTCTCGAGTATTTATCTGTGTACGTGTGTGCTACTTGCTGATTCGTGCCTATTGGTTTAGTTTATTATTTAATTGCAACCAAATCGTGCCAGTCTCTCAGGCTGAACCCCCTTGCGTTAGATTAGGTTGTATAGCTAACTTAATATATTAAAATACTGATTAGAATAACTAGATAATACGTTCCACTCTTAGTGATCGACACTCTACTTACCATTATATTCATACTGACCGGGTACACTGCTCGTTAAGTGTGTGTGTTATTGATAAGTCGGCTAAATATAAATTTAAAACTTGAGTAGGCATTAAAACTGCTAAACCGCAACGACACATCGCAAGCATCAGTTATAAGCCTGAGTCAACGAAGCAAACACAGTTCCTCTGCTAGGCTTCTGATCATCACCTACTTCAGGAATCCATTTCCTAGAAGTTTCTATGCTATCATCAGAACGACAAACCACATCGCTAATACTAGAAACATCTATACTACCAACAGGATCACAAACAACACCACTGGAAGACGAACTACAACTAGAACTAAAAGTTGACATCAAACCTGTAAAATATAAAAAATATACATAAATACAATTATCATTCAAATCAGTGCATCAACATATATAACAAAATGATAGCATCAGATATAATAGCAAATGTAAAATGTATCAGCATCAGTATACATTTTTGTTTATCAACATCATAGCATCAGTATACATTTTTGTTATAAATGTAAAATGTATCAGCATCAGTATACATTTTTTGTTATAAATATCATAGTTTCAAATATAATAGTAAATGTAAAATATCATAGCATCAGATATAATAGTATGCATCAGATATAAAATTAGTGCATCAGTATACATTTTTTTTAATAAATAACAGAAAAACATTAAACATAATCATAACAAAAAAACATGTAATCGAACAAAATAGCGCATCAGCATAGATAATATAATGAATTAAAATTATCACAACAAATCAGATAACATAATAAAATAAAAATATGCATAATGCAAAAACTATAATAAAAATAAAATAAAAATAATAAAATAAAAATATGCATAATGTAAACATCATCATCAAAGCTAAACAAAAAAAATCTATAAAATTAGTGCATCAGTATATATATATATATATATATATATATATATATTAAATCTACAAAAATAACAAAGAAAATACAAACTCTCTTAAAAAATTAAATCTAAAAATCAAGTAACATACTATAAACATCACATTACAACAAAAAAATCATATAATTGATGAACTCAAATAAGTACATTTTATTACTATCATTTATCCTATTAATTTGACTTGTTTTACTATATTATGTATGAGGATTGATACTTAATCGTTTACTTTTGTAATTCTCAGGTAAAAACAAGCATTTGGTGAAACTTAGCGATTCTGGACTGATTATGGAGCAAAACATGCATAAAGTTAAGAGTCTACTGAAATGAAGAAAGATCAAGACTAATCTGCTCCAGATGCGCCGCATCTCACTCATGACATGCGCCGCATCTCTATTAAGATATCACCAGATACGATCCAAGATACAAGAGGACATGCGCCGCATCTAATCATGGAGTTACGCCGCATCTTCTGACGGTGTACGAATATTCCTGAATATTATAATCTTGGACCCCACGCGAAGTTAAGTACATGCGCCGCATCTACTTAATAGATGCGCCGCATCTTCCCTCAGACAGAAACTATAAATACCCCAAGACCAGACGAATTTCGTACGCATTATTATTATAACCTAAGTCCGAACAGAGAAACCTAGGACGAATTCAGTCAAGGAAGCAGCACAAGACACACCCAAATCAAGGATACAAGAGCTGTAAGAAGGTGCTGCATGTGTTTAATTCATTAAGTAGTTTTGTTTTATTGTGTTAGCAAACTTTAATTCATCAGGATTGGTGGCTTGTGTAATGTGACAACGAAAGATTGCACTCCCTTTAATACTTGCTTTCCCATCAATTAAAGTTTATATGTTGATGTCTTTGGTTACTACTTATTAGTGCATTGATAACCTCTGTATTTATTAGTGGCTTGCGGGCATTTGACTGCGGGACATAATGTGGCTCCCACGGTTGTTTCTAAATTGATCACTTAGGAATAACTTTTAGACATAAGTAATCATTAAGGGTTTACTCGCCGATAAGAATAGGACCAACGAGAAAGGGTTAACTACATACACTTCATATAAAGCTATCAATAAAACAAGTGACAATCTACTTAATCATAAGGACATCCCTCTTATTGTCTCGAGTATTTATCTGTGTACGTGTGTGCTACTTGCTGATTCGTGCCTATTGGTTTATTTTATTATTTAATTGCAAACAAACCGTGCCAGTCTCTCAGGCTGAAACCCCCTTGCGTTAGGATATTAAAATACTGATTAGATTAACAAGATAATACGTTCCACTCTTAGTGATCGACACTCTACTTACCATTATCTTCATACTGACCGGGTACACTGCTCGTTAAGTGTGTGTGTTATTGATAAGTCGGCTAAATATAAATTTAAAACTTGAGTAGGCATTAAAACTGCTAAACCGCAACGACACATCACGCACCCATCAAGTTTTTGGCGCCGCTGCCGGAGAGTGAATTGTTATTTTCTGTTAATTTGATTAGTATTTTAATTAGGTTTTTCTTTTTATTAGATTAATTGCATCATTGTACTATTTTGCATATTTGTTGTATTGTGTGTTAATTGTTTTCTTTTATTTTTGTTTTTGTGTGTTTATTTTCGTTTGTGTGTTTTAATTTTTGTTTTTTATTTTTCGTATTTTCTGTTCTGCTATCGTTGTACTGTGCTAAATCAAACGATACGGCGCATCTGATCTCTCAGATACGGCGTATTGTGTTTAAATTTTTTTAATACAACGCGTTTAATTAATTCGATACGACGCATCTTTTCCCCAAGATACGGCGTATCTGTTTTTAATAAGAAAATTTTTCTAAGCGATAAAGTAATACGACACATCTGCTTTTGCAGATACGGCGTATCTGTTCTTGATAAATTTTTTTTTTCTAAACGATAACGCCATACGACGCATCTGCTTTAGCAGATATGGCGTATCTATTATTTTAATTAAAAACAGTTTGCGAATTATTAAACAGATACGGCGTATCGATCTCTATCGATACGGCGCATTTTCTGAATAAAAAATCGATATTTATTTTTAAAAGTAACGAAAATACGGCGCATTAACTTTCGTTAATACGACGCATTTAATTTTAATTAGATAAGCTAATTTTTGATTAATTAATTCGATACGGCGCATTCATAAATTCTAAGCGGCGTATCTATTTTCTGAATAAAGTCTGATTTAATTTTAACGTATTAAGATACGGCGTATCCGACTTTTTGGATACGGCGCATCGTCTGCAGATATCAGTAACTTTAATTTTTCGTATTCCGTTTTCGTTATTAATTATCTGATACATTACTTTCTCGAGCATACCCTACTGATGCTTTTGTGATTGATTTCAGGAAGTGCATGACCAGGAGTTCGACTAAGAACTTGATTCAACCTTTCGAAGATCCTGAACGAGCCCTACATTCGCTTAAAAGGCTTTTCAACACAAGAAGCTTTGATCTTTCAAGTTCACTCGAGCTTGATTACTTTTCTGAAGAAAAAGAGGAAGTTGAAACAGAAACAATGGGCGAAAACACTACTATGGAGGAATACATGAACAGTACCCGTGCTGATTACACTTCAGGGGTTGCTAGACCTAAGTTTGATGATAAGTCAAAATTTGAGTTGAAGGGTCAGTTTCTCAAAGAGCTCAGAGAGAATGCTTTCAGTGGGACGGAACAAGAGGATGCTAATGAGCATGTTGAAAAGGTCCTGGAGATTGCAGATTTGTTTACCTCAGAAGGAGTCAATACCGATCAACTCATGCTAAGAATCTTTCCAATCTCACTAAAAGGAGCTGCTAACAAGTGGCTAAGGAATGAACCTGCGAGTTCAATCACTACATGGGAAGGTTTGAAGAGCAAATTCCTGAAGAGATATTGTCCACCTGCTAAGACTGCTAAAAAGATGGAGGCTATCAATAGTTTCAAGCAAGAGCCTGATGAAACCCTTTATCAAGCTTGGGAACGATTTAAAGATTTATTGATAAAATGTCCTCAACACTATCTAACCCCTATGCAGGAGATAATATTGTTTTATCAGGGACTGGACGTGCCAACTAGACAGATTTTGGATGCTAAGGGAGCTGTACCTCAAATGAGTGCAACTAATGCTAGGAAAGCGATCCAAGAAGCTGCTGATCATTATCAGAAATGGCACGATGGGACCTCTACTAGATCTAAGAGCAGCACTAATTTCGACGGGATTGCTGCTATTCAAGCTCAATTGGATAAAATTAGTAGAGAAATGAAGAAGCGTGATGAAAGAGCGTATGCTGCCCAAGTTGGATGTGAAAAGTGCGAAGGACCTCACTACACTAAAGATTGCCCGAATAAGAATGAAAGTGAGACGTTTGAAGAAGCATATTACACCCAATTTGGACAACCATTCCGACCTTCGGGGAGATTTAGGGAAGCTACACCGGGATTATATCAAAGGAACAACTTCAATCCCGCTTATCAAGAAAGGAGGCAGACTTTAGATGATACTTTAAAGCAAATTATGGCCGATGCTGCTAAAAGACATGAAGAGAATACTGCTATGATCAAGGAAATTCGAGCTTCAACGGACACTGCTACAAGAAATCAAGGAGCTTCGATCAAAGCATTGGAACAACAAATTGGTCAAATGAGCAAAGTTCTTCAAGAAAGGGGATATGGAAGTTTACCGAGCTCAACTGAAACCAATCCAAGAGATCATGTCAAGGCCATAAGCACCACTGAAGAAGTCACTCCTAATATACCTAGAAGATCGATGAATGGTAATGATGGTGCAAGACCCGAATTTTTCTTTAATTCTTCAATCAGCTTAAGGAGACTACTAAAAGAGAAGACAAAGATTGAAGAGAAGATCAAGGCAACAATGAAAGAAGAGAGCCCTACAACCGACTCAAATGCCTTGCCTCATAAAGAAAGAGACCCAGGAAGTTTTACTCTACCTTGTTCTATTAATAATATATCTTTCAATAATGTGTTAGCTGACTTAGGAGCTAGTGTTAGTGTTATGCCTCTTAAGGCATTCGCTACCCTAGGACTAGGAAAATTAGCACCAACTAAATTACTTATTGAATTGGCTGATAAAACGGTAAAACGACCTGAAGGGATTGCTAATAATGTGCTAGTTAAGATTGAGCAGTTTATTTTTCCCGTAGACTTTGTTATACTAGACATGCCCGAGGATGTTAAGATTCCTTTAATCCTTGGTCGACCTTTCTTGTCTACTGCCCATGCTAAGATTGATGTGTTTAAAAGAAAAATCTCATTAAGGGTAGGGAATAATAAACTAGTCTATAAGTGCCAAGATCCGGTTAAAAGCATAATTAGAGGTGTTTATGTACTAGGATTAAGAGAGCGTATGGACCTCGATCTTGAAGCTAGACTTATGGGAGAAACATTAATTCAAAACAACTCAACTAATCTTAATCATGAGAACTTTGAGGAATTCATTGACCTTAATGTACCTACCGAACTTAGACGTAATGTTGTTAATGATTCTGATGATGAGTGGTATGATTGTGTAGTAATTAATAAACGTAGGAGAATAGTTGAGAAAACGAATTTGAATAATGATGTGTTTATTGAACTACCACCCCACCTTGCTTATTTGTGCCTATATGATAATAAGAATTTCCCGTCTATCATTTTGTCATCTCTGCCCGAAAGGGACAGGACTTTGTTTATACAGATATTAAAGAAGAACGGCGTGGAAATTAAGGACGAGCAAGGGGTGTTCAATATTACTGAATTGGCAATGAAGGAGCGTGATGTTTCCGACTCCTTCAATGATCGATACTGACGAGCTGAACGTGAGTCTAACTTGAAGACTCTGGAATAAAGACAAGTGCTTACCGGGAGACAACCCGGATTTATTATTCTGTTTTCTGTGTCGAGTCAGTCAGGCCCGCATGAGGATACGGCGCATCTCAATTCTGAGATGCGACGCATCTCCTGCAATGGTCATATCTTATTTTATTTTTCTGCATTTTTATTTTCGACTTTAAAACTATTTATCAGTTTATTTTAATGCGGCGCATCCCTGGTTAAGGATGCGGCGCATCTTTATTCTGATCCGTATTAATTCCAGGCTCGATACGGCGTATCTTCTTCAATAAGATACGGCGCATCGACTGACCTGATGATTTTCAGTTTTAATTTTAAGTTTTATTTTTATCTAACTACTAATGTATTATGCAAGCTTGAACCTTTCTTATCTTAGGTGTTTTAAAGTGTTGGTGGTATTATAGTTTTCTGGATTTCCTGTGGATACATCAAGTATGAAGCTTTAACGTTCTCATCCACAAGAAGTTGATTTTTGCTCTTATACAAATGGAGGATCATACCGAGCAAATCTCATGGGAGTTTTTTCTGTTCTAATTCTTTTATTTTCCAGTTTTTTACCTTTTATACAAACAACGAGGACGTTGTTTAACTTAAGTGGGGGGATTGGAGAATTAGAACACTTAACAATTACTTGTCCTAAACTTTTTCAAAAATTATGCTTAAAATGTGCTTAATATATCGAACTTAAAAAAAATTTTTTAGCATGTTTTTGTTTAAGATCTAAGTTGCATAGCTGCATACATGACGTTATTTTCAAAAATTGTGATTTTCCAAAATTCACAAATCTATGAGTGTGCCGGTGACTTGTAAACTTTAGAACTTGGCTTGTATACTATTCGAGACCACCATAATGAGTATTATTTATATAATTGGAATGACTTGTCTAAATTGGTAAAATTCTAGGATTACACCCAAATAGCCTTTTATTTGTTATGTGTTATTAACTAACTACACTGGTTAGTTAACCCCCGTATAAACCCTTTTGTTACTCTCATTTTTAGAGTAAGATACCCCTAGAAAAACACTCAGAGCAATTCCTTTCGTTTCTTACACCTATGTTTAAAATGTTTCGTTACACCCTTACACCTTAGCCTACCCTGTAGATTAGAATCCGTGGTTGGTTAATTGCTATAGGCAAAGTGTGTTTCCTTACATTACCTGTGTTCGCGTGCGTAATTCATTATCTTTGGTTAGGTCGGGAAATTGCACAATGCAATTGGAGTGAAAGTAAATATTGTATATCTTTGAGTTTATTTTTCGTGTGTTTACTACTTTCACTATTACCGTTACTTCTGAAAGTATGAAAAGTATGAAAAAAATTATCCGGAAAGAAAGTTATAGTGATGTGGTGAAATTTTACACATCTATGTTTATGTTTCAAGTTTAAAAAAAAAAAAAAAAAAAAAAAAAAAAAAAAAAAAAAAAAAAAATCGAAAAAATGAGAAAAGAAAAAGAAAGAAAAAAGAGTTGGATGTTTATTTTAAACCAACTTATGTAGAGTTATGTAAGTGGTTCATATGGCCACTATTTGTTATATACTATATCTATGGATTGAATGGGAATTGGCAGTTATGGGAACGCCAATTAAGGTTTATTCTTTGATTAAGATCTTGTTGAGTATAATTCGTGTCTACCTAAAGCGTGTGTTTCAAGTGTTAAAGCGTGAGTTATTCAATGATATGAGTCTTATTCATGGGATGGTTGGGATAGTGATTAACCACACTTAGGATTTTAATTTATTTGTTTTGTTTATTTTTTATTTTACACCAATTTATATCCCAAATGTTATCCATACCCTATATTATTCTTTATCCAACCAAACCTTTGATTTATTGAGATTAGGGATTTGAGCAATCTTAAGTATCGTAGTCGTGGATTCGGCTATGTATTTATGATTTTGTCGCCCTTTTTGATATATTATTATTGGTGAAGTTTGGACCTATCTTTAGCCTATTCGAGTTAAGGATTTGAGCAATTGCAAGTATCGTGTTCGTGGATTTGATCATGTATTTGTGATTTTGTCGCCTTTTCTGGAATTTGAGATCGATAGTGAAAAGAGAATAATTAACCCTTAAGCCTAAAAACCCTTTTTACCGCTTTAGACTTGTTATTCCTTAGCTTTAGTGGTGGAGATGTGTATACTTGCCAAGCTTATGATAGAATATTCGTCGCGACTGGACAGTTAAACGATTAGATTTGCTTTTATCGAATATTTTATTTTACTTCTAAATCGTTAAGTGTTTAGTTGTGTGATTATGAAATAAACGAATACATGCTTAAATATAAAAATAAATCCTAACATCTCTTAGGATACATTTTCATAAGATTTAATCTAAGGTTTACTTGGGGACAAGTAAAGTTCAAGTGGGGGGATATTTGATGAACTCAAATAAGTACATTTTATTACTATCATTTATCCTATTAATTTGACTTGTTTTACTATATTATGTATGAGGATTGATACTTAATCGTTTACTTTTGTAATTCTCAGGTAAAAACAAGCATTTGGTGAAACTTAGCGATTTTGGACTGATTATGGAGCAAAACATGCATAAAGTTAAGAGTCTACTGAAATGAAGAAGATCAAGACTAATCTGCTCCAGATGCGCCGCATCTCACTCATGACATGCGCCGCATCTCTATTAAGATATCACCAGATACGATCCAAGATACAAGAGGACATGCGCCGCATCTAATCATGGAGTTACGCCGCATCTTCTGGCGGTGTACGAATATTCCTGATTATTATAATCTTGGACCCCACGCGAAGTTAAGTACATGCGCCGCATCTACTTAATAGATGCGCCGCATCTTCCCTCAGACAGAAACTATAAATACCCCAAGACCAGACGAATTTCGTACGCATTAATATTATATTCGAAGACCGAACAGGAGAAACCTAGGACGAATTCAGTCAAGGAGGCAGCACAAGACACACCCAAATCAAAGATACAAGAGCTGTAAGAAGGTGCTGCATGTGTTTAATTCATTAAGTAGTTTTGTTTTATTGTGTTAGCAAACTTTAATTCATCAGGATTGGTGGCTTGTGTAATGTGACAACGAAAGATTGCACTCCCTTTAATACTTGCTTTCCCATCAATTAAAGTTTATATGTTGATGTCTTTGGTTACTACTTATTAGTGCATTGATAACCTCTGTGTTTATTAGTGGCTTGCGGGCATTTGACTGCGGGACATAATGTGGCTCCCACGGTTGTTTCTAAATTGATCACTTAGGAATAACTTTTAGACATAAGTAATCATTAAGGGTTTACTCGCCGATAAGAATAGGACCAACGAGAAAGGGTTAACTACATACACTTCATATAAAGCTATCAATAAAACAAGTGACAATCTACTTAATCATAAGGACAGCCCTCTTATTGTCTCGAGTATTTATCTGTGTACGTGTGTGCTACTTGCTGATTCGTGCCTATTGGTTTATTTTATTATTTAATTGCAAACAAATCGTGCCAGTCTCTCAGGCTGAAACCCCCTTGCGTTAGGATATTAAAATACTGATTAGATTAACAAGATAATACGTTCCACTCTTAGTGATCGACACTCTACTTACCATTATCTTCATACTGACCGGGTACACTGCTCGTTAAGTGTGTGTGTTATTGATAAGTCGGCTAAATATAAATTTAAAACTTGAGTAGGCATTAAAACTGCTAAACCGCAACGACACAACGCACCCATCAAGTTTTTGCAAAAACTTGATGGGTGCGTGATGTGTCGTTGCGGTTTAGCAGTTTTAATGCCTACTCAAGTTTTAAATTTATATTTAGCCGACTTATCAATAACACACACACTTAACGAGCAGTGTACCCGGTCAGTATGAAGATAATGGTAAGTAGAGTGTCGATCACTAAGAGTGGAACGTATTATCTCGTTATTCTAATCAGTATTTTAATATCCTAACGCAAGGGGGTTTCAGCCTGAGAGACTGGCACGATTTGTTTGCAATTAAATAATAAAATAAACCAATAGGCACGAATCAGCAAGTAGCACACACGTACACAGATAAATACTCGAGACAATAAGAGGGCTGTCCTTATGATTAAGTAGATTGTCACTTGTTTTATTGATAGCTTTATATGAAGTGTATGTAGTTAACCCTTTCTCGTTGGTCCTATTCTTATCGGCGAGTAAACCCTTAATGATTACTTATGTCTAAAAGTTATTCCTAAGTGATCAATTTAGAAACAACCGTGGGAGCCACATTATGTCCCGCAGTCAAATGCCCGCAAGCCACTAATAAACACAGAGGTTATCAATGCACTAATAAGTAGTAACCAAAGACATCAACATATAAACTTTAATTGATGGGAAAGCAAGTATTAAAGGGAGTGCAATCTTTCGTTGTCACATTACACAAGCCACCAATCCTGATGAATTAAAGTTTGCTAACACAATAAAACAAAACTACTTAATGAATTAAACACATGCAGCACCTTCTTACAGCTCTTGTATCTTTGATTTGGGTGTGTCTTGTGCTGCCTCCTTGACTGAATTCGTCCTAGGTTTCTCTATTCGGACTTAGGTTATAATAATAATGCGTACGAAATTCGTCTGGTCTTGGGGTATTTATAGTTTCTGTCTGAGGGAAGATGCGGCGCATCTATTAAGTAGATGCGGCGCATGTACTTAACTTCGCGTGGGGTCCAAGATTATAATATTCAGGAATATTCGTACACCGCCAGAAGATGCGGCGTAACTCCATGATTAGATGCGGCGCATGTCCTCTTGTATCTTGGATCGTATCTGGTGATATCTTAATAGAGATGCGGCGCATGTCATGAGTGAGATGCGGCGCATCTGGAGCAGATTAGTCTTGATCTTTCTTCATTTCAGTAGACTCTTAACTTTATGCATGTTTTGCTCCATAATCAGTCCAGAATCGCTAAGTTTCACCAAATGCTTGTTTTTACCTGAGAATTACAAAAGTAAACGATTAAGTATCAATCCTCATACATAATATAGTAAAACAAGTCAAATTAATAGGATAAATGATAGTAATAAAATGTACTTATTTGAGTTCATCAATAATCGATACAAAATTGAGCATACAATGAAAATTTACCAATAAAAAATCAAAAAAAATCAACAAACGATTCATATAACCGCTAAATATCAAACATATAAGCTTCGATTTCAATTTTAACTAACAAAAATTAAAAAATTATACCAAAAATAGTTAAAAACACTTACATTCAGGATTGAGTTGAGACATCAGATGAGAAACGATAGAATGGAGAGAAAAATCTGCGTTAATGCGTGTAAAATAATCGAATTGATATTTGGATTATATAGGGAGAGATCAGAGGATTTGGGGAAAGTTGTTGCAAATAATGAAGTTATAATTCGACTTATATATGATTCAGTAAACTAATTATTAAAAAAGAATGAATTAAACCTTGTAAAATATAAAATGTTACAATAAGACCCTTGTAATTGATGAAAAAAAGGAGGTGGGAATGGAGGGGGTAATTTGCACTATTTTTTTACTTTTCCACCAAAGTATATTTTTTCCAAGAACCAATATCTATATATATATATATATATATATATATATATATATATATATATATATATAAACACATATAGGGGCCCTTTCTTTTTAGAACCACCTTATCTGCAAGAACTGTGGGAACCATTTATGTACTCTTAATAATGTATAGTGTGCAACATATCAATGCAAAATGACATTTTTTTAATATTAAACTTTTTGTATTTAATCCGAAAGGGTATAATAGTAAAAACTTTTTTTTTTTAATTATTTTTAGAAGTTGGACATATATGCATGCCTTCAATAATCGTATTTCTTCAAACGCCGCATTGTATCTAGGTGTTTTTGTGTACTAATTTTTTCATTTTAGTTTTTTGAATAATTTTAGAACATGCATGTTTTTCAAATAGTAAGGTGCATATGTGTTTTTTTAGATAATGTAAATTTATAATAAAACAAGAACATAAATGTTACATACAAAATACGATATCAATTGAAATACAATTGAAATACGAATTTCTAAAAAGCATAAATGGATGAACCTAATCGATCTATACATGCCTGAACTAATATATATAACGCAAACGGACATATGTGCACACTCATTATTATCAACATTTTTAGAAGTTGGACATATATGCACGCCTTCAATAATCGTATTTCTTCAAACGCCGCATTGTATCTATGTGTGCATCCACTTCTAGATCTTCATTGCTATCACCATCTTCATTAATCTGATACAAACATGCCCAAAAACAATTAAACCTGAAACAAATAGGAAACAAACTTTTTAATCATAATAACTAGCCTAACATATATGCACAATTTAAAACATATATGCATCCATGTAAAACACACATGCACCATTCCAATGAATTTTAAGTAGTGCTAAAGTTGTATCAGATCTGCTACCACCATGTGTATTTAACTAGCCTAACATATAAACATATATGCATCCAGTTAAAAACATATATGCATCGATAGATCCACTACCACCATGTGTATTAATACTGGCATGATGCTATGCCAAACAATTGCATTATATCATTCTGATCCTATGGTAATATGCACCGCTTTCTCATTAACTTTTAGCAGATCTATCACGTCAATTTTTTGTAAGAAAAAAAAATTAAAAAATCAAACATACCTATAAATGATGGTGGTAGCAGATCTATCATTTTTTCAATTAAATAAGAGGTGGTAGCAGATCATCACAACAGATCTATCACTCACAACATATTATCACTCAACGAAAAAAAATTAGAAATAAAAAATTAAAGAAGAGGAGGTAGAAGATCTATCACTCACAACAGATCATCACTCAAATAAATCGGATTCAATATCAAATAAAGAATCATATTCAATATCAAATAAAGAATCAAGTAAATCGGATTCAATCTTTAACATAAAAAAAAAAAAAAAAAAAAAAAAAAAAAAAAAAAAAAAACGGATTCAATATCATATAAAGAATTAAACCTTAAATCGGATTCAATACTTGTTGATCCTTGGTCGATCTAAAGATAGAGAGAGTCCGCTTCTTGTGAAAGAGGCGGCATATCAACATTAATAGAAGTTGATGCTTGGTGTCTAAAAAAAAAAGGGATTCAATATCAAATAAGTTCGGCTAGTCACCTACCAATTATGAAAGACATTGTCAATTCTATTAAATTAACTTTTGAAAGGTTGTTGTGGATGGTGATGATGATCTTAAATTTATTGATTATTTATATGTTTTTATAAGCACCTTATTTTCCAAGTTATAACCATCTTCGGGATATAAGATATTAAGGAATCTGGTAATGGTTGGAGGAGTGTGGATATGTTTCTAAAGAACTAAAAGCTTGGGAAAACAATTGCCATTGGTTTGTTTGGGAAGTTGAAAATTGCAGAGCATGCTGTGAAAAGGCACAAATTTGCTATGAGGATCCTCAACTTCCGCAATATAAAAGACACAGGCATGGAAGAAAAATGGTAGGGCTATCAACAAGACCATTGCCATTTTAGAACTGATAAATTTTTCTTTGTAAATATTGGACTGAAGTAAATAAGTTTCACAAGATGAATAATTAGGTGATCATGATGAAGAAAGTACAATATGCGTTCTGTAACCTAAAGGAAAATCAAACCAATATTTGAAGTCGGAAATTAGGAAATTTACATATCAGATAGCTTATTCATCCATCAGTCGGAATAATAGTACTACATGAATGAGAATAACTCTCCGCTATTAAAATCAGGGGGTTGAAATGTTCTTATTAGCTAAAAAGTTGATAACTCTGCATTATTACAATAACTTTAATGCTTAGGGAGTGTTTGGGGTAAGCTTATATCAAATGTTGAATAGCTTACTGTATCATGGAAAAGCTATTAAACACTTTGAAGGTGTTTAGTTAAGCTTATGTCAAAAGGCTTATATAAATTCTGGCTACGAAATAAGCTAAAAAGTAAAATCCCTTGGATTAGGAATTTTTGAAAGCACATAAACTTGTAAGGATAAACTTAACCCAAACACCCTTTGGTCAATTAGTATAACTGTTTGTTATATGTTTGCTAAATTTTTGGATAATGGGATGATTATTTGTGGTCCTCCAACTCTTTGAACATGTGTTACAAAAGAGTGCAGGTCCAAGAATTTAGGGAGAAGGAGCAACAATCCAGTCTTCCATTTCAATAGCCACAGTTAATAAGGACACTAACAAACCCAATTCAAAACACATAAATTGTCAAAATAGGATAGTTCTTTTGAAAAAGTTAAAGACCAGTTGTGAAATAAAAGCTAATTATGCTAGGTTTCAAAAAAGGGGTAAATAAATGTTTATCCGTAATCAGATGTTTAATTTCAGATATGCTAATTTTCCAGCAACCAGACCATAGAGCCTTTGGCTGAGAAGGCCCTTGAGGCAGTTAAAACATGAGAACTAACCATTATGCTGGAAAGATGTGATAAGGTATTTACCATATCTTGTCATAATTGTGGTTTTATATATAATTAATAACTCTATAAGTCTATAGTTTATAACTTATTTGATTTGTTTTAGTACTTTCAGATATACAATCAATGGCTATCAAATATTAAAGATTGGGGTATAAGCAGAAAACGTTGGTAAGGATAAATGATTCATGTTTGGTATTATCAATCATTTCAATTCTCAAAAACTTAAACCATGCCTCTAGGCCCTCAACAACATGACGAGTACGACGATGACATAGAAAACGAAGATCAAGATGACGCCATTGACGAAGAAGATGAAGATCGTGGCACCAGCGGTAGTAAGAGACGAAGATCTGAATATATAGATGATGTGGCTGAGGAAGATGATGATGATGAGGAGGTGGAGGATGATGAAGATGATGAGGATCACGGTGGTGGCGGACGTAGGCGGAGACGTGCGAAAGCGGTGAATAATTTTTTTGAGCTTGAGGTTGAGGTAACCGATTTGGAAGATGACGAGGAGGAGGAGGAAGAAGCGAAACACGATTAGCATTTTTTTCTTATTTGTTTATTGTTATTGTCTGTTTGGCCAATGTTCTTTTGCATCTAGTTAGCGTTTTTGCCGATTAATTGTATTGTTTTAATTGTATCAAATTACGTAACTAATTTTAATAAAGCATACATGTTAGACAAATTGATTCCATTTGCCTTTGAAGTAAGTTTTACTGTGGCTAATGTTTGCTGATGAGATAGATGTCAAATTGTGAGCGAACTGTAGGTTACAGTTAGTTTCTGCATTTGCGTTGGGAATGACATGATATTGATCTAGACTTGGTTTTTCTTTGAGATACTTATGAATGGAAAAAATTTGAGTTAGATCTTAGGCTTCCCACAATGGTGCAGCACGAGCACAGGTCACACGCCACCTAATTGTGGTGGTGTAACCTCACACATGAGGAAGGCAAAACCAGGGGACTAAAGTTTTTTATGGTGTTACAATTCACTTGATTCATGCAGGATAATGTCTATACTCTATATGACCAGCTAATAATATATTGAAGGTTAGTAGGTGAGAGACATATGTTGTAGGGGAAACACAATAGAATATTAAATCATAAGCCGGTGTCGATGTTTAATATTTTTCCTCTGGCTCTTAATAACACTAGGTTACAACGAAAGTTCATCATATATTGAACTTATCAAAGTTACTTTATAATTTGATCACACTTAGAGTTATATTTAGCATCGTGTATATACTCCAAAGGATAAGTTTACATTCAGCCAGTGATTCTGTTATGTGCGTGAAATTCTGCAATTGTCATACTTTCGCATTCTTTGTGAATGCTTCATGGTGAAGCTCCTGTTTATTAAATTTGCTTTATGTGATAATATATATTGGCACTCTTCACTTGAACTTTGAATTATTGAAAGCTGTAATGTATTTCATTATATCTTATAAAATGTTGAATTTCTTTTAATTTTTCTGATAAGGTCTTTTTATTTTATTTTACTATTATTTTTTTTGGCAAAGGTTTCATAGTGAATGAGGGAGATGATCACGATGCTGAAGATGCAAGGAGGATGCGTCATCCTCCTTTGTATACTCGTGAAGATGAACATGAAGATGTTGAAGCTCTTGAGAGAGAAATTCAGGAGAGATATGGTAGGAATCGGTCAGATTATGTTGATGATGATGATGATGACCAGACTGAGGTGGAACAGCAAGCTCTCTTGCCATCTGTTCGTGATCCAAAGTTGTGGATGGTGAATTGTGCGGTATGCCTTGAGTTCTTTTCTCTTTCTATCATTAATGGTATCTTTACTTAGGGTCAATTTGGTATTTTTTGCATGTTTTATGTTACGGAACAAACAGTTGCAGTAAGGGTCAGTTTGGTCCTCATTGATTGTTGTTGAACTTTTTAAAAAATTTAGTTGAAAAGCATTCAGACACAATAGATAGTGGATATTAGATGCCGTGATTACCAAAAATAGCTACTTTTGAGATGACCAATATTATAGGATATAAAATAATCAGAAACACATATAGCTATAACAAAATAGGCTGCAAGAGATGGTGTTTGGATATGCTTTACGATGTTTGAAGTTGTGATATTAAGATTAGTGTTTGGGAAATTTTGATTACTTGAGAATTTATTTGTAAATTGACCCATATCGCTACAAGTATCTGGATAATAAAAGTCGGTTCTCGTGCAATTACTCTTAATACTGGTTTTTCGTCAGATTAAGGTTCACTAAACACACACAAACTAAGGGTGAGTTTGGTTTGTAAGTGGGATTGGAATTGGATTTGGGAAAGGTTTGAAAGAAAAGGAAGAGAGAGAAAATTAATAATTATTTAATTTATATATTTATTTAAAAATATTTAAATGTTTGACTCAAGAAACTTGTAACAAAAAGACCAATAATATCAAAGAAAGATATGAATCGTGCGGCTGAGATATGTGTGCCAGAGGGAATGGGTGAAAAGTCACCATTTTAATGTGGAATGACTTTTTTAATATGATTCTATTTCCTTTTCTTTCAAGAACCTACCAAACAGTTCATTATTAGATTGAATCCATTTTTTGATTACGACACCCGGATACCAAATGCACCCTAAAATTTGTCTATTTAATACTAGAAAGAACAATATACAGATAATCACTGTCAAAATGCAATGAAATTAACCTCTTTCGCATTTGGTGGAAGTTTCCTTTTTTTTTTTTTTTTTTTTTTTTTTTTTTTTTTAATTATTATTATTATTATTCAGCTTTATACTGCTAGAAATGTATTGGGGTTGATATTGCTGTGACTCGGATTTGGCATTATCTTATTCAACATTTTATCTGGGATAACCTATCAATTGTTTTAAGTCAATACTAATATAGCGATTATTTCCGACCCATTTTGCAGAAATACGACCCTGACCCATCAGCAAAAGCAGCTGCCACATCTGTCGGCTTCCAAATTGGGTTCAAATTCAGGCCTAAAAGTGTTTCTTGGGGACGAATTGCAACAGAACCCATATGCCACAGAGAAGAGCAATGATTTTGAAATTCAACAATATAATGGTCTTCATCTCCTAGAAACAATGCAAGCAAACAATCTACTAAAGAAGTATTTGTGTTATACATAGGATCCCATAGGAGATCCCGATAAATCATATACCAGTAAATAATATCAAGCATTATTATAAACAAATTCTAGTCATATTCTACTATATGAATTACACTTCATCAGAAGTTACGGAATTTATTGCTTAAACATATTAAGCGGATTAGTAATGAAATAATGAATAGGTATCTCAATGTGCGTTAGGATGATATTGGTGTTAGTGATTATTTGAGATTTTTGTATATGTTATACTTTAGTAATGTTAGGAATATAAATATTCATCTGAAGACTCGGTCACCCCGAGTACTCATTAGCACTTAATTGCTCGTAGGAATATTAGTATTATTAATAAGTAGTTTAGATAATATAGAACTTGTGGAGTGGGTCGGGTCTTTACCCTCTGTTAGCTCACTCCACAGCCCACTCGGGGCATAGTATGTAATAGTATAAATACCCCTCTCCACCTAGGGAGAGGGTTAGACCTTTCATTCAAGCTAATACATCCTACTTCACTTTCTCTCTCTAAGGTTCCATACTCTCCACTTCTCTCTCTAAAACTATCCTTCTATTCGATCCATCTCTAGCCACATACTTGTATTATTAGTTAGTGAACATCTTACAATTGGTATCAAGAGCCATGGTTAGGTTCATATTAGTTCATGTTCACGGATTTCATAGATTGTGTTTAGGGTTCTTGGTTCGAATAGCTTTCTTGGGATTTCTTGGTTCGTATAGTTTTCTTGGGAAAATCATTTGTACGATTCTATTTGTGGTTAAATCTATGAAAATCTTGTACTTTCTTGTTCAAGATCGTTACATAAGCATTGTTTAGGTGCTGGGTTGGTTGTTTCTGTCGATTTGTGGAGTATTTGGTCAAATCGTTTGGTGTTTGCAAAAGTGTTCTTGGTTGCGATTTGAGTTGCGCCTAGAAGTTCTTCGCTGCGATTTGATCAGTTGGGAAATTGGTAGTTGCGATTTGGTATATCTTGGAGTTTGCGATTTGACTTATTACTCAAAAGGGAAAAAGAAGTCAAATCGCTAGAAAGCGACAGTTTTGGCATATTGTGGGTTGCGACTTGACGAGATAGTGACAGTTTGTCTGGTTGTGAGTTGCGATTTAACTCTAGCGATTTGAGTTGTTCTGGTTGCGATTTGACAGTTGCGACTTGGGTTGTCTGATTGCTATTTGCTTATTGCGATTTGAGCTCACTCTGTTGCGATTTAAGGCTGTGACTTGTGACTTGAGTCATTGCGATTTGATCTTTGTGATTTGACTTATGATTGACAAATTGTAATTTGATTATTTATGATTTGATAAGTTGCGATTTTATTTATTTTGATTTGACTGATTGCGATTTGACCAGTTGCGATTTGACGTTGCGAGTTGACACTTGCGATTTGACTTATTGTGATTTGGTTGATTGCGATTTGACTTGTTGCGATTTGACAATCTGTAACTTGACTTGTTGTGATTTGATCAAATTAAGATTTGATTTTTGTAACTCGAATTTTGAATATCAATTTTGCAATTCACTCTTGGATTACGGTTTCTCTTGTTGATTTTAGAAAATCCCGCGAAAGAATCTATTTCTCGGTTTAAATCACAAGAGTTGTAAAATCCCGTCTTAATCATGACAAGCACTGCATCTGATGACATACAAGCTGCTGGGTCCGATACTCGTCCTCCTATGCTAGATAGGACTGACTACGAGTCATGGGCCCAAAGAATTCGTCTCTACTGCTTGGGTAAAGAAAATGGATTTAACATCCTTAAATCCATTGATGAAGGACCATTTCAGATGGGTACTACCAGAGACGTTGTTACCACTGGTGAAGATGGAACTGTGACATTTGGAATAGACAGGCCTCGAACTTACAATGATCTGACTGAAGAGGAAAAGAAGAGGTATGATGCTGACGTTAGAGCTTCCAACATTGTCATTCAAGGTCTGCCTAAAGATGTCTACAAACTCATAAATTTTGACACTGAAGCAAAAGCAGTATGGGACAATGTCAAGATGCTTTTGGCTGGATCAGAACTCACAAAAGAAGATCGTGAGTCACAACTATACGATGAGTTTGAGCATTTTAAAATGAACCCAGGAGAGAATATCACAGACTACTATGTAAGGTTCCACAAGTTGGTGAACGATATGAGAATCATAAGAATGACTATGCCGAACATCCAACTGAACTCAAAGTTTGTGAACAACATGACACCAGAATGGGACAGATTTGTTACCGCAGTTAAACTCAACAAAGGTCTAAGGGACACAAACTATGAACAGTTGTATGCATACCTGCAACAACATGAGAAACATGCTGCTTATGATCGTCTGTTGAGAGAAAAACTCAATCCTACTGCACCAAGTGATCCACTAGCCTTTGTTGCAAATGTTCAGCAATACAATCAACCACAACTTGATCAATCATATGAAAATCCCATCCCATCAAAGAATCAGTCATTGTTTGCTCAATCATCCATGCACCCACAACCTACTATGAACTCTCAACTAGACTCTGGATATTCTCGCACTGATCAGATGATTGATGAGCTTTCCAATCAAGTGTCCCTACTTGTGCAACAATTCAAAGCTGCTCAAACAAACAATCAACTCAGAAACTCATCTAACCCACACAATCAGGCTACTGTAGAAGATGGAAGAATTATTGTTCAGACTGTGCAGGGAAGACAAAATGGGAATCCAAGGAATGTTGGGAATGTTGGTAGGGGGAATGCTCAGAACAGAGTTGGAAATGTCAACCAGGGACAAGGAAGGCAAACAAAGTGCTACAATTGTGGTGGATTGGGACATATTGCTAGGAATTGCAATCAGCTAAACGTCCTCAAAACTCTGACTATTTCAAGGACAAGATGTTATTGATGCAAGCACAAGAAAGTGGTGCTGTGTTGGATGAAGAAGAACTGTTGTTTCTTGCTGGCGATGGGGGAAATAATTTTGATGCTGATGTGGATGAACAGCCAGTTCAGGACCTTGCACTTAATGATCCGAACATCTTCAAAGCCGATGATTGTGATGCGTTCGACTCTGATGTGGATGAAGAACCAACTGCTCAAATGATCTTCATGGCTAACTTGTCCTCTGTTGTCTCATCACCTCAACAAGCTGGTTCCTCCAACACATCTGTGATCTCTGAGGTACTAAAACTTTATGACACATATAACGTGGTTGATGTACAGAAGATTCCCAACGAAGTACAACAGACAGATGTGGTTGATTCAGATACTGTTGACATGGGAAATAGTAATATTATTCCATATGAACAATATGTGAATCACAACAACATGTCTGATGTACAAGATGGTGCATCTTCTGTTAAAAACATTGCTTGTATTGTAAATAATGTATGTGCCTTAGATAATGCTTATGCTGTAGATAATACTTGTGAGTCGCATGAAAACACTGTGTTTGTCACTGATGATACCTTGACCACTAGATTAAACATATATAAAGAACAAGTGGCCTTGTATGAACAGCGTGCTAAGTTTGAACTAACAGAGCGTGAGCAGAAAATGGAAATTCAAATGCGTACACTTATAACAGAGCATAATGTTAGGGAAGAAACATTAAAACTAGAGTTGAATTCTTTGAAAAGTCAGCTGGATCAGACTGTTAAGCAAAAACAGGAAGCTCAAAAAAATTTAAATACACTAAAGCAAGAATTCAAAGATAAAGAAACACAACTCTTAAATGATTTCTCCAGACTTAAAACCCTAAAGAATAAGCTTGAAGATAAGTTGTACACACAGGACCAAACCAGACAGACTGCTCAAATGATTTACAAGCACAAAAGGTTGAGTGATAAGCATAGTGAGAATACCATAGGTGAACCAAAGTCTGCGTACCTTAGGAATGCAAAAATGGCCCAACCCGCATTGTATGATGCTAATGTGATGTTTATGCCTGATCATGCCCCACCTGACCACTCATCATCAGAAGAGAATGATGAAATAGATGTGTGGAAAAGAGAAAGAGTGAATGAGAAAATGAAGGATCCCATCCGCATAGCCAATCGAATAATAGTCAAACCCCATGATTATAATAAGGAGAATCGATTGACTGTGTTTGCACCTCAAAAGAAGTTAACGCCTGAACAAATATTTTGGAAGTATGATACTGAAAAGAGAAAAGCTGATGAGCTTGAAGCCAAAACCCCATCCCTTAGGAAAATTGCTTCTGCGACGGTGTATCCTCTCAATACACCTAGACATTTGGTTCCTTTAACTCTTCCCACTGAATGTAAAACCTTAATTAGCATATATGTACTGTGTCAACTATTTGCTGATTTTGATAAAACATGTAAGAAGAGAATTACACCAACAGGAATAACTGAGGGAGAAAGTTGTTTTGAACATACAAAAAGGTGTTACTTGACTGAGGTCATGCCATTCTTTAAACTACTCAAAGAACATTTTGAAGGGATGCAAAATACTCTTAAAACAGAAGTAAATGAAATGAAAGCAGTGTTTAAAGATATGGAAAATGAGGTAACTCAAAATGTGATAGAACTTAAGACTCGTGAGATTGAAAGAAAGAACATTCTCATCACAAATGAGAATTTGATTGCTAGATGTATTGCACAAGATGTATTTTATACTGCTACTGATTCTGCATTATCTGCTTGTCAATTTCATGAGTATTCTATTGCTTTGAATGTTACCCAGAATCGTGTTGTTGAGCTTGAGGGGGAGAATTTGAAATTGCTTGATAAAATTCAAAATGATGACCATGATAACATGGTTAAACGTTTTTCAAAACTAGAGGTTGAGTATCTTAATTTACAATTAAAATATCAACACTTAGAAGAAAAATGTAAACTATCAAATGTCAAGACATCTTTGGATGCTCCTGAGTTTGATACGTATTTTGAATTAAGCAAATGTGATGTGTATGGCACCAATAAACCTTCGTCTTTAGATTCTCAGAATTTTCACTATCAAGACACCATCAATAAGTTACACTATGAAAATGAGTGTTTTCGAGCTGAAAATTCTAAGATTAAACAGCATTACAAAGAGTTATATGACTCGATTAAAGTTACACGAAACAGTCATAATGAAAAGATAACTTCTTTGTTAAATGAAATTGAGAATCTTAAGACTCAGGTGAAAGGTAAAATGCCAAGTATCACCTGTGATTGTGTTGCACCAAAGGTTTCTGCTATTAAAATGTATGATGTTGATGTTGGGCCTATTCCATTTCCCCTTAGAAACAATAGACCTGCCCATCAAATATATCTCCATCACCTTAGGGACGGCCTTGACACACTTCGTGAGGTTGTAGAAGAGGACAGAATAGAAAAGCCACTTGATAAGACAGTTGTGTATGCTTGTGTTCTCACAAAAAGGATTCAGGAAGTGCTAGAATATGCCATTGGCACTGGCCCTAAGACCGATAACAAAAGAGATAGATTTGTTGCATCATCATCCACAATTAAGAGCAAGCATGCAACTTTTGATGAAACATGGAAAGCATCTGTTCCTAGCACATCTAAACCAGAAAACCAAATGGCACTACAACAAACTAATGTTCCCATTATTGCTTCTACAGGAGTAAAACAAGTCACTAGAGCTAGCAAGTCAACGCTTAAAAGCAATACCAAGAATGATAGGACTGCGCCGACTAAAAGTGATAGTGAGAAGAAAGTAGAAGCCCATCCTAGGAACAATAAGTTTGTTTTTATGAAAAAGAATCGTGTTGATTCTAGTATTTGTCTTAAAAGTACTGTAATTGATTCGAATTATGTTGCTATTTGTAAGACATGTAATGAATGTTTAATTTTTGGCAATCACGATAGATGTGTTATGTCATTTTTGAGATCTCCCAAACCACCCCATGTTATGAATGTTAGGAGAACTGAAACATGTAAGAAAGTTTGGAAAGCAACAGGAAAAACGTTTGCTAATGTTGGATACAAATGGAGACCCACTGGAAGGAAGTTCACTTTAGGAAACCAGTGTCCCTTACCTAGAAAGAATAATCATAAGATTGTGAAGTCTAAGGAATGGTGACCAACTGGTCGAATTGTGCGTGTCGATGTGTTCAAGTTTTAAAATTTATAAACACGATTTATCCAATTCTCTAATCACACATACGAGCAAGTATACTCGTCCGTGGTAGTAAAGGTGGTAAGTCGAGATCGTCCCAAGGGAATTGGGGTTTAGGTTTAGTAAATAAGTTTTAGAAAAAGGAGTGTCAATCCAATTTGAAGCAAATTCTAAAAAAAACAAACAAGCAAGGTTCAATCAATCAAAAACTAATATACTTGTGTGTAGTTTCCATGACAATTGTTTAGAGTAACCAATCAAGTTGGGTGTGACTTGTAATGATGCACAACTTAAAATGAATGATTCCCAATCTATGGTTTTTGTCATGAGAAATCATATCTAAGAATTCAATCTCCTAGTTAACTCCTTTCGGCCATGATTAACTATTATGACAATTCTATTAAGTCCTTTTTGTTGTTTGAAAGCATGTCTTATCTCAAGAATTCCTACGAATCCTTTCGACCTTTTTCGTGATGAAATCGTTTCCAAATCCATTTTAATGAGTAAAGGTGTTGCTTGTCACACACCACAATCCATACTAATTCGTGCACTAACTTTTTGGAATAAAAACATAAAGAAAACTCCTTTCGGCCTTTGTGAATCTTTGAAATTGTTTTTACCAACCAATTAAGCAAGATTAGATTTTATCTCAACAAACTCATAAAACAAGATATGTTTTCATGCATCACTATGATAAGATTACTCCAACAATTGTCACATTATCCACACACAAGTATAACTAAATTACTCCATAACAATCATAATCAAACACAAGTAATTAACCAAACTTTCATTCATCATATAGTAAAAGTAAAAGTAGTTCATGATAACTCAACAAGAAATACCTATCAAGGAATTACAAGAACTAGAATTGTGGAACTATAGCAATCCACACTCCTCCAATCGCCTATTATCACAAGTAAACAACTCCACACACGGACGCAACTCTTGAGACTCGAACTCAAGATCTCCTGGACGTTTTCACGGCAACCACAAGCTTTCGGGCAATAATAATAAAGTGGTGAAGCTTTCTTAGGTTATGTCACTTCCCTAAAAGAACTCTCTTTGTAAACTAACTAAGGGTTCCTTAAATAAGTGAGGAAACCCTTATTATCCAAGTAAAAACGTCCCATATGATTTAACAGCCAAGAAATGATAAGCCTCAATGATTATGGGGCTTAAATTCACCATTTAATGCAACTTTGTAACTTCAGTGTCGGCCAACCGATCGGTATTTGGCTCCTACCGATCGGTTGGAGCTCTCGGTGTCTCCAACTTCACTCCATCCGAATCGGATGCGGGCGGCATCCGATCGGATGGATGACTCTGCCATGCACTTTTATTTTCTTTTATTCTCTTCTCGTTACGCGCTTGATCCTTCGCTGTACCACTAATTTCCTTCATAGAACTTGATCTTTTCTTGATATATAAAGCATAGAATTCTTGGTCTAATCAATTCTTTGAAGTATCATGTGGTTTCTTTCTCGTAATTCTCCTTATGTGCATAATCTCTTCATTTCTTCGTGTTTTCCTCCACTTTTCCTGTACTTGGCTATATTTACTTGCATACACACTTTTTCATCATTTAGCAACAAATACATGCAAATATAACCAAATATGATGCACAAAACTAGCAATAACGCACCTAAAAACATGTTAGATTTAAGCGTTATCAAATGGAGACCAACTAGTCAAATTTTGCTTCTAGAAACACAATGCCTTCCAACTAGGTCATCTGCTGCATCTAGGGTAGTGTCTACTATAATGACAACAACATCTGTGAACCCTGTAACTCCTGAATTTATGTGTGCTAACCAAACGGACCCCAACTGCACGTGGGGATCCACATATTTCAGTTATCCATCATTGTCTGTTTTCAAATGTAGGTCGTACAAATCGTCCTTTGGTATTTAGACTCAGGCTGCTCAAAACATATGACGGGGGATCGTTCACGGCTCAAGAACTTCGTGAAAAATTTTATCGGGACAGTTAGATTTGGGAATGGCCACTTTGGGGCAATTATGGGGTATGGAGATTATGTGTTCGGGGACAGTGTAATCTCTCGGGTATACTATGTGGAAGGACTAGGGCATAACTTGTTTTCGGTTGGTCAATTCTGTGATTCCGATCTTGAAGTGGCCTTCAGGAAACACGCTTGTTTTGTCAGAGAGTTGGATGGTGTGGATCTCCTCAAAGGCAATCGTGGCACCAATTTATATACCATCTCCATTGAAGAAATGATGAGGTCCTCTCCTATTTGCTTGCTTTCTAAGGCCTCAAAGACTAAGTCTTGGCTGTGGCACCGTCATTTAAACCATTTGAACTTCGGTACCATAAATGACTTGTCTCGCAAGGACCTTGTACGAGGCATGCCCAGACTAAAGTTTGAGAAAGATCATCTATGTACTACATGTCAACTGGGCAAAAGCAAGAAACAAACCCACAAACCCAAAACTGTCAATACCATCCTGGAAGTTCTTCACACCCTTCACTTGGATCTGTGCGGTCCAATGAGAGTACAGAGTATAAACGGGAAGAAATACATTCTTGTGGTAGTCGATGACTACTCTCGGTTTACGTGGGTAAATTTTTTGAGAACAAAGGATGAAACTCCAGAGGTTATCGTCAAACTAATTAAACAGCTGCAAGTAAGGATCAACAAAATTGTCCGAATCATCCGTACAGACAATGGAACTGAGTTTGTCAACCAACAGCTTAGTCATTTATATGAAAGTGTTGGCATAACACACCAGAAAAGTGTTCCACGCACTCCTCAGCAGAACGGTGTGGTTGAAAGAAGGAACCGTACTCTGGTGGAGGCTGCAAGAACCATGCTAATATTTTCCAAAGCTCCGATGTTTCTTTGGGCAGAAGCAATTGCAACAGCATGTTATACCCAAAACCGATCCCTGATTCATACTACTCACAACAAGACACCATATGAGCTGATTCATAACAAGAAGCCAGATCTCTCCTATCTTCGTGTGTTCGGTGCACTGTGTTTTCCGACAAATGATAGTCAAGATCTGGGAAAGTTGAAAGCTAAAGCAGACGTAGGTTTCTTCGTTGGGTACGCACCAGATCGTAAGGGATACAGAATCTATAACAAAAGAACCAGAAAAATCATGGTAACAATTCAAGTTACGTTCGATGAGCTATCTGAGCAACTGACTTCTGGACAATCTAGTTCTGGACCCGCTCTTAACCTTTTGACACCCGGACCAATTAGTTCGGGTATTGTACAGAATCCCACGCCTGCAGTTCCTTATGTACCTCCCACAAGTGAAGAGTTGAAGAAGTTATTTGATCCAATGTTTGATGAATATTTTGAGCCAACAACAATTGATACTACCACTGATACTCCAGCTGTACTTCCAGTTGCTGATGCTCAAATTCCACATGACTCAGAAGGCCCATCAGTATCTGTCTCAATCAGTCTGGATGCTCCTTCTGCTAGTCCTTCACCCTCATCATCAAATATTCAATCTTCTTCGGTGCAGCAAGGATCTGCAGATAACCATTCTTTTGAAGTTAATCCATTTGCTCCTGTGGATGATGTTCCATTTGAAAACATATTTGCTCCTGAATCTTCAGCACACACATCCACTTCAGGAGATTACAACACGGCAACATCAGTTCAAAACCCTCAACCCCACGATCATCTCAGAAAATGGACCAATGATCATCCGATTAACAACATCATTGGTAATCTCTCTCGTCCAGTATCTACTCGAAAAAAACTAGCCACTGATGCCCTGTGGTGTTTCTTCAACTCTGTACTATCAAAAGTCGAACCAAAAGATGCAAAAGAAGCAATGACCAAAGACTGCTGGTTCAACGCTATGCAAGATGAAATTCATGAATTTGATCGGCTTGAAGTATGGGAATTAGTACCTCCTCCAGAGTGTGCAATGATCATTGCTCTAAAGTGGATCTTCAAAGTGAAACTTGATGAGCATGGTCATGTTCTTAAGAACAAGGCATGGCTAGTTGCAAAAGGATATCGACAAGAAGAGGGCATAGACTTTGAGGAATCATTTGCTCATGTTGCATGAATTGAAGCCATCAGAATCTTCCTCGCAAATACTGCTAGTCAAAATATGATAGTCTACCAGATGGATGTTAAAACAACTTTCTTGAATGGTGACTTAAAAGAGGAAGTCTATGTAAGTCAACCAGAAGGATTTGTGGACGCTGATCATCCTACTCATGTCTATCGCTTGAAGAAGGCCCTATATGGCTTGAAGCAGGCACCTAGGGCATGGTATGACACCTTGTCCAAGTTCCTTCTTGCAAATGGATTCTCCAAGGGTGTTGTTGATCCTACATTGTTCACCAGGAAGGCGGGCAAACATCTACTCCTTGTTCAGATATATGTAGATGACATTATCTTTGCTTCGTCTGATCCCAGTGAATGTGATCGGTTTTCAAAAGAGATGAGTTCTAAGTTCCAGATGTCGATGATGGGACAAATGTCGTTCTTCTTAGGATTGCAAATTTCTCAAAGTGCTGGAGGCATCTTCATTAATCAATCCAAATATGCAAACAAAATTATAAAGAAAATTGGATTCGATTCAAGTGACTCTGTTGACACTCCCATGATTAAAAGATCAAAGCTGGATGAAGATCTATCTGGGGTGCCGGTTGATCAAACAAAGTATAGAAGTATGATTGGATCCTTGATGTATATCACCGCCAGTAGACCAGATCTTCTGTTTGTAGTATGTATGTGCGCTAGGTACCAAACCAAGCCCACTAAAAAGCATCTAGAAGCGGTGAAAAAAATCTTCAGATATCTTCATGGCACGATTCACATAGGACTCTGGTATCCAAAGGACACTGCAATGGAGCTCACAGCTTATGCAGATGCGGATCATGCAGGGTGTCACGATACTCGTTGAAGTACTTCGGGGGGAGCTCAGTTTTTGTGGGAAAAGTTGGTTAGTTGGTCTTCTAAGAAGCAAATGAGCACGTCTATATCTTCTACAGAGGCCGATTACATTGCTATGTATGCTTGCTGTGCTCAAATCCTATGGATGAGATCACAACTTTCAGATTATGGGCTTTCATACAACAAAATTCCCATGTATTGTGACAACAAAAGCGCTATCGCTCTCTGCTGTAACAATGTCCAACACTCCCGGTCGAAGCACATCGACATCAGGCATCACTTCATAGGGGAACAGGTTGAGAAAGGGATTGTCGAACTCTACTTCGTGAGGACGGAGTTTCAGTTGGCTGATATCTTCACTAAGGCACTTTCGAGAGAACGGTTTCAGTTTATTCTCCCGTGACTTGGCATGAAGAGCTTGACACCTGAAGCACTCAAGGGTCTTCAAGAAGAAGAGGAGGAGTAAAGGATTGGCTTCACATATCCTTGTATATATGTTGTATATATCTTAAACAAAAAGAAAATAGAAAAATATAAAACCTATAAAAACCCAAAAAAAAGAGAAAAACAAAAAATACCAAAAATAGTTTCTCTAGGCATGTCTTCTGTTTATCGATAAAATTTACAGTCCTAGAAATGTCATTCAATAATGACACGGGTCTTTAAATGAAGCTCGAGCAGAAGTTATACTAACAGGTTAAAACATGTCTAAATGGCTTGCTATTACTTTAGATAGCAACCCGCGTTTCAAAATGGGGAAAGCACGTCGCCAAAAGGACGGTTGTTCCTCCAACTGGGTGATTTTCACCCGGGCATGGATTACTTTATATCCATGTTTCTTCGATTTGATTATGTTTCAGTGCATCGTTTCTTGTATAAGAAGAGAATTCTTCATTACATCGCAAGCACTTTCCAATCTATGATTCTTCAGGAAAGTACTTGTATGAAAACTTGGTGGTACCATGATTTTTGAATATCAATCTGAATTGAACTTTTTGTAGGATTGAGTGCTTCTAGCTTGATTGAGCTTGGTTAAACCGTTTATGTAAACACAAACAGCTTATGAGAATCTCTAGGTGTAAGACTTGTGTCTATGCGGAAACTAAACACAAGAATATAAAGAAGAAAGTAACTAACAAGGTTTTGATCCTCTATGGTCGGTTTATGAACTAATAATGATTTTATTGATGATTGTAAAGTCGTACAAAACTCATAGACGAGTGTTCCTTTTATACTAACAAGAAGTCCTAACCCTAACCCGTCATACAAGAAAACGTGTGAAGAGATATACATCAATCTCTTCTAAAAATATATCTAACAAACATTCTAAACTTACAGGATAACAATTACTAATACCCGCAGTAATGACTACCATCAGCAGAAACAAAAATAAACTACCAGCAGCAATGAACTTCAGCAGGAACTGAACACTATCGGCAGGAACCAGCTTACACTACCAGCAGCAATGAGAAATCTATTATTTCCTAGAATTCCTAACAATCCTCCCCTAATCTTGAAGTTGACTAGGTTAACTTGCAAGATTCCCTGTAAAAGTTGTGAAGTCCAGAGGATTAATGCAGCAACATCAGAAAGTAACCATCAGCAATCTTCGTTGAGTACATGATTCCAGCAGCAACATATATGAACCAGCAGCAACAGGAACATCTTCATAAGGATCTGGTTACCCCTGATATAATCTTTCCAGCAACTATGACATATTGTACATCAAATCTGTTAAGTTTCATACTATTCTCATCACATCCAGGTGTGTTAACTCCTGTGAGAGGTAAATCATTGAAAATTAATGGATTTGATGTCTCTTTACCAATAGCCATCACTACTGGAGTAGCCAATGTTTAGGTGTGTAAGACCATGGTACATTGATAACCATATGATTTTTAGTAAATCAGCAACTTTAAACGGATTTGACTTGTCTTTACCTGTAGCCGTTTGCTCAGGACTAGCCAATTCTTAGGTTGAAGATAACCTTTGGTGAATTGAGTACCAAGTATGGTATTCCACTGCCTTTACCACAAGCCATACACTTGTGGGCTAGCCAAGTCTTTGGAAACCCCAAAGGAGTAAAATCCATGGCGAATTGAAAACCATTCAACTCTTAGTAATGAAACATCAGTGAGTTGAGAACCCTATAGTTTTGAGCAAACTATTACAGCTGTCAACGGATTTGATAATCACACCAGAGCCGTACCCTCATGGTGAGTCAACTCTTTCTTATCTATGAGACATGGTGAGGTGATTACCATTTGTTGTGTAGGTGTAAACACCAACACTGTACCTGCAAGGTGATGCTCAAAACCATACAAGTTAGTACAACATAATATACAACAATTTTTTTTTGTTTTTTTTAAACTAAAGAGAAAACAAAGAAAAAGAAAATAACAAATTATACAACAGAAAGTTCAAACAAGGATACCATAATCATGCAGATGATCCTTTGGCTGCAGACAGCTGATTTCTAATGAACCTGACCAATTGTTCAGCTGTGGTCAAGTCATTGCCTGCTGTATGTTTTGGGATTGTCAACCTCTGCTCAAGCATGCTCTCCATAAGCCCTACAGATAAGGGATAGTGTACATCAACAAACATAGTGAACACATGTCCAGAGACAGTTTCCAAAACATGAACCTGAGAAGTAGGATACAACTTCCAACTGTGTACCCACCAGGACTGTTGATTAGCCCACACAAAATTAGCCTGACCTCCTGGTAGAGAGTCCATCAGTACTTTCAATTCTCCCCAAAGAAGAAGACCAAGTCCTTCAGCCTGATGAGTTTCATAGTATATGGACACCATACCATAGAGATGGATCAAGTCTTGCTTATCCACCTTATCCAAAATCTCTCTAAGGAATGTAAAGTACATTACATTCCCATCAAGAGTACACAAAACATTGGTTTCCCCTTGTGGAATTGGACGAATTGTCCAATGAGCAATATGACCCCAAGGTTGAGAAGGATCATCTTCAGAGTCACTTTCTGAATCAATCTGCAGAAATTCTTGATCATCCAGCTAAGAAATGGGCCTAGAAGAAGGTTTCTTAGCATAACTCTTCTTTCTGGTTCGTGAAGAGGATGAGGGAACTGCCTGATTTAAATCAGCTGCAACATCAGAAGGGAAGGTGGGAATGAATGTGGTACTTTGTGGACCCTTAGCAGGAATAGACTCTGATACATCAGCAGGAATAGAAGATGTCTGTGGTGAACCAGATGAGACATCATGAGTAGATACATCACCAGCATGAATATTAGAGTCAGTAATTTTAGCTCCTTTTGAAGAAGGCTCTTCCAAAACAGGTTTAGCTCTGGCTAACACAGGTTTCATGATTCTGTCATATAGCTTCTTAAGTTCTTCATAGGATAATCTCTTCACTTGAGCCATTGTCATCCCATGAGTATAGATTGATCCACTTTGATTCTTGACCACACGTCTCATAAGGTCTCTCTGCTGTGCAGGGGTAAGAGGCTTATCCCTTTTTGCTTTAGCTTTCTGTTCTGCAATGGCCCTTTTTTTTTGTTTCATTCAATCCACCATTAGAGCAGGAAAATCCGGATCTGAGACATTAATTCCCAGAATGTTCTTGGCAAGTTGGGAATTAGCAGCTACTTGAGAACCAATTTGTACCCAATCAGCTTCAGACCAATGGAGAGAGGCAGCATCCAACTCTCTTTGTCTTTCAGGTGGTAAAGTGGAAGTAAATGGTGTATCAGCCCTTGCAAATTCTGCGGTAAAGTCTGCATGAACTTTCTTTGCCATTTCCAACCCCATCTGTGCATCTTCATGCAGTTTTAACAGCCTTTCTTGTGCATCTCTTTCTTATTCAGATACAAGACCACCAAGATCATCCACCACTAATTCATGTCCTTTAGGTTGATCAGCATGAGTGACATCAGAATCATCAAGGATGGATGTATGAGTTGCAGATACACTAGCAGAGGCATTGGTAGAGCTATCAGCAGCAATATTATCAGACTTAGGAGCAGCATCAGCCTGAATACTACCAGCTGGAATAGCATCTGCAGCAGGAACATCTACTACAGCAAGACTCTTCTCTGTTATACCAACATCAGCAGCAACAATCTTAGGAGTATCTTCATCAGTCCCAATAGAAGTACCCTCATCTGATAACTTATACATCTCAAAGGCTGGTATTTTAGATGCCTTCTGAAGCTTGGATAAGTATTGTCTTCTTTGATAAAGCTTCGGAGAGGTGGCCTTAGAGACTTGAACACCCCCTCCTGGTATATTGGCACTAGCTAAAGAGATATTGGCCAACATATATAGTCTTTCCAGGTTAACTGAACCCTGAAGTCCAGTCTCTTCTTCTTCAGAATCAGATAAAATTACCCTTCTTTTCTTGTGTGGAATTTGACCTTCCAAAGTGGTAACTCTTTCAGTTAGACTGTGAATGGTTCCACCAAGAGTCTCCCTTGTTTCCTTGAGCTCCTTTTCCAAAGACTCCACCTTCTTACCAAAATCCTTCTTGATGTCATTTAGTGCAGACTCCAAAAGTTCCACTTTCTTTGCATACCTATCAAGTAAACTAGAAACAGATGTGACATTAGTAGGACCCTCAGCTCCACCAGCAGGTTGCTTTGTGGTATGAGGAGCTGCAGAGGATCTAAGTGGAGCACCATGAAAGTCTCCACCATCATGAGTGTCAAAGTCAAAAGACTGCCTAGTTGGACTTGGAGTGGATAGCCTTGAAGTAGAAGGCATATCCATAGAAGGTGTTGGTTGGTCAACAGATGGGACAACAGTTTGAGGTGTGGTTGGTCTAGGAGATGGTGGCAATGGGGCATCAGTAGCAACTGATGTACTTGCATCAGCAGCAATGGAAGTCCCTGCACCAGCAGCATTGAATGCACTGGCATCAGCTGCATTGGGTGCTGGGGGAATATTTTCATTACCAGCAGGATCTGGATTTCCAGCAGGATTGGCATTGGGCAACATTGCAGGTAATAATGGTAAGTGTGGGCCTGCAAAGTTCATCTTCATTGTGGCAAACATTTTAGCAGTCAACCTAGCCACAATCTTATGGGTTGGGTCAATGGTCTGTACACCTAAAATAATTTGAAGAAACCTAGGGTACATTAGAAATTTGGTTTTCTCTGCAGTGACATTGTCAACCATCCCATCAAAAATGTATTTTGCCCAATTGTATACCCTTCCCTGTGACAAACAAATAAGGCCAGATGCAATAGGACTAGAACATTGGTCCCAACCACCTGTCTTAATACTAATGCACTGAAGCAAAGTGTGAACAAGAAATCTCCATTGAGGAGAGAGCTTACTTTTATAAAAAGTAAAATTACCAGTGACAGGGTATCCAATGGCTGCCATACCATCCAGGATTTCTTGCTTGGTAAGATCATACACTCCATTTTCATCAGGAAGTTGAAGTTGTGTACAGACCAATCCCTCAGTGAGGATGTGTTCATGACCATCAATGGTTGCTACAATTTCCTGCTCTCTTCCCACAATATTTCGCACTTTAGCAGTTGCCCAAAACTGCTTAATGAGAGAGTCGTACACTGTAGCTGGACAGTGAGTAAGGGCATATTGAATAGAGGACCCACGCAGAAAAGCCAGCACTTCGTCATAACCTTCACTTCTATCAGAGGACTCTAAATGTGCAACCTTGTTGTGATCATCTTTGTATCGAAGTGTTGCCATTGTATTTGATGAGTGAACTAGGGTTTGAAAAGAGAAAAAATGAGCTAGGGTTTGAGAGGATATAGAAGATTTGAGGTGTGAGAAGTACAATTTTAGGTCAGTTATGATATTGTTATATGGTTGCCAAGTTTAGAGATTTAAATTGTAGGAATTTTGCGCACGTATCTTTGACCGATTTGACTTAACTAACTTTCCCAAATTCAATGAAATCAACAGGAACCATTAGTCAATCAGCAGGAACACTCGGTCAATCACCAGCAATGGAGTGGTTTGACCAAAGTCAACATTGCAAATCCAGTTATTAAAAATAAATTGCCCAAATTAACTCCCAACACCAACCAACAATTTAATTTCATTAACCTCCCCTTGAGCCTATATAATCCCTTGAAAAATCAATTCAACCATCACAATCACCAAATCACATACAATGAGCTCCTCAGAACCCGACATCATTAACATCTCTGATTCTTCCTCTGATTCATCAGAATCATCTTTTGATACATCATCATGATCATCTGGGTGGAAAAATTACTTCCCACCTAAACATTCCACCGGCACCAGCTCCATCACCAAGAACAAAGGGAAAGCTAAAGCAGAGGAACCATCATCTCCCCCATCTGATGCTGATGATTCTAGTTCTGATGGTGATCCCTCATCCTGGCCAAAGAGCTTGACATACTACCAAGGAGAATGGGAGACTTATCCACCAAACTGTCCAATTTCTGCAGAGCTAACACGTGAAATGGAGAGAGTTGTTGCTTCCTTCTACCAGATGCCAGTGCCTCCAAGGAATCAGCCAACCCCAAGGCCAAGCCATCCAACTCCTGGGCCAAGCCAACCAAGACAATCAGTTCCAGTTCGAAAGAGAGGACAACCAATACCAGTGATCATTGGTCTTGCAGCTCCAAGGTTACAAGGTGAAATCAGTGGGAGAGGAGTGAGGAAGGAGATGCCTGATTACATGGGCAAGGGCAAAGGGAAAAAGGAGTAGGCTGCAGGTTGGGGTGTGGGGTAGGGTCTAGGAGTTTGGTCCTTCTGAGTAATGTCTTTTGTCAGGTTCTTTTGGTTGTAGTAATACAATCCCTCTTTAGGAATTGGCTCATAATAATCAGACCTATAATCATTTTGAAAATAAGGGGCTTGAGGGTCTGTAAAATGGTTGAGCAACATTCCTCTTCCAACCAGCAGAATTGGTTTGACCAGCTGGAACTGGCTTACCAGCAGGAATGGTTGCATGATTGCTATGCCTACCAGCAGCAACCGGATTAGCATTTCCAGCAGGAAATCCTGCTGCCTTAGGCACATAAGGTGGAATTTTATCCACATTATTCCACAGAGGTCTTGTCACTTGTCGTCTAGCATACACACCCATTCTCTTCTCATGATAATCACAATCTTTGATGAGATGAACTTTACTACCACATACAAAACATGATTTCTTTTTAATCTTTTTGTTCTTTCCATGTCTTGTTTTATTACACACAAAAGTCTCACTACTAGTACTTGAAGGTGAACTATTGTCAGAATGAGCTGTTTTAGACATGGATTCACCATCAGTCACTTTTGAGGGCTCATGGGACTTAGGTGTGGGTGACTCATCACTTGAATCACAAGAAACAAAGTCTTTAGACTCTGGTTCTGAGGACTTGACACTTGTGGAACAAGAGACAAGGTCATCAGGTTTAGGTAAGTCTTTGGACTTTTTGCCATAAACCATGTGTGACTCATCTGAGTCCAGGTCAGAGAGAGAGTGGATAGAGGTAGGCATAAAAACTCCTCTGATTGGTGGAGGAACTGCATGCATCTCTCCTTCTTTTACAAACTTTACAGGAATTTTATAGTCGACAGGTTCAGGGTCAAAAACACTATACTCATTAGGGTCATAGACTTGATCTTGCCCTATGTAGTCACCAAACCCTAAACCAAGTTTAGTTTTTACAGACATAGAACTATCAACTAACCTGTTTAGGTTTTTAGATGATTCTTTCCATTTATCGAACCTAGCCAAGTTATTGTTTAGCTTAGTCTATAAATCCTGTTTTTCTAATATGGCCTTAGCATTTTGAGATTCAGAATATTTAAGCTCATTAGTGGTGTTTTCTAAATCTCTCTGTAATACCTTAATCTTTTCCTCATAAGCTAACTGATTCTTTTGGTACCAAACCTTTTGTTTTTCTAAGGTTTAAACATCATTTTCATAAGCTTGAACCTTAACAAACAATTCTTTATATTGAGGCTCTGTGTCATCATATTCTTTCTTAAGAGCAGCATATAAATCATGAAAACCAAAATGACACTTTTGTACCTGAGATGGAAATCCCATTAATGCATATTCTTCCAAGTTTTCCTTCGCCTCATAGGATTCATCATTTTCAGTCAGCTTAGCCATAGACTCATTATGAAACAAGGCTCTAATCTTCCTTGCCCACATTTCAAATTTATCTCCTGATAACAACATTGTGAAAGAGGTTTTAAGAGAGAAGGTTTAGAAATGTTTTCTTCTTTATCAGAGATCCTCACCAGTCTCTGATACCACTTGTAGGATCGAGTGCTTCTAGCTTGATTGAGCTTGGTTAAACCGTTTATGTAAACACAAACAGCTTATGAGAATCTCTAGGTGTAAGACTTGTGTCTATGCGGAAACTAAACACAAGAATATAAAGAAGAAAGTAACTAACAAGGTTTTGATCCTCTATGGATCGGTTTATGAACTAATAATGATTTTATTGATGATTGTAAAGTCGTACAAAACTCATAGACGAGTGTTCCTTTTATACTAACAAGAAGTCCTAACCCTAACCCGTCATACAAGAAAACGTGTGAAGAGATATACATCAATCTCTTCTAAAAATAAATCTAACAAACATTCTAAACTTACGGGATAACACTTACTAATACCCGCAGTAATGACTACCATCAGCAGAAACAAAAATAAACTACCAGCAGCAATGAACTTCAGCAGGAACCGCACACTATCGACAGGAACCAGCTTACACTACCAGCAGCAATGAGAAATCTATTATTTCCTAGAATTCCTAACACTTTTCATAAAAATCTATCACTCAATCAATGACCACAGCTATTTAAATAGAAGACGGGTCATCGATTGAGGGGGAGAGTGATGATTTTCAAAATTCTATATCATCAAAACATGATACTTTGTACCAAATAAGCAGTGAATTTTATGAAACTTGTTGCTATGTGTCAGTGTATGATTTTTGTTAAATTCAAAATCTTCCAAACTTATCATACCTGACACTAACATTCTCCCTCATTAATTGAGGGGGAGCATCGTCATATTCCACTATCAGAATACATGTTAAACCTGACCACATTTTCTCCCAAAATTTCTAAACATATTTAAATCAATTGGGATCATAAATCTCAATTGGTTTGAAATTTTTGATCGGGGGAGAGAATGTGATTTAAATATGAAAATCTGATAAAAAATGTGATCTTTTGGACTCAAGTGTAGGCTCTCCCATATGTGCTAAACTCTTTCGTATATCGATGCACATATTGAGGGGGAGCAAATGATTTGTGATGGCAATTGTGAAAGAATACCAAAGACCGACCATTTTACTTTATGTACTGGAGTTATAAGGATGGTAAGGTTAGGTATTAGTTCCCATGATCCAGCCAGAACCGGAGGGATCTTCCCAGGGACAATCCTCTAGTTAGAATAGAAGTCCTTAGGAATGATTAAAAAGGAGAAAAGTGAATAAGGGAAAAGTGCCGACTGAGATGGAGCTAGTACTAGAACAAACCCAACAAGGTGCTAGTAATGAAGTCTCGGTAAGCGATGAAGGGGTTGAAGAATGAAAAAGAAATGTAAAGATAAAGGGTGAAAAGAAAAAAGCCCTCCTTACACCTTAGGCAGAAACCGGGTCAATACATATGCTGTCAGAATCACTTAGTTGATTGCTGACATTGAAGACAAAGTATCATGGACCCAGTGATACACTGCACAACCCTCCCTAGCCACTCAAGGTCCCTCAAAGGACTCTTGTTTCACTTGTCACGGAGATCAATACATTGCTATCGTCTCTCTCACTCCAAGTTGGACGATATTGAAAAGGTGGCAGTCCTCTCCAGCCTCCGATCACTAAATCAAAACGCACTATTGAGTCTAGAGCTAAGAGATCATCAATTAATCTCATTAGGACACATTTCCAATATGCTTGCTGTTTCATACACCGTGAAAAGCAAGAAAATATATATGAAGAGTCCTACGCATTATCCTTGTGGTATTGCCAGAACATCCGAGTGATACGTAAAGTATTCACAATGAAGATGGAAATCCTTCTAGAGCCAACATCAAACAAGCTCTTGGTGGGTGACATGTGAGATCCTTCATGGATCAAGCTTGTGACAACTGGAAAGAAACGATGGGGCGATTCAAATTTGAATCAAACTTGTTCCAGGAAATGGATTGACGGATACTTTTGGAAAACCTTTCAATGTGCTCACCAACAAAGTTTCGAGCACATTGATTGTGAAAATTTTCAAACAAAAGTATTTTTGACAGAAATGTGATTCAATTTATAAAACCCTTGTCGTGTTGCACCAGTGACACGAAAATGATTTTTCTAATCAATTTCTCGTCAATCAGTGGGTATTTAATTCACTGATTCACTCTACCGTGCTGTCTGCTTTGAGACGTTCCGGTATGAGAACATGCTTAGTATGATGATTCTGACATTAATTTGTTGGAAGACTCATTACTACAAGCTGGAAATTCCTGTCAAGGAGAATCTTCTTTAAAGGGGATTCTACCTGATCACAGGTCGGTCTTCACAGAACCGAAGGTTAAATCCAACCACCACATCGAACGAATGACAAAGCCATATTCGTTCTCCAACTTTATTGCTAACTGTTTTATTTCAGATTCATATAAAGATGGCGATGGTGGTTCCTGATTCCAGCAGAAATGTGTCAATCCAAAATTCATGCTCACACTTCCAATTCATTATCAAAGACATAATGATAGATGAAAGACCTACTACACAGCTTCCGCAACTCAGATGATAGCTATCATGATCCAGAAAAGTGTGAGCATCCGAGCCCAGCGGTCACAACAAATCACATGGAGGCATTACTACAATGGATGAGCTCAGAGATTTACGGTGGCTGATGATCTCAAAGAAGGATCCAAGATCACAACCTCACATAAAGACGATGCTGCAAGATGACATGAAGACATATGATGGATGATAACTTCAAGGATACTCAAAGATCATCCAAGATAAAAGATCAGCCATCAAAAAGTTCACTGCTGAAAGGCACAAACATCAACAAAGTTGAAGAATCCAAGACTACGAGCTTTGAAGACACATTCAGAGGATAGAGTGCTATAATTCCAAATTTTATTTTCGGGGTGACCTCCCTTAGGGGGAGATTTTTAGGAATATAAATATTCATTTGAAGACTCGGTCACCCCGAGTACTCATTAGCAATTAATAGCTCGTAGGAATATTAGTATTATTAATAATTAGTTTAGATAATATAGAACTTGTGGAGTGGGTCGGGTCTTTACCCTCTGTCAGCTCACTCCACAGCCCACTCGGGGTATAATATGTAATAGTATAAATACCCCTCTCCACCTAGGGAGAGGGTTGGACCTTTCATTCAAGCTAATACATCCTACTTCACTTTCTCTCTCTAAGGTTCCATACTCTCCACTTCTCTCTCTAAAACTATCCTTCTATTCGATCCATCTCTAGCCACATACTTGTATTATTAGTTAGTGAACATCTTACAAGTAAGAAGAGATTAGTAGGGGTTATGATTTGCTTGTGAAGTCATAAAACATTTATCAAACTTGACTGTTAAGCATTTTAAGTGAACACATAGACCCATTCATTATCAGCAATACACAATGGATACATAACATGTGTTCAGAAAGACCCATCAGAATGAAACAATTTTGGTCATCAGAAAGAAAGACCCATCAGAATGAAACAATTTTGGTCATCAGAAAAATCCATCAGAAATGCTCACCAGCAAGGCCCATTAGCCAGAGACCCATCAACAAGCCCCATATATCAACAGAAACTTTTACAAATTCATCTAAACAAAATCTTATTTTAATTTAACTTTTAATCAACAATTAAAAAAACAACAAAGACTTATATTTACGATTTGCGAAAACAAATCTAACAAAAATATATCCAAAACCCCGTACCAATTAAACAATGTTAGCACTTTATTTACTTTCAACAACCATTTATCCAACAAAATTTAAGCCAAAGCTTAATCTAACAAAATTTAAACCCAAAGCCCTGTGCGTACACGGGGATTTAAAACTAGTTATTATTGTAATGTTTTAATGTTATTTGAATTTAATTGTAATGTTTTTAATTATTATTATAATGTTTTTATTATTAATAATTAATATATTAAGATGTGATTTAATTATTAAATTTCACGAAATGAACACTTAACGGTCGTTAGTATTTAACGGGGTTTGGATAACGGTCTTTGAATATTAATTTAAAAGACCATGGATGAAAATACAACCCAAGTAGGTTCTAGAACCCCTTGGGCTTAAGAGATTCGGCCGACCCATAGGGTTATGGGTTCAAAACCCTAGCTTGTAGAGAAATATTGAGTTCCCTATAAATACAAGGCCTCTTGTATTCATTAGGCACTTAATCTTGAATCCCTAGCAAGCCAAAATTCTCTTCATCTTCCTACTCTTTGAGCTAGCCGATCGTGTACCACCCTAATCCCATAGGGTTCGATTTTCTTAGCTCAAACACAAGTGTTTGGTTTGCTCGTGGATTAAGAACCTTGCTTTTCACATTGAGACGCTAGTAATACGTGTGTACAAGAACGGAGATCAAGCTTACATTAGCTTGAGTTATTTTCCCCATTCGACTAGGAGAAGTCGACTTTTGATAAACACAGATCCTTTTCCGCTGCTATGCTTTGATGTACATGTTTATATGTTTATATAATTGTTATGATTCACATATTCCAACAGTGACATCAAGAGCCCGTTAATACTATGTAATTAATTACTAAAACACATTAAATTGAACCTTTGTGATTATTACATGCTTTTGGTGTTCTAGGGTTTTAAAAATAAGTAAACCCTAATTTTTTTTATGTATGGGTCGATTACCCTAAATTATTTTAATTAGGGCTTTAGTTTTGTAAAACTTGTAGAAACCCTAGGTTGCATGTTAATTTTTATGTGTTAATTAATGAATACTTGGTTTATGTCATTAATTGAATATGCATATAATAGACTTGATTATATGTTGTGACATGATAATAAGTGCTATTTGGAGAATCCATGACAAAAACATGCATGTTTTGTCATGGAAGTTATTGTAATTGTTACATGTTTTACATGCTTATTTTATGCGATGAATATTAATTAGGGTTTTAGTAATAAAATTGTTGGACAAGTTAAAATTACTAAAAGTTAATTAATTAGTGTTGGGAATGCTTCTCGCACCAAAATGTGACAACATATTTGGGATTATATTAGTTATCATGTTTAGCTCAAACACATGGACTGAAACCGTCAATATTGTAAAGTCATGTGTTTGGCCCTATAAATACACCTCCTAGTCTTCACTAGGAGGGTTGAAGCTTTGTGTGTGTAATTTCACCTTTCATTATCTATCAATAAAACACCTAGTTTCCTCTCTCTCACTCTAACTTTCTCTCACTAAACCTTTGCCATGGAGATGATGTTCTATCATCATCCAAGACCTCCCGATTCACACGATCCATCAATTGGTATCAAGAGCCTTGATTTTAGTTTTGGTTGATTTGTGTTATTTTCTTGTCAAAATCGTATCTTCTTGTGGATCTGTTGTATACTGTTGTGTTGCATATTTGACTGGTCCATTATTTTTCGTGTCAAAAGCAAACAGATCACCTTTTATCACTATTATTGTATCAAACAAAAACAAAAAAAAAAGTCCGTGTATTCACCTTTTATCATTTTTTTGCGGCGTTTTTTTTTATCCATCTCGTTAAGTGTTTTTGGTCTTTTTTAACCCGTGAATATTGTGGTAATATTTCTGATAACAACTGATCAGAAAAAGAGTCAAAAAGGAGGACGAAAAGGAAAACTTGGTCGGAATTTTTTGGCCGGAATCTCGCTGGAGTTCTTGGTCAAAAAGTCAAAACCCTTGTTTATCGCAGTTGCTTGTAAAGCAATCCAGATAAACCCTCTTCTATCTGAGTTCGGTTTCTTGTACAAGAAATGCGATAACGATCCAATCTCGACAATTTTGTCGGAGATCCAATCTCGATAATTTTATCGCGCTTGCGATTTTATCGCGTTTGGGATTTTATCGCAGTTGGACTTTTATCGCAGTTGGGACAAGACCATTTATCGCAGTTGTGATAAGTCCACTTATCGCAGTTGCTCGGGTCAATCGGTCAACGGTCAACAGTTACCGGTCAACGGTCTAACTTATTAAAGTTAAAAGAAATGGAGGAGATGAGAATCTGTAGACCACGAGAATCAAATGACCACAACTACAATAATAAAAAATATTAACACTGCACAAACAAAAATCCTTTTTATCACATCCAACATCACTGAACACCAACTGCCAACTATCCTCGAAAACACAACTATCCTACGAAAACAGAATATCCATCACTGTCAACCATTACTACTCCACCATTCCTATCTCTATTACGACATGAAATCATTAATGAAATAAATAAGATCTCAGTTTGATTTATTTCGTATCTCATATGAGATTTTTTAGAACCGTCAAGATCTTCTCAAAACGAAATACTAATCAACTCATCATCGATCTATTTTCGAAGCTAAGCTTCGTTTATATCCGAAATTAAAGAAAGACCAATAACAATTATGTTATTGTCTATCTTTGTTTCGTTGGATGAAACACAATACCACATAAAAAACCTACCTGAGATCTTTTACATCACCTTGAAGCAAAATTATTAAGACAACGATTTGAAAGGATATAAGGAAGGGTGGTGGATGGATTTTTCGATTATGGTTTGGTTGATGTTTGGTGACTGCAGAGAAAAAATTGAAAAAGGGGGCGGATTGTTTGATGTGAAGTGAGATTAGGGTTAAGGATTCGTATTTTATATTAATACCCGTATGTTAAGGATTTTTGTTGGATCGGGTATTTTTACACGTTAGACCCATGTTTCAGTCTTTTAGTTATGGGCCGAACTATGTTAAGTAAATTTTGGGCTGAATGTGTGAAAATGTATCAATTGTTTGTGTGACAGTGTGTGCACAGTTTTAATAATTAATGGTTAATAGTCATACTTGTGTTTTCTATTGACAAAGCGACAAATTTTCACGGGGATACGTTTTTGACAAGATCGGGAAAAACCATTATCATAGTTCACTTAAACCGTCAAAAGGCTAGTATTGGGTATTGAACCGCAAGATGTGACTACGGGGTTAATTCTTTATTATTTATTTGAGGTTGAAGTGGGATATCACGGGTGCGTGTACTTAGTATCTTGAAGATATCGGGGTTGGTTGGATGCATGATTCTTCGAGATCCTTGTTCGAGCTTATAACCTTCAAAATGATTAAGACTTGAGTTATCTCGTTATACCTGATGTAAGGAGTTACGTTGTTATGCTCACAGTGTATAGTCATCACTTTAAAGGAGTTACGTTGTAGTGCTCAAGTGTCACACAAAGATGTGGATAATTCAAGATGAGTTCATATACAGAAAAGGATGGTTGGATGGGTATATGAAACGGCCTATGCTTTAAGGAGTTACATTGTAGTGCTCAGTATAGGTACTTAATCAGACAATAGTGCAAGCTTAAGTCACAAGTTCGGGTTATTTTACTTCAGTCTCAAGTTCGTAATACTGGATTTTCTCCATCAGTGGTCACTACAAAAAGCCGTCAGAATGATAATGGGGTCGGTAAAGAGTTAGATGAGAAGAGTATTGAAGAGTAGAGATTCTATCAGCACTTGATTCTCACGGGCTATTTTTTGATACAACACACATCTTCGACAAATTGGACATACAGGGTTTACGCTGCCTCCGTTTCCATCGTAACCATAGTGTGTATGCTTCCGATTCCGCGAAGACATCGTGGGGGAAGAGAGAGTAGATGTGCTTTGACTTTCTTTGACTTTCTTTGCATTTTTTGCGAAAACACTCTTTTTCCAGATGGATCTGCATTCAGGGGGAAGAAATGTGCACATCGGGGATGCATAACAGACTCACGTGATCGAGCTTACAATTTTATTACTACCGGAAGACGTCCGCAGAGATGATCAGTGGCTCAGTTTTGTGATTTTGGTGTACTCGTTTCAACTTTCGCAGGGTGTGAAGTGTGAAGTAGCCTACTTATGTGAGAAGATCTTGTTGATTTCTTGCATGTTACCCCCGAACGGAGTTTCCGCATTAAGCATAATCGTTTGCTTGGTGTGGTTTACAATGGCATCTACAAATTCCGTTGCGTACTTACAACCTTCAAAAGTTAGAAGACGTGTTAACTACATCAAAGTTTCGAATCTGCTGAAGACGGTTGTCAGTTTGGGGGGAAGCTGATTCAGAAACTTCACCAATAAGAAGTGTACGAAGAAGCCGTTAAAGACATGCAGCATGAATTGGGGGGAAGTTAATCCAATTCATGTTTATTACATCATTTGACTACAAGTGAAGAAAAGTTCTCAAGCCGAGGTACAAGATATAGACAAAGAGCGTCAACTGTAATCATCCTCAGCACATGAAGAGCTTATGAAGACCTTTCTTTATTTGTATTTTTTACTTGTAGGATATGATGTAAGTAATCCCATATGTTGCCACATTGGGGGAAGATTGTTGGGAATGCTTCTCGCACCAAAATGTGACAACATATTTGGGATTATATTAGTTATCATGTTTGGCTCAAACACATGGACTGAAACCGTCAATATTGTAAAGTCATGTGTTTGGCCCTATAAATACACCTCCTAGTCTTCACTAGGAGGGTTGAAGCTTTGTGTTTGTTTTTCACCTTTCTATATTATCAATAATACAAGTTTCCTCTTTATCTCTTTACTACTTTCTCTCACTAAACCTTTGCCATGGAGATGATGATCTTTCATCATCCAAGGCCTCCCGATTCACAATAGTTTTAACCAAAACACGATCCATCAATTAGGTTATTAGGGAAGACCAAAAATTGGGGAATATCCTATATAAATCGCATATTTAATCAATTATGTGTGTTTTGTATACATTAATCTTGAGACTTACGCAACCAAGTAATTGATGTATGTAGTCCATTGGTACCTAGCTCGAAAACCAATGGGAGTCTTAAGATCAATATATACATATTAATTGATTTTCTTAGCATGTCCATTATTTTAGTTGTTTATTTTTTATTAAAATTGCGCATTTGTTTAAATATGTATGTGACATGATTTTAAGCAAAAGGGTAATTTTCAAATAGAAAATAAACTGGACATAATAATGGTGAAACATGGTTTTAAGCTTTAAAAATCATAAACTTTTAGTTGATTGATGCGACTATACAAAAGTGGTTGAAAGGCGGACCTAATATTGACAAACTATAAAGTGGGTATAAGGTTCGTTTCGCATTAAATTGTGGCCTTAAAGAGACTCCATTCTGTCTCTCCGCTTGCCTGTGCGTCAATATTAGACTTACCAAGTGCAACCATTATACGTATGAAGCATCTTAAGGCAAAGTTGTAAGTTACTCAACGCCATCAATTAAAACTTTGTTGATTTAAGCTTAGTTAAAAACTAATGAGTAAGAGTTTTTATGAAACATATGATACAAGATGAATGCATGACATCTTGTACATATTTTGATTACACACATCAAAAATATTACCCTTTGACCGGATCTTAACACAAAGATTGTGTTGAGTGTACTTTGAGTATATACTTAATAGCACGCGGAATTTACTATCAAGTACTTAGAAGATGTTTGTGTTTGGTGATTGAATGAATAGAACAGTAAGAATAAGAACAATATCAACCAAACGATTAACTTCAATATATTGAACGATTACAAGGAAATCGTGAAGCTCTTAATAATGCATGTGTATGTAAATCTTAACCTAGGATCTCCTTTTATAGGACAAGGAGTCCTTTACAAGAAAAATTTCTTTCCATATAATTCTAATAATATATACATAGCATCTTTTCTATAATTATCTTAACACAGTTTCTATCTTTATCTAATAAACCGTACCAAATTTCTTCATAAGCAGTACTAACATACTTAGTACTGTTAGTGTATCTTCAGCAACTCTTCAGCCGTACTAACTTTCAACCGACAGTACTAACTGTTGATGTTTAATTCCCAACAATCCTCCCCTAAACTTATGATTTCAGTGCAAATCATTAAGTTTCTTGAATTAAACATCTTTTGATGAAGGAAATTCTTTCAAACACTTATCTTCAGTCTTGAAACATATCAGTACGAATTTTTGTTTGAAAGACTTTGATCTTTAATCTTCGATTATCAGTATCTTGAAAAATCTTGAATCTGAAAAAAAACTTCATTCTTCTTCTTTTAAACACAAATTTCCTCCCCTGAATTTCAGACTTTATGAATTTCCATCTCATTTGATTATTCTTCCTCCCCTGTTTGAAAGAATTTCACCATCATAGGAATCTGAACAATCTGCTATATGACAATTTGTACAAGTTTCCATCAATTCCATAATAGTACAATCTGTTCTCATCACTTCCAGATGTATAACCTTCTGAGAGAGGTGAATCATAGAACATTAGCTTAGCATAAAACCAAGTTTTAGTCAGCAGTAGCAACTGTTGATCAAAAATAATTTAAGAAAACAGTATAAAATTGTTTGTGAACTAGAAAACAGATTGTGTTCACTTATAGTTTTTAGCAAAGTATCAGCTATCAACGGATTTGGTATGTCTTTACCAATAGCCGTTTGCTTTGGACTAGTCAGCTCTTAACTTAAAAGATATGGTGAGTTGATAACCATCCAGTTTTTGGTAAACTGTCAACCATCAACGAATTTGAGAAGTCTTTACCAGCAACCATTTGTACTGGACTAGTTGATTCTTATGTGTGTTAGACATGGTGAATCAATTACCATTTGTTGTGTGACAAACATTCACACTTATTCAGCCTAAACCTTAAGGATATGCAGACTACATAGGCAGACTACATCTTTGATACAAAACACAAAACTTATCCTGCAAATGTTAGCTCAAAAACCAAAAGAATACTAACATTTATGCAAACTATACAATAAGCAGTATGAACTGACACATCCAGCAGTACAAAAACCCTTTTGAAAACTTAAACATTTAGACATTTAATTTGAAGGATTAAGCATTCCAATGCCTGCAACCAGGTATTGAAACCTTCCCACATCAAAACCTTTTGTTAGTAAGTCAGCATAGTTGTCCTCAGTAGGATTTTTAATAATTTCAATTCTCTGACGAAACATGTATGTTTTCTGAAAGCCACTTCCAGATCTGAATCACAAAATTGACCCACAGAAAACAGATTGTGCCCTAATCCTTCCACATAGTATACCCTTGAGATTACACTGTCACCGAACACATAATCTCCATAACCCATAATCGCACCAAAGTGGTCGTTCCCGAATCTAACTGTCCCGATAAACTTTTTCACGAAGTTCTTGAGCCGTGAGCGATCCCCAGTCATATGTTTAGAGCAGCCTGAGTCCAAATACCAAAGGACGATTTGTACGACCTGCATTTGAAGACAGACAACGATGGATAACTGAAATATGTGGATCCCCACGTGCAGTTGGGGTCCGTTTGGTTAGCACACACAAATTCAGGAGCAACAGAAGTATCAATCACTGAGGTTACTATAGTGGAATCTACCCTAGGTTCAGCAGATGACTTATGATGAAGGCATTGTGTTCCTAAGGGCAAAATTCGACCTGTTGGTCTCCATTCCTTAACTTTTACATTCTTATGTTTATTCACCTTAGGTAATGGATGGTCTCCATTGATACCCAACATTTGCAAAAGTTTTTCCTGTTGCCTTCCAAACTTTCTTACTTCTTTCAGTTTTTCTAACATTTTTAACATGGGGTGGTGCATGAGACATCAGAAATGACACAACACATTCATCATGATTAGCAGAAATTAAGCATTTGTCACATGTTTTACAGACCGCATTAGAATTCGAATTAATTACAGTACTTTTAATACTAGAATCAACACGATTCAATCTAGTCTTTGCAAACTTATTGTTCCTAGGTTGGGCTTCTACACTCTTCTTGTGATCACTCTTAGCTGGCGCAGTCCTATCATTCCTTGTATTGCCTTTAGGCTTTGACCCGCTAGCTTGGGTGTCACTTTTCACTCCTGTAGAAGTAACGATGGGAACATTAGTTTGTTTCACTAACACATGTTTTCCTGATTTTGATGTGCTGGGTTCTGATGTTGTATATGGTAAATCAAAGGCTACATGTTTGTTCTTAACAGTGGATGATGATGCAACAAATCTATCTCTATTGCTGTTAAACTTAGGGACTGAGCCTATGGCATATTCTAAGTTTTCCTGAATCCTTTTCGTGAGTTTGCAGGCATAAACAACTGCCCTATCAAGTGGCTTTTCAATTCTATCCTCTTCAACTACCTCACGAAGTGTGTCAAGGCCCTCTCTAAGATGATCGAGATATGTTTGATGAGCAAAGCTATTATTTCTAAGGTTAAATGGAATACGCCCAACATCAACATCATACTTTTTACTAGCAGTAGCCTTTGGTGCATCACAATTACAAGTGGTGCATGGCATTTTACCTTTCACCTGAGCCTTAAGATTCTCAATTTCATTTGTCAAAGAGGTTATTTGATCATTGTGATTGCTTCTTGTAACTTTAATAGAATCATATAACTCTTTGAAATGTTGTTTGACCTTAGAATTTTCTTCTCGATAACACTCATTTTCATGATGTAACTTATTTATGGTGTTTTGATATTGAAAATTCTGAGAATCTAAAGACGAAGGTTTATTGGTGCCATACACATCACACTTGTTGGATTTCAATTGGGCAATTTGGGCCCTCAGCAGTCGAATCGTGTTCGTGTGAGCTTGAATTTTCTCATCTCGTTTGCTTAATTCAAAATAAGTATCAAATTCAGGAGCATCCAAGGATGTCTTGTCATTTGATATTTTGTGTTTTTCATTTAAATGTTGATGTTTCATTTGCAAATTTAGATAATCAACTTCTAGTTTTGAAAAACGTTTAACCATATTATCATGGTCATCATTTTGAATTTTTTCAAGCAATTTTAAATTCTCCCCCTCAAGCTCAACAACACGATTCTGGGTGACATTTAACGCAATAGCATACTCATGAAATTGACAAGCAGACAATGCAGAATCAGTAGCAGTGTAAAATACATCTTGTGCAATACATTTAGCAATCAAGTTGTCATTAGTGATGAGTATGTTTTTTCTTTCAATCTCACGACTCTTAAGTTCTATTGCATATTCATTCACCTCATTTTCCATGTCTTTAAACACTACTTTCATTTCTTTTATTTCTGTGTTGAGGGCAGTTTGCAACCCTTCAAAATGTTCTTTAAGTAGTTTAAAGAATGGCATGACCTCAGTTAAGTAACACCTTTTTGCATGTTCAAAACACCTTTCCCCCTCAATAATGCCGGTTGGTGTGATTCTCTTCTTACATGTTTTATCGAAATCAGCAAACAGTTGCCAAAGCACATATAAGCTAATTAAGGTTTTGCATTCAGTGGGAAGAGACAAAGGCACCAAATTCCTAGGTGTATTGGGAGGATACACCGTTATGGACGCAACTTTTCTAATGAGAGGGGTGTTGGCCTTAAGTTTTTCTTCCTTAAGTTTTTCATTATCTTGTTTCCAGAATATCTGTTCAGGTGTTAACTTCTTTTGAGGAGCAAACACAGTCAAATGATTTTCCTCACTATAGTCATGGGGCTTGACTATTATTCGTCTGGCTATGCACTCGGGATCCCTCATTTTCTCATTCATTCTTTCCCTTGTTCTCTCACTTATCCCATCCTCCTCTTTAGTGTAGATATGCTCAGGTGGGTCATGATTAGGCATAAACATCACATTGGAATCATTTAATGCAGGTTGGGCTATCTTAGCAATCTCATGAATAGCTAATTTAGATTTACCTACATTGCTTTCACTATGCTTGTCACTTAACTTTCTGTGCTTATACATCATTTGGGCAGTCTGTCTGGTTTGGTCTTGTGTGTACAACTTATCCTCAAGCTTATTCTTTAAGGTTTTGAGTCTAGAAAAATCATTTAAGAGTTCCTTTTCTTTTTCTTTGAATTCTAGGTTAAGTGTAGTTATACACTTTTGTACTTCCTGTTTCTGTTTGACAGACTGTTCTAGCTGATTTTTCAAAGAATTCAACTCTTGTTTTAATGTTTCTTCTCTTACTCTAGACTCTTTAATAAGTGTACTCATTTGACCTTCTAATTTTTGCTCACGTTCATTAAGTTCAAACTTAGCACGCTGTTCATACATGGCCACTTGTTCTTTGTAAATGTTTAGTCTAGTGATCACGTTATTATCAGGTACATGCAAGTTGTTCACAGTGCACTCATATGCATTATCTATGTTACATGCATTATCTAAGGCACACACATTACTTATAACACAAGCATCATTATTAACAGAAGATTCACCATCTGGTACATCAGGCGAGTTGTTGTGATTCAAATAGTGTTCATATGAAATAATATTGCTATTTTCCATGTCAACATTATTTGAATCAGCAGCATCTACCTTTTGTACTTCGTTGGGATTCTTTTGTCCATCAACTATATCATATGTGTCATAAATTCTTAGTACCTCAGATATCACGGATGTATTAGAAGAACCAGCTTGTCGAGGAGATGAGACCAAGGAAGACAATTTAGCCATGAAGATTGTTTGAGCCGTAGGTTCATCATCTACATATGAGTCAAATGCATCACAATCATCTGCCTTGAAGATGTTAGGATCGTTAAGTGCTAGATCCTGAACTGGTTGCTCATCCACATCTTCATCAAAGGTATTTCCCCCATCACCAGCCAAGAACAATAACTCTTCCTCATCCAATACAGCTCCATTCTCTTGAGCTTGCATTAACAGCATCTTGTCTTTGAAGTAATCTGAGTTCTGAGGACGTTTAGGTTGATTGCAGTTTCTTGCAATGTGTCCTAGCCCCCCACAATTATAACACTTGATCTGTTTCCCTTGCCCCTGATTGGCATTCCCTGCTCTATTCTGCACATAACCTCGACCCATGTTTCTTCCAGCTCTCCCTTGCACATTCTGAACCACAATTTTCCCATCCTCCACCATTGCTAGATTGCGTGGGTTGGATGAATTCCTTAACTGATTGTTGGTCTAAGGGAGTGATGTTTTAAACTGTTGAACCAGTAATGATACTTGATTGGTGAGGTTGTCAATCATTTTGTCGGTCTGAGAGTAGCCTTAGTCAAGTTGAGAACTCATAGCAGGTACTGTTGAGTGAAGTTGATGATAGCTTGGATTGGATGATGATTGGGTTGTTGGTAGAACATTTGTCATAAAAGCCAGTGGATCATTTGGAGTTGAAGGATTTAACTTTTCTCTCAGCACCCGATCGTAGGCAGCATGCTTCTCATGTTGTTGCAGGTAGGCATATAGCTGTTCATAGTTGGTATCCCTTAAACCTTTGTTGAGTTTGACAGCAGTAACAAATCTGTCCCATTCAGGAATCATGTTGTTCACAAACTTTGAGTTTAGTTGGATGTTGGGCATAGTCATTCTGATCATCCTCATATCATTCACCAACTTATGAAATCTCACATAGTAGTCTGTGATATTCTCTCCTGGGTTCATTTTGAAATGCTCGAACTCATCATACAGCTGTGACTCACGGTCTTCCTTTGTGAGTTCTGACCCCGCCAACAACATTTTAATATTGTCCCACACAGCTTTAGCTTCAGTGTTGAAATTGATGAGCTTGTATACATCCTTTGGCAGACCTTGAATGACAATGTTTGAAGCTCTAATGTCAGCATCATACCTCTTCTTTTCTTCATCATTAAGATCATTGTACTCGCGAGGTCTGTCAATTCCAAGTGTGACTGTGCCATCTTCACCAGTAGTAACAACATCTCTGGTGGTACCCATCTGAAATGGTCCTTCATCAATGGACTTAAGAATGTTTGCTCCATTTTCTTTTCCCAAGCAGTAAAGTCTTATTCGTTGTGCCCAAGACTCATAGTCCGTCCTATCTAGCATAGGTGGACGAGTGTCAGATCCTGCTGCTTGAATATCATCTGATGAGGTGCTTGATATGGTAGCCATAGTAAATACGGGATTTTACTGATCTTGTGATTTAACCGAGAAATCGAATCTTTCGCGAGAATTTCTAAAATCACCAAGACACAAACCGCAACGGGCAAATAGCAACTCTGTGGATACAAGCCGCAAGACACAAACAGCAACAAACAGCACAAACCGCACAGACAAACCGCACAACACAAACCGCACAGACAAACCGCACAGACAAACCGCACAACACAAACCGCACAGACAAACCGCACAACACAAACTGCCAAACACGTCGCTTTCTAAGCGTTTTGTCGTTTATTGCCAAATCCGGTAATAGGACAAACCGCTTCTTCGAGGTAACACAAACCGCACCTTTTACTTGTACAAAAATAAACAAACCGCAACTTAGAATTTAACTCCGAGAGACAAACCGCACCGATGAACACTTTTTCACCAACACACGATTCACCCAAAAATCACCACACAAAGCCTAAATCTGTGATTCCAAGCACCAAACACTACTCTTATACTATCCCTAAGCAAGAAAGTACAAGATCTAACACTTTTTACCAACAAACCAAAGCACAAAATGGATATTAAAGAGATAAACTATTCGAACCAAATATGCCCTAAATCACCACGAATCAGTGAATATACCCTTATGTGAACCTAACCATGGCTCTTGATACCAATTGTAGGATATTCACTAACAAATAAACACAAGATTAGAGCTTATATGGATCGAATGAGATAAGAAGTGTAGAGAGAGAAAGTGGGAACTTTAGAGAGAGAAAGATGTGTGTATTAGATTGAAATAATGAGAAGTTCCACCCTTTCCCTTGTGTGGGAAAGGGTATTTATAGTTCTTACATAATATGCACCTAGCGGGCTGTGGAGCGAGCTGACAGAGGGTAAAGACCCGACCCACTCCACAATACTAATAATAATAACTAAGCTACTACTAATATTACTAGTTATCCTACGAGCTATGTGTGCTAATAAGTACTCGGGGTGACCGAGTCTTCAACTGAATATTCATATTCCTAACACATCTTAAGTTGCAAGAGTCAGATGGTATCATCAATATGCTAAACACTGAGATTTGGCAAGAACTTGCCAGAATGGGTTATGATACATCCAACCAAAAACTCACTTTTCAAAAAGGATGTTTCTCCCCACAATGGAGATTTTTGATACATACTCTCTTACATTGCTTAAGTCCCAAAAAGACAGCATGAGAGCGATTCAGTAGCAATATTGCTATTGCTCTCATATGTCTGTCAACAAATAAGGTCTTTAATTTTTCAAAATTTATATTTGAGAGTATGGCAGCAAATGTAAACAGCAAAACAAAGTTTCTAATGTACCCAAGATTTGTTCATACTCTTTTGAATAAGAAAAAGAATTTGCTTAAGAAACCAACAAAAACTTTTCCTACTCCTAGCCTACAATCAAAAGTTTTTCAAAACATGGCTATGGCTAGTAGACTTTTCAAAGGGGTAGAAATACCTTTGTTTCCTGAAATGCTTCAAACTGAATTGGGTGAAGGGTCAGTCCACCCAACTGATCCCCATCACACATCCATTCAAGTACCTGAAACAACCCAAACACCCCCAATTCTCACCACTTATAGGAGAAGGACCACACCTAGTTTAACTAGAGTGGCTACTGGATCCTTGCCCCATGATTCACCTCTCCTAGCAGGTCACACAGCTAGAAGTGATGACGGTAGCTATACATAATCTGAATTGATGGCATTATGTACCAAGTTAATAGCAAAAGTAGAATCTTTGGAGGAGGAGCTTAGAAGTCAAAAAGAAAATTTTGCCAAAGTCTACACCAGATTAACTCTTAGGGTGAAGAAGCTAGAAGATCATCTCAAGAGGAAAAGGGCTAAAGCTGTATTGGATGAAGATTCTATAGATGATGACTACTCATATGACACAGATGATGATGGTGGTGATTCTCCCAAACAGGGGAGGAAATCAGGTAAAGGAAAGGGGGATAGTTCAAAAGTTCAGGGGAGGCAAGATGAAGGTGTTAGTGAACAAATTGTGGATACTGGTGATGCTATGGATGTAGAAGAATAGGCTCAAGAAGCTCAAGAAGCTCAAGAAGCTCAAGAAACTCAAGAGCATCAACAAACAGTTCAAACGGTTGAGACAAAACAAGCAACCGTACTAACTGCTAGTTCACTTCCAGGTACTGCTGATGAAGAGTATGAAAGAAAAAGAGCAGCAAAGGGAAAGAAGCCAATGACTCCTGAGGAAGCTAAACAAGAACAAGAAAGACTCAAGAAAGTGAAACCAAGAACTCAAGCACATATAGAGTTTGATGAAGAAGTTGCAAGGAAACTTCAAGAAAAATATCAAGCAGAAGAACAAGCCCAAATAGATCTTGATGCAGAATTAGTAAGAAAGATGGCTGAGGATGAAGTTCACCATATAGTTGAGTTCATGGATAGAACAAGGTTAGAAAAGGTAGCTTCCAGTGATGAGGTTGATCAAGAGTAATTCAATGAGCAACTTCAATATTTGCTAGATACAGATTTAATTGTGAGAGCTCAAGCAGTGCTAATTCTCAAGGATAAGGATTTGAGTGAAGAAGAGAAGTCAGAGAAGCTCAAAAGTTTTATCTTATCAAATAACAGAGAAGTAGCATGGAATGATCTAATGCAGAAGATTAGAGATAGGCAGAAGGAAGGTTACAAGACAAAGATGCCTACAAAGAAAGAACAAATAAGTTTTATGAAGAGCTACTTAAGGAATCAAGTAAATTGGAAGAAGAGTCACTTTAAAGGAAGATCAGATGCTGAAGTTGAACAAGCTTATTATGAAGCTTATGCAAGATTGAACACACCAAGTGAAAGGGATACCACAAAAGGAAAGAAAAGAGATGCAGAGATGTTAGAATCTCATGCAGCAAAGAAACAGAAGAAGGGAGCTGAAGGATTATCAGATGAACACCTCAAGAGTATGCTAGTTGTGATCCCTGATATAACAACCCCATTTTCGAAACGCAACGGAATACAAGATGGGGTGTTATTTATTAGTCACATAGTACAAGTATAGTAAACAAACTCAAAATAGAGGCGTTTATTATAAAACTTTCACATTCGTTATTATCAGAGTAAGCAAAGAAGGTCCCAAAGTTTGAAACAACACAAGTTTGAAAATAACATAAGTTTAGACATAACATGAGTTTAAAAGTTTAAACTTCATCGAATGTGAAATTAAAACATGGGCCATCCTTGTTGATATCCATATCCTTGCGCCGCCCATCCAAGCATTTACATCTTACGGACCTGGGATAAACATGCTAAAAAGGTCAACATAAAGTTGAGTAAATTCATAGAGTTTAATAAGTAATAAGTTGAATACAAGTATTATTCATCGGACGACAAGTACTGCAGATACAGGTCGTGTAATCAGATTATAGCATTGAGCTCATGGCACCGAACCTTAACTGTGATATAATAATGCCCCACAAGAGGTAAGTTTGCCAATTTTACCAAGATCTTCTAAATATTATGCTACCCGTTTCAATATGAGCGCGACTCATCCGGACAGGCTTGTCAAGCCAAATATGCATATTCATAATACTAGCGTTTCCAACGAAATTAACGGTTCATGAAATTAGGGACTTTAAGGGGCAAAAGATTACTCAATAACTATAATCATGTAATCAGGTCAAGCATACCAAAAAGCTACTTGTATTTAGTTTTTAAAACTAGCATGTATCCCCCTCGCGAGGTTTATAAAACATTAAAATGAGTAAAGGCGAGGCTATGAACTCACCTTGAGTTGTTAGTGGTTGAGTTGAGTTTAGAGTTCGAAAACAGTTTCACTCAAGAACTGGAAAATAGTAACATTTGAGTATTCGACTTAACACGAATAACGAGTGCGATAAGAAATCGTGTAACGATTTGATCGGTGATGTGAGTGTGATAGGCTTAGAATGCTTCGAGTTCAAAAATAATATTATCAATAATATTATCTTGTTGTCATGATTTAGAAATCATAATGATCGTCATCTCGAAATGGATGGAACGAAACGTTAGTTTGAATCGTTAGAAATCGTTATATATAAATATAACGTGTCGTTGTTTAATATGTGATTAAAATGAAATAATGTGTGAGGTGAGGGTGTGTTGTGTAAAAATGAGGATTGGGAATGAAGCTTATTAATGTTTCTGTTTGATCCTTAGTCTTTCACAGTTTTTACACTTTATACCCTAACGGTGTTTGCGTTGCACCGTTAGTCCTCTGTTATATAAAAGTTACATTTTTAACCCATAATTAACCAAAATGACCATCTGAGCTTACACTTTAATATATTATCATTTTCTATCCTTAACATACTATTTTGACAGGTCCAGCCCCCATTTTTTCCAGTTTGGCAAAAATGGCCCCTCGGGGTGAAATTTATTGCAATTTTAGTCCAAAACGCCTAAAAACTTGTGGAAAAATTTTATAAAAATTTATGCAGCTTATTCAAGCTTAAGTCAACTGCTTGTTTGACCAGAATGTTTATTTTTTGTAAATTGGGCCTTTAACAAAATATAACAAGGCCCGTTAAGAAATTTAGAGGCGAGGGCATGAAAATACTTTTAGGCCTGGACTTAGGCTATTTTTGTGATTCTAAAAATATTTAGTATGGGTCCAGTAGGCTTGTGAATCGTTAGGTCTTGTTGGGCTTTTGTTTAGCCCAAACCGGAAATATATAAGTTTTTATGAAAATGATTTCTAGTTACATTTTGCGATGGACAGTTTCAAAAGGGCAGTTTTGAGTGACGAGTTGACCTTATTTTTGAGAGCTTAAAACACGAAAGGTGTAGTATTCTAGGTCGTCTAAAAGTTGGTGCGAAAATAACTGGGTGTCACGTTTAGAAATTCGAAGTTACATAATTAGTTTTTGGCCTAGTCGCAAGTTTTAATTCTGAAAAACTCTATTATTTTTCTAAGTCCTAAGAGCAGTTGAGTAGCTTATTTCTAGGGCTTTTCTAGATCTTATCATAGCTTATGAAGGGAAACTCAAATAAGCAAAAATATTGCTAGCCATGTCGTTATTCGATACGAGTAAAAATATTGGTGGGTTATATGAGTGAATTCGAAATTACAAGGGCATTTATAGGTCGAGTTGGGTTTTTTTTCATTGAGTTAAAACACTTAAAACCAAGAACATACACGATTGAACAAGTTTAGAATGGGTCTCGTTTTTGCACAAAACGAGTGCATGGTGATGTCGTGAGTGTATATAGGTGAACTTTGGTATCTCGACAATGACATGGAACAAAGTTTGAGCCAAGAAAATAAAGCGTGCACGTAGAAATAAAACCAAGAACATACACGATTGAACAAGAAACGTAGAACATGAAATAAATATAAAGTGATTGGAATTGAATAAAAGTCAAAAAAATAAAATAAATAAAATAAAAGTCAAAAAAATAAAATTCTTTTTTCTAAAATTTTCTTTTATCAAATAGGACCTAGGAAAATTAGATTTGCTTATTTAGGATAATTATTTCTTAGATTCACTTTTTAAGGCTCGGGATTAGCCCGAGTTTTACTCGTTTTAAGTTTTCTTTACGTTTTGGGTTACGTGTGCCTACCATACTTGTTTCATTTGCCTTTTTAGTTGTTTTAAGCTTATATTTCATTATTTGTAGTTTAAATCCCAAAATATCTCACTCTTATCTCACATTCACTACACAAATCACGATCCCGAAATCACTAATTCCATTCAATCTTCATCGGGATAATGACTCGGGTTTTGCATTTTTCCTTTGCAATTCCTTGGAATATAAATTGTTAAATCAATTTTTTGCGCCACTGCCGGGGAAGGTTGACCTGAATTCGTGATTCTGTTTTTCGATTCGTGTTTTGAAGATCCTTCTCCCGGGAAGTTATCGTTTTTCTTCGTAAATATTTTCAAAAATATAAAATCCAAAAAAATTAAAAACCACTAACAATTTTACTAAAGTGTTAACAATACCAAAAAAATCGAAAAACAACAAAAGAAATCGTGAAATTAATTATTTTTGGATTATCTCGAGATTACAACCTATACAAGGGGTTTAAGGAGGTTTTGACATTAAATTGCAAACCGAAAAGAGATCCATTCTTCTCTTCCGCCACTCTGCGAGTAGTCTTGAGAGAAACGATTATCGATTAACGAATCGGTTACCAAAAATATTGTGTTTGTATTTTTCTTAAATATAAAAACCCAAAAAGATTTTCATTTTCAAATTTGTTTTTCTTTTTAAATTTTGTGTTATTTTAGTGCATGCGCACTCGATCTTCGTCTTTTGAGCTTAATTCTCCTATATCAAACCCCGAGAGGTTATTACATCAAAGTAATCGTCGTCACCCATCACTTTTCACTATGGATGATCACTACCAAGATGAGGGGCCACCCCCTCAAAATTTGGATAATCCGGCTCCCGATCTCCGACCAATGGAAGAATTACTCCAATCACCTTTCAATGGTGTTGGCAAAGCAATCGTGATACCCAATATGTTTGCAAATAAATTTGAATTTAAAACTGGGTTACTTAATCTTATCACCGGTATTTCCTTTCACGGCTTTGAAAATGAAGATCCTCATTCCCATGTCCAGAAATTCATCGACATCACTGAAACACTTAACTTCAATCACGTTCCTCATAATGTGCTTAAATTGAAGCTATTCCCTTTTTCTCTCGTAGGAGCAGCCCGGACTTGGCTTGACAAGGAACCTCCTAATTCGGTTTTTTACTTGGGATGACTTAGCCTCCAAGTTCGTGAACTACTTTTATCCTCCTTCTAAAACATCGAATCTCAGAAACCAAATCACTCGATTTCAGCAAGCTTTCGATGAATCGTTCAACGAAGCTTGGGATAGATTCAAAGAGTTGTTAAAGAAGTGTCCTAATCACGGATTTTCTACTTTGCACCAAATTGATACTTTCTACAATGGGTTGAATCCATCTGATCAAGATTCACACATTTCTGCTGCGGGTGGAAATTTTCTGACTAGAAATACTCAAGAAGCTTTTACTATCATTGAAAATAAAGCCAGAGTGAGGAGTTCTAGAACCAAAGCTCAAGTTTCAAGTATGAGTAACAAATCAGATTATGCTTTGACCCGAGCTTTTAGCAAAACAGAAGAGAATCTAGCCGCTCTCACTAAACAAATTGGGCTTTTAAATAAAGAAAGACCTTCTCAGCCCGTCAATGTTGTGAATCAAAAATGTGAGATTTGTGGTGGTCCACATCCTTATTATGATTGTCCAGCCTCCGGTGGCCAAGGTTTGAATGCTACCGTAGCATCAGTAACCTACAATCAGATTAAAGGATTCCGTCCTCAAGGTGCTAATAACCAAATGGGACCACCCGGGTTTTCTTCATTCCAAAACAATCAAAACCATTTTCCTCAAAATTACAATAATCATCAAGTCAATATGGTCAATCAAAGTTGTGAAACATGTGGTGGTCCTCATCCGTATTTCGAGTGCCCAGCCTCCGGTGGCTACACTCAAGAGAATGTTTATGCTGCAACGGGAACCTACAACACGGGAGGTAACGGTTACCAACCGCAAGGAGACCGTAATCTTCTCAGCTACCGTTCCAATAACTTTCTCGGACCACCCGATTTTAATCAAAATCCAAATCCAAATGTGCAAAACCGAAACGTACAAGTTAACTGATGATGTACCCTCATAACGGGTCGAAGGACTCCCCTTCGAGCCTATAGAAAGCCCTCCCTTCGAAGGCCCAGGTTAATCTCCTTAACACGTTTCATTGGCGTAAAACCATTCTCCTGCGAACTGGTTACCATGTGGGAATCCGCCAATCGAAGCCCTAAGCCCTTTGGGGTATTCCTATCGAAGGGACTAACACGAAGGACCATTCTGACCTGGTCAAACCCACGTCTCCTCTTCCCTTTGGCTTTCCCGCCAAAACAGAGATCGTGGGCTACAAAGCCCTAGCGGTTACCACAAAATCATGGGACGCCCCCATGATCTCCGAACAATGTGCAACCGCCCACTATGTCCTATTTCTCCCCTATAAATAGCGTAGTCGGGCATGAACAATGTAAGTTAACTTCACTCTTGTCATTTACAACCTACTCAAACGATTACACATACTTAATCGCACGCCGGAGGTGGTTCGCAGGGTCCAACCCCTGCGCAATCACTTAACATAGTGTTTCGGTATTTCTTATTTTCAGGTTACGAACAAGCTTGGCACATTCTCAACACCCCCTTATTCCTTTGATCACCATCGAAGGCTTGGTTGTGCAATTATTTGTTCAATCATTAACCAAAATCAAAATCGGATAAATCAAGGATATCAAAATCAAGGGAATTATAACCGAGGCCAAAATCAGGGAAATTTTAATCAAGGAAATTATCAAGCCCCGAATCAAGGAAATTTTCAAAACCAATGGAATTTTCAAAATCAGAATCAAGGTTTTCGTCAAAACAACCGAGGGCCGAATTTTAACAATAATCAAAATCAAGGCTTTGCTCAAAATCAATCGGCCTCGGATGAGATCTTAAAACAATTAATGCTTCAAAATCAGAATCAGCAAAATTTCAATAAATCCCAAGAAGAAACAACTAGGTTTTTTCTTAAGGCAATGACTGAGATGAAGAAATCTTTAAATGATCGACCCTCGGGCTCTGGAACTCTTCCTAGCAATACGATCGCTAACCCGAGGGGTGATGTGAAAGCGATCACTGCAAGGAGTGGTGTATCATATGACGGACCCACGGCTCCGACTACCTCTTCTTCTCTACCTCCCAATGTAGTCGACCGTGAGACCGAGGCGACAAAAGACACGGAACTTCCTACTAATAACGGAGAGACCGAAGACGTCCAACCTCCGGTTGTCCAACCGTCAAAACCTAAGGATGTGCTTGAGCCCGAAAAAGCTCCCGTAAAAGCCAAGCTCCCTTATCCTTCGAGATTGAATGATCAAAAGCTCCGCGAAAAAGCTTCAAATCAAATGGAGAAATTCTTTCAAATATTTCAAGATTTGCATTTTGATATAAGCTTCGCGGATGCTTTGCTTCTGATGCCTAAGTTTGCTTCTACAATCAAAGGATTATTGAGTAACAAGGAAAAATTATTTGAACTGGCAAAAACTCCTCTGAATGAAAACTGCTCAGCGGTTCTCCTAAAAAAGCTTCCGGAAAAGCTTGGAGACCCCGGAAAATTCCTTATTCCATGTGATTTTCCGGGGATGGTTGAATGCCACACCTTGGCCGATCTTGGTGCAAGCATCAACCTAATGCCATTGTCTGTTTGGGAAAAACTTTCTCTCCCGGAACTTACCCCGACTTCCATGACCCTCGAGCTAGCGGACCGTTCTATAACCCGTCCACTTGGAATAGCCGAGGATGTTTTTGTCAAGGTTGGGAAGTTCCATTTCCCCGCTGATTTTGTAGTAGTAAAATTTGACGCTGACCCCCGAGTTCCTCTAATTCTCGGATGATCGTTCTTGAGGACCGGGCGGGCTTTGATAGATGTATATGGTGAAGAAATAACGCTGCGGGTGGATAATGAGGCCGTTACCTTTAACCTTGATCGAACTTTCAAATACTCCTCCAATCATGATTCTGTTCCGGTTAATCGAATTGATGTGATTGATGTTGCTTCGGAGGAGTATTCTCAAGAAGTTCTTGGATTTTCCGACAAATCCTCGAGTGGCAATCCCACTCCTTCTTCTCAACCTATTCTTTCCGACCCTTCCCCGTCCCTCACTCCGTTTGAGGGAGGTGATTTCTTCTTGGAAGAGGTCGATGACTTTCTTGCTATTGATACACCAACTTCACCGGAAGTTGATGATTCTTATCTTGATCCGGAGGGAGATATTCTTTTGCTTGAAAAATTGTTGAATGAAGACCCGTCACCTTCTCTCCCTTCGAAGGAACTTAAACATGAATAAATTAAAGAAGTTAAGCCGTCTACTGAGAATCCTCCGGAGCTCGAGCTCAAGGATTTACCTCCTCATCTCGAATATGCTTTCTTAGAAGATACCGACAAATTTCCCGTCATCATTTCTAAAGACCTAAAAGATGAGGAGAAGACCCAACTCCTAGACGTGCTTAAGAAACATAAGAGTGCCATCGCTTGGCAGATCTCCGACATAAAGGGCATAGACCCTCATTTTTGTACTCACAAGATCTTACTCGAAGATAATTTTAAACCAGCCGTCCAACAACAAAGACGGGTTAACCCAAAAATCCATGACGTCATAAAAAAGGAGGTTCTAAAACTCCTCGATGCCGGGATGATTTATCCCATCTCCGATAGCTCATGGGTTAGCCCGGTCCATTGTGTTCCGAAAAAGGGTGGAATGACCGTGGTTACTAATGAAGAGAATGAGTTGATTCCCACACGTCTCGTCACCGGATGGAGAGTGTGTATTGATTACCAAAAACTCAATGATGCTACCTGTAAAGACCATTTCCCACTACCGTTTATGGATCAAATGTTAGAGCGGTTAGTGGGAAATGAGTTCTATTGTTTTCTCGATGGCTTTTTCGGGTATTTCCAAATACCAATTGATCCCCAAGATCTGGAAAAGACCACCTTCACTTGCCCTTATGGTACGTTTGCCTACCGACGCATGCCTTTCGGCTTATGCAACGCTCCGGGCACGTTCCAAAGGTGCATGATGGCAATATTCCATTATATTATCGAGAAAACGATGGAGGTCTTTATGGATGACTTTTCAGTATATGGAAATTCTTTCTAATCTTGCCTCTCCCATTTAGACAAAATGCTTGAACGGTATGAAAACACCAATCTCGTTCTAAATTGGGAGAAGTGTCACTTTATGGTTAAAGAGGGCATCGTCCTAGGCCATAAGATTTCCAAATCTGGGATTGAGGTCGATCGAGCTAAAGTCGATGTTATTACTAAGCTACCTCATCCCACCACCTTAAAAGGAATTCGAAGTTTCCTTGGTCATGCCGATTTTTACAGACGATTTATTCAAGACTTCTCTAAAATTGCCCGACCTCTGACCCATCTTCTTGAAAAAGATGCTCCATTCTTCTCTTCTCCCGAATGCATCGAAGCATTCGAGGTTCTAAAAAAGAAATTGACTGAAGCACCGATATTGGTTGCCCCTGATTGGGACTTGCCCTTTGAGCTCATGGGTGATACGAGTGATTATGCTATTGGTGCAGTCCTGGGGCAATGCAAATCAAACTACTTTCAACCGATACACTATGCTAGCAAGACAATGACCGACGCTCAATCTCTTTATACTACTATCGAGAAAGAGTTGTTGGCCGTTGTCTACACTTTTGAGAAATTTAGACCATATCTTGTCTTATCCAAAAGCATAGTGTATACGGACCATTTTGCTCTCAAGTATCTCTTAGCAAAGCAAGATGCTAAGCCGAGATTACTTCGGTGGATTCTTCTGCTCCAGGAATTTGATATTATCATTCGTAATAAAAAAGGAGCAGAGAATCTAGCCGCTGATCATTTGTCCAGAATTGAAAATCCCCATCAAAGTGATCTCAAGAAAAAGGAAATCACCGAAACATTTCCTCTCGAGACACTTGGGATGGTATCTTTAAAGAATGATCCGAGTACCCCATGGTTTGCCGACTATGCAAATTACCATGCAGGGAATTTTGTGGTGAAAGGGATGTCGTCCCAGCAGAAAAAGAAGTTTTTCAAAGATGTTAAACATTATTTCTGGGAGGACCCCTATTTGTTCAGAATATGTGCAGATCAAGTGATAAGACGGTGTGTGCATGGCCAAGAAGCCGTTGACATCCTCACGGCTTGCCATAATGGACCCACGGGGGGACATGATGGTGCCAGCTACACCGCTAAAAAAGTCTTTGATTCCGGTTTTTATTGGCCGACTATCTATTGCGATGCCCACGACTTGGTGAAGTCATGTGACTCTTGCCAACGTCAAGGAAAAATCTCGCAAAAAGACGAAATTCCTCAAAATGCAATAAAAGTCTGCGAGATTTTTGACGTGTGGGGCATTGATTTTATGGGGCCATTCCCGTCTTCACGAGGGAACAAATATATACTCGTGGCCGTCGACTACTTGTCCAAATGGGTTGAAGCAAAAACGCTCCCCACTAATGACGCCCTAGTTGTGGTTAAGTTCTTGAAAAATCTCTTCTCCCGATTCGGAACTCCTCGTGCTATAATCAGTGATCGCGGTACTCACTTTTGCAATGATCAATTTGCTAAAGTTATGCTTAAATATGGTGTTACCCATCGTCTGTCTACCGCATATCACCCGCAAACTAGCGGTCAAGTTGAGGTTTCGAATCGTGGATTGAAACGTATATTGGAAAGAACCGTTGGTGAAAACCGAGCATCGTGGGCCGACAAATTAAATGATGCATTATGGGCTTTCCGTACCGCCTACAAGACACCCATCGAGTGTACTCCTTACAAGCTGGTTTACAGAAAGGTCTGCCATCTGCCCATCGAGCTCGAGCATAAGGCATATTGGGCCTTAAAACATGCCAACTTTGACCTCAAGACCGCGGGTGATCACCGTAAGCTTCAAATGAATGAATTAAATGAGCTTAGGGATCAAGCCTACGAGAACTCTTTAATCTACAAAGAGAAAACAAAGAGGATTCATGACTCCAAGATTAAGAACCGCATTTTCAATGTTGGTGATCGAGTCCTCCTCTTCAATTCTCGACTAAAGATTTTCTCGGGCAAACTCAAAACCCGCTGGTCTGGGCCGTTCACCATAACTCAAGTTTTTCCATATGGAACCGTCGAGTTATCTCAAAACGACGGTCCAAACTTTAAGGTGAACGGTCATAGGTTGAAGCACTATTTTGGACGGGACATACCATCCATGGTTGTCCCGGATCTCCAAAATTTCCCCATGGACAACTAAATTCGGGGACGAGTCAAGCTACGTGACTCGTTAATAAACAAAGCGCTTCGTGGGAGGCACCCCATGCTTATCCTTCTATCTTCTTTCTATTTTCTTAATAAAAGTGAGGAGGGCTTCCTCTTCCATTTCTCGTGTTTTGTGGTTGTTGTTTGTTATGTCCAGGATTTGCCCGAATAATGAAGACTCTCGTGCTCGTGGTTTGCTTCTCTCCACTCGAGTTTCATCATTCGTTGCTCATCCGATATCCTTAATCTTATCGTCTAACGTTTATCTTTCGCATAATTAATAAACGGCCCTAGATTTAGTTAGGAGAACCCTTACCTTTAAGACATTGAGGACAATGTCTCGTTTTAGTCTGGGGGGGGGGTGATCTTTTGATTTGATTTTTGCCTTGCATTTTTTCCGTTTACTCTCACAACCCCGTTTTTTCCTCCAAAAAATGAAAAAGTCCAAAAAAAAGAGAAAAATTTAAAATTTTTTGCAAAAATATAATATGCATTTTGACATTTTGTTGACTTTTCGCTGGTGAGAGTAGGAATAAAATTCTGACTTGATCGGGCGTGTTGAGCCCTAGCTTGTCCCCTTAACCTTTCATGGCTAAGCATTCGCGGATCTTATTATTTAAGATTTTAAATTTGCGAAGAACGAGAAATGATAGAGTTTATTTAGAAGTTAGATGCTAAGCGTGGAGCAGTTGGTTCTCTTTAGAGCTCATCGAAGTTACTTGTGGCCTTTTGCTCCCACAAAATTGTTTCACCATATATAACTATAAGAATAATTAAAGATGTTAGGTTTTGCCGATGATTAGTTCTTGGTCTTCTTAAAAGAATCCTTGCTTTAAAAATTGGGTACACATCAAGGTTACTTAATAAATACGTTTAATAATAATAAGGTAAGTGCTCTAAGCTACGGATTCAAGATCGGGCCTTGGATCCTTATTTCCGGAAGGCGTTTAGGTCTTGGCTACCCTCTTGCACCGGTCCTTGGACCTCTAGTTCAGGAATGTATGAGGTCTTGGTCTAACCACCTTGGATCCTCATTTCAGGAATGTCTAGAGTCTTGGAACACTCCGTTGTAACGGCCCTTAGATCCTTTATTCCTGAAGGTGTAAGGTCTTGGAACTAAACCGTGAAGCTCCGTCGTTTAGGGTACGCAAGTGAAAAGTTAGTGAAAAAAAATATGGTGATGAATGAAAAAGAAAAAATGCAAAAATCAAAAACATAAATAAAAACCTTGATGTGGACCTCATTTTCAAAGCAACGGTTCTCGAGAGAAGATTGAAAACTACTTAGCGTCTTAATTTAGTATCTTTATCGGACTAAAAACCTATCGAAACGAGAAAATATGAAGCAATTCATTTCTCACCAAAAATAAAATAAATAGAGGCAAATTAGGAAAATGGGAGCAAGAGGTAATTACACAAGTAACTTCCATGGGTAGTGTTGGCATCTAACTTGTAAATAGACAATGATTTCGTTTTTAAGCTTAGTTTGGGGACTCGTGAAAAATCAGGGACGACAAATTTTATCCGTATGGGCACTTCTTTATGAGTCGTGTTTCCTACTCGTTGACCCTAAAAGTTATTGATAGATAATGATTGTCAACAAAGCCGTCACATAATAATGAGAAAAATATAAAAATAAAATAAAAAGGAAAATCGGGGAGTTTTTAGAACTTAAGATTTCTTAATCTCTTTTGAATATTTTGCTACTTCTCAAAGTTAGTAAAAAGAGATTAAAATTTTTGGTTTCAAAAACGTGTTTTTATAACATTGCGTGAGGACACTGCAATATCGTAGTCTGGGGGATTTTGGTATGTGCTTATTCACATACCTTTATTTGACCAAATTAAGACCCAAAACGACCAAAAACTAACCAAATTGCCAAAGATATTTGTGTTTTTGTGTTTGTTTATATGCAGGTACGGATATCATGAAATATGGACAAAAATCAAGAAAACCCGGAAAACACGAGCACGAGATTTCAGATTATACACTTTTGGTCCTTATCAAAATTATTCAAGACAAGCCGTTGGATCACATTATTAAAGTTTGGCAGAAAAGGTCCATGGAATTTCAGATTATACACTTTTGGTCCTTATCAAAATTATTTCTAAAAATCCATAACCTTAAAACCAAAACCGGATCAATCAAAAGGAAAACTAAAAAAACAAATACCAACCCAAACCCAATCCTTCCAATAGCCCACAGCCCACTAATTAAACCCGACCCTTTTATCACCACAATACCCGAAGTCAAAACCCACTCAAACCGGTCAAACACAATAAACAATAAAAAATCATTCCCCCTTTTACCCCGTACACCTTCACCCCCAAAAATTACTATGAACCCTAATTTTACCCGTACACCAAATTACCCCAATTCCCAAATAATTACCCAATGATTAAAACTTCTAGAAACCTGAGCACATGGCAGGGAATGTCAGATGCACCCAAGGATTGCCAGCGTGGACAAATGGAGGCCTATTATTGGCCGAGACACATCACACAAATGATCCAAGGGCCGAAAATCAAAGATTGGTGACCAAGCTTAGATCAAGGGCTGTGATTTGGAGTCTAGGAGCTTCTCAAACCCTAATCAACACCCAAGCTCAGCTATAAATACCCCACTCCTCTCCTCACATTTGGGATGTAATTTGTAGGTCGTTATTATGTTTAAATGTTTTCTAGTATAATTCAGCTTTCAATTTAAGTTTGTAATCCTTTATTTAGTTGTACTCAAGCTTTTATATTAATACAATTGCAGTTTACTTTTAAATTTGTACTTTAATTTCCATTTTGAGCTTTCATTTAAATGTTCATTTATGTTTACATAAATTAGTATAAGCTCATTTACATTTGTTTCAGCCTTCTATAAGCTTTTAAAAGTTTTTTTGATCATTTATTTTTACTTGTTCTGTTTTATATACAAAACACAAAAAAAAGATAGAAAAATCCTTTGAAAAATAAAACAATATAGTAAAGTAGTATAGCTAAGCTTCAACAAGCTTGTTTTCAGTTTATATAAGCTCATTCTAGCTCTCTATAGCTTTAGTGAGTTTATTTAGTGATCAATTCAGTCCAAATATCAAAGTTCTATACCTATGCATTTTGTGGAAAGCTTTTGGAAGTTGCCTGCAATGGAGGGGCAAGATGGACTTTACCTAGCTAATCCTTGATAAGCTAGGAGCTTGTAGCTGCCATTAAATTGGTGCCTCTGTTTAGCTGAGGCCAAAAGTGACCGGATCTACACACACTCCTTGTGTTAGATGAATACTTTGAATGATGTCTAGTCTAGAAAGCGGAATTTACTAGCTAGCACTTAGAAGATTTATTTGTTTGTGTTTTGTTTTAATGAATCAACAAAGAATGAACAATGAACACAATACTTCAACTTCAACGATTCAATATTATTAATCAATAATACGAGTGATCTCCTATCACTAGGGTTTACAACCTTGAATCTTAATAAAACGATACGTACACATTCATTAACCTAGGCAATCCTTTTATAGACTAAGGATTCCTTCACAAGATAACTATCAACTAAACCGTATAAGATATTCACAATATCTTTTCTATAATTATCTATTACATAAACAGTACAAACTTCTTCACTCAACAGTACTAACTGCTTATGTCTTCAAAACTCTTCAGCAGTACTAACTTCCATCTTCAACAGTACTAACTGCTATAGCTTAATTTCCTAACAATTTTTCTACTTCATGGGTATCAGTCTGAACTGATTCAAGTTTCTTCTCCACATCCGCATTACCAGAACCTATATCAAATTGTTCTTCTTCCTCTTCATTAAGCCTCCCCTGAGAACTTGATCCATCTTTATCTTTACCAAATTTCCTCCCCTATTTGGAAGAATTTCCACCATCAGCATCATCTGAATCATCTGAGTCATCACTAGAAGAATCATGATCCAATATCATTCTTGCCCTTTTCTGCTTGAGTTGATCTTTCAGCTTCTTCACCTTCAAAGATAACCTCTTAAAAATTTTAGCCGAATGCTCCTTGTGAGCTTTGAGCTCATCCTTGGTGCTTTTAAGATCTGTTTCCAAAGTTTCAACTTTGGCAGCTAGCCTGGTACATAATTCCGTCAATGCATTTTGGGTAGAACTCCCCTCATCACTTCTAGCTGTGTGACCTGCTAGGACAGGTGAATCATGGGGAAAGGATCTAGGAACCACTCTAGGTGTTTCCCTTCTCCTATAAGTGATGCGCAAATGTGATGGTTGGGTTCTTTCAAGTACTTGAGTGGATGTGTAATGGGGATCAATTGGAACTGCTGAACCTTCACCCAACTCAGTTTGAAGCATTTGAGGAAACAATGGAACTGGTTCCCCTTGAAAAAGCCTACTAGCCATAGCCATATTTTGAAAAACCTTTGATTGAAGGCTAGGAGTAGCAAAAATTTCAGTTGGTTTTGTAAGCAGATATGCCTTTTTATTCAAAAGTGTTTGAACAAATCTGGGATACATTAAAAACTTTGTTTTGCTTGTAACATTAGATACCATACCCTCAAAAATAAATTTTGAAAGTTAAAAACCTTGTTTGTAGACAAGCAAATGAGAGAAATAGCAATATTGCTACTGAACTGCTCCCAAGCAGTCTTTTCAGGACTTAAACAACTTAAAAGGGTATGTATCAAAAATCTCCATTTAGGTGAGAAACATCCTTTTTGAAAAGTTAACTTATGTTCAGATGTATCATACCCTATTTTGGTAAGTTCTTCCCATATTTCAGTGTTAGGCATAGTGTTAATACCATCTGATACATTTAACTTAGGATGTCTCCTAATTATAGACTCGGTAACAACAAAAGATACACCATCCACATTCGAATGAATTTCTGAGTCTCCATCTTCACTAGTCAAGACAGTAGCATTCTGCCAGAACTATGTGATGTGCGAGACATAAAGAGTAGGAGAAACAGTTAGAGCATACCTTATGTGAGAGTGGTTGAGAAAGTCCACAATCTCATAAAACTTTGGTCCATCTCCCTCCTCTGTTTTCTCAAGAAACGCAACCTGATTATTACGTTTAACAAATTCCAATCCAGCCATTCTCAGTGATGAAAAATGAAAGATTATATCAATACGATGATCGTTTAAATTGGAATTGAAGTTTTATGTAGTCGCTTGGGGTTTATGGGTACTGTTTAGGGTTTTGCGAAATATGTGTATGAGATAAATTATCTTTAGAAAGAGAATAAATAAATTTATGGTAAAAAGATAATTATCATCTATAAAAATTCCTATAAGTACCTTAAGAATAACGGTTTTACCCCAACGGCTAGAAAATTAGTTACTGACAGATTTTTACAACGGCTAGTTGAACCGTACTAACTTTGTACTAACCGTACCAACTGTTGGAAAAAATTTGTTGAGCCGTATGAACTTTTGAAATAAATTTTAAAATACCATGGCTCAAACATAGTTTTTAGCAAACTATCAGCTATCAACGGATTTGATATGTCTTTACCAATAGCCGTTTGCTTTGGACTAGCCAACTCTTCACACTTAGATATGGTGAGCTGATAACCATACAATTTTTGGTAAATTGTCAACCATCAACGGATTTGATTAGTCTTTACCAGATACCGTTTGCTCTGGACTAGTTGGTTCTTATGTGGGTAAGACATGGTGAACCAATTACCATTTGTTGTGTGCAAAGATCACACACTCAGCTCCAAATCACCATTACAGTCCAAAACATATAGCATTAAATTCCTTGGTGTTTATCATTCAAAACCTGCAAGTGTTAGTCCAAAAACAAAGAAACAAGCCACAAAGAACTTGTCTCACAATATAAAAGTATATGACTAACAATGCACATAACAAGAAAAATTAATTTCCTTGTGGAACCCAAGCCAAAACAGACTTAGGCTTTCCTCTTGCATCAACATAATTCATTCTTTTCAAAACAATTTTAGCACCATTAGGTTTAATGGGTCTCCAAACCCAACATGCTGATGCATTCACACCATTTCCCATGTTTCCCTTAGTAGTGTTTTTATTCACACCAGTACCAATTACTCTGCTAGCAGTTGGAACTGCTGGCTTGGTAGTTGTTACCTTAGGTTTCCAAACTTGGTTTTTTACAACTGCTTTATGATGAAAGGGTCTATTAACAGTTTTTGGTGCTGGTTTGGAAAACATTTTTGCACCTTGAACTGTTGGTCTTGGGTGAACAGGTCTAATAGGTCTGACAGTCTGAACTGCTGGTCTAGCAGTTTGAATTGGTCTTTGGCCAGACTTTAATAGAACTGATCTGGGTATCATTCTATCATTCCTAAGAAAAGATTGATGTCTTGCTATGCTCAACCTATGATTTGTATATCCAGATACCCATTTATCACAAAAATCTGCAAGATGGTCAAAGCTACCACATGAATAACAAGCTTTCCTATAACAGACAAAATCAACCCCTAATTGGTGAGATTTAAGGTCATTCCAGTTCCTTTGGTTACCTCTTGGCTTGTTTGTGGTTCTATACATTTCTGCATACCTAACTGTTGGCCTAAAAGGTTTGGCATTTGATCTAAGCCTAACAGTCTCAGGTTTAACCATCTTTGGAACTTTTGGTTCCTCCACTTTAGCACTAACAGGCTTAACCACAGCCTGATCATCCTCATCATCAGAAGTCCATTCCTCAATGGTTGGAGCATCTGAGTCCTTAGCTGAGGACCTATCAGAAGACACCTTGTCCTCACATAGTGATTTATCACTAGCACTCTCATACACAGGTTTATCAACTACATTCTCTTTAGGTTGAGGACCATATTTAAGCTCAGGTAGTTGAAATTCAGGTAGTCCTGTGTGTTCTAAGTCTATGCCTGGGGGTGTTGGAATTCCTCTATAGGGAGGTGGAACTGACTTATAACCTAGGCCTGACTTAGCTTTATTTAGGATCTGACACTCAACAATCTTACTAACACCCTGAGTTGCAAATTCTAGTGTGTCAACAGTCATTTGAATGTTCTCCTTAGCTTTCTTAACCTGTTCTAGCTCATGTTTCAACACAGTAATTTCATTCTCCCTAAACATTAAGTCTCTCTTAACAATAATCATATCATCAGAAAACTTTGACTCATTACTTTTATAATGAACAATTTGTTCTTCTAACACAGCTAAAGCTCTCTTATGATTTGCTAAGCTAAAAGCAGTGTCGACTATCTATTTTCTCTGATTCTCATATCTTGTCTTAATTGTTTCTAGATCTTTTAAAGCTTCATAAGATTTAGAACATTTTGAAACTTGTACTTCAGAATCTGAGAATGCCATGAGAGCAACCTCTGTAGATGCTTCTGCTTCCTCCTCTGCAATGTAGCTCCAGTCAAACCCTAAGCCATCAATGGCAACCATGGCTTTCGAGCTTGAATCAGTAACCTCCACAACCCTTGACTTGTTTCCATATCCTCTGCTCTTTCCATCTTGTTGGCTTGGCAATCTACACTCCCTTGAATAATGACCTTTCTTGTGGCACTTGAAACACTCAATCTTGGACTTGTCATACCCTGCAACATCATTGCTGTTTATGACAATCTTCTTGCCAGTCTTCTTCAAGAATCTCCTAGCTCTCAAGCTGAGAAGAGAGAGCTGCCACTTGATATCCATCTCTTCAATATCATCTTCATCAATCTCTTGAAGATCTGAATGAGTCAACATACTTCCATTGTGCTGAGTAGTCAAGAAAGCACAATAAATATCTTCATTTAAAAGTCCACTAGTACTGCTTGAGGTGCTAGCAGTACCAAGGTTTGGACTAGCAGTACCAACTGCTCCAGCAACTTGCACTTCTTCATCTGGACTTGAGGTACTGGGAGTTGATACAAAGGCCAAATTCCCTGAGCTTGAGCTTGAGCTTGATCCAGCAGACTTCTTAACATCATGTTCAACTATCTTGAAGTTGCTATAGAGATCCATTAAGCTCATGGAATCTATATCAGGCTTGTTTTTCCATACAACCACATGCATAGCCCATTTAGCTGGTAGACTCCTCAGAAATTTGGAGTTGAGATCTTCCTGAGGCATCTCAATTCCTAGAACAGCCAATTGACTCACTAGTTTTTGAAGTCTATTAAACATATGATCTAGTGATTCGTTGCTTGTTGCTGAAAAATTCTCAAACTGTTGCTTGAGAAGAGTCTTATGAGATTTCTTGGTGGCTTCATTCCCACCATATCTTGCAACAATAGCTTCAAAAAGGGTTTTAGCACACTTAAACTTGCTAAAATTCAACAACTGGTCATTGTGAATAGTCATCAGAAGCAAACTTCTAGCCTTAACATCATTCTTGTGCCTTGCCTTCTCTTCAGTAGTGGTTGGCTTTGTCTGCACTGTAGTCTCAGATTTACCTTCAACAACAGTTGTTGTTGATACGGGTGTAAAGGAGTTTCCTTCTTCAATGATCTCCCAAAGAGTATAATCTTGAACTTGGAAGAACTGCTCAATTCTTAATCGCCACATATCGAACTCATTGGGTTTAAGCATTGGAAGCTTAGCAGCAATATTAGTCTGACTTGTTGTTGTCTCCATGTCCATCTTTTCTTGAACAAATTCGTCTGAATCTTCTAAACCAAAGTATCAGTAACCTATCTCTGATACCACTTGACCGGATCTACACACACTCCTTGTGTTAGATGAATACTTTGAATGATGTCTAGTCTAGCACGCGGAATTTACTAGCTAGCACTTAGAAGATTTATTTGTTTGTGTTTTGTTTTAATGAATCAACAAAGAATGAACAATGAACACAATACTTCAACTTCAAAGATTCAATATTATTAATCAATAATACGAGTGATCTCCTATCACTAGGGTTTACAACCTTGAATCTTAATAAAACGATACGTACACATTCATTAACCTAGGCAATCCTTTTATAGACTAAGGATTCCTTCACAAGATAACTATCAACTAAACCGTATAAGATATTCACAATATCTTTTCTATAATTATCTATTACATAAACAGTACAAACTTCTTCACTCAACAGTACTAACTGCTTATGTCTTCAAAACTCTTCAGCAGTACTAACTTCCATCTTCAACAGTACTAACTGCTATAGCTTAATTTCCTAACAAAAAATGAGTTCCAAATTTCCATTTCTTAGTCTAAAAATTGCATAATATAGTTAAATAGTGTAGTTCTGTGATACTTAGCTTGTATACTGTTCATGTGCTTATTTCTGTCTCAATAGTGCTTAATCTGAATTATAGTAGCTTATTTTGTCACACTTGAGCTTGTTTTATAGTTGTTAGGTGCTTATTCCTGTTTTTACTCAAAAAGTCATTAAAAACCAAAAACAGTCAAAATTAGCTTCTAGCTTATCTAGTGCTTATTTGATAAAAGAAAGTTGCATATTAGGTGATAAATAAGCTATACAATCAGTGATCATCAGTTTATTGGCTTATATTGGTGAGTAGTGGTTTAAAACTTCAAAACAGTTTTCATTAGGGTGTTTGGAATAGGGGCCTTTTTGGTCAAATCAGCTATAGTACTGTTCATTGGTTATTATAGATACTTCACTCTTGCTAAAAGTAGTTGGTATAAGCTGTTTATAGGATCTCTTAAGCTGTTTTGAAGCATTTTGAAGTGTTGAGTTTGATGGTGCACACATAGAAATTGAACTGCTCATATAAGCCTCTTATAAGCTTAAGCTTATCTGGTCTTCATCTTTGCTATTTTTGGGTACAATTTAGTGGTATAAGTGCATTTTCCAGAGTTGGGTTGGTTTCAAGTTGATTTGAGGACATTTACTCCCATTTTGCCCAAACTGCCATCACAGATCCATACGTGCAGTCTGCATATCTGCACTGTTCTGTTCCTAGTAGCCCCTCTTCTCAGCTCATTATCTGCTTATTTACTTGTGCGAATTGCTTGATTTTTGGTTTTCTAAGTATCTTGTAGTATAAGCTTTTAAGTTCTGAGCTTAGATTTCACTTAGTAGCTTAATAGATAGCTTAAAAATTGGCTGCAAGTAGGCATATTGGGACTGATTGGTCCTAGTCAGGATCAGTTTTGCTTATCTTGGAATTCAGCTTATTAGCTTATTTAGGGTAGCTTATTAGATTAGAATTGCTTAATTAAATTCCTTTTAGTCCCTCTTAGCTTAATTGACCTTTAACTTTCCGCTTGTAGCTTATTAAGTAGCTTTATAGTTTTCAAAATTTCATTTCAAGTTTTTAGCCTAAACTGCTTTTAGTTTCAACTTAAACTGAGCTTACTTAAGTTTTTCTAAATAGTTGTTTTCACAAAAGTTTAGTATTTTTATATGTTTAATCATTTTCCAAAAGAAAAATTACAAAAATAAAATAAATATAAAAAAAGAGCAAAACCTGGGACTTGAACCCATGCCTCCTTACTCACACACATATGCTTTACCGGTATGCTCTAGTTATGCTCAGGTTTATTAGTGGACAATTTATTCTTTAAGCTTTCATTTCTTTAAAGCTTTAATAAGCTGTTTTAGCTTTTAACTGCTTATCTAAGTGAGCTTTTTCAAATCTTATATTTTTCTTATATTTAGAATAGCTTAAAGTATTTTCCATAAAAGTTTCATAATTTTCTGATTTGTTTTAATAATTTTTCATCATTTAATTTCTATATTTTAGATTTTAATTCATAATAAATAAAATAAAAGTCAAAAAAATAAAATTCTTTTTTCTAAAATTTTCTTTTATCAAATAGGACCTAGGAAAATTAGATTTGCTTATTTAGGATAATTATTTCTTAGATTCACCTTTAAGGCTCGGGATTAGCCCGGGTTTTACTCGTTTTAAGTTTTCTTTACGTTTTGGGTTATGTGTGCCTACCATACTTGTTTCATTTGCCTTTTTAGTATTTTTAAGCTTATATTTCATTATTTGTAGTTTAAATCCCAAAATATCTCACTCTTATCTCACATTCACTACACAAATCACGATCCCGAAATCACTAATTCCATTCAATCTTCATCGGGATAACGACTCGGGTTTTGCATATTTCCTTTGCAATTCCTTGGAATATAAATTGTTAAAAGACTAGCAAATTATGTAATTAAATAAATAGGATTAACAAATCATATATAGTATTTTTTTCCATTTTTTTCCTAATAAATAACTAGCAAAATGCTAGGAATACATTGATAACTTCTACCAAATGACCTTAAAACTATCACGATTCACGACCGTAAAGAATACTACGACGCGACAATAATATTAGATAGGTATATTATCCAAAACTACACCAAAACCAACCGAACATACTCATAACTGATAAAGGACAAATAATCTTACTAATAACGACGTAGAACAACGAGTTATAAGATATGCAAATACAAAAATATATGAAACTATTAGATAGAAAGAAAATATAAATGACTTACAATATAGCAAGGGATGGAAGTCTTTGAATAAAAGATGGAATGCGATCAAAATGGAAGTTAGAAATAGCAAAGGCATGTTGGTTGACTCCACGTCAGCTTTAGTTTCATTTCTAGTCCCTCGGTTTCACAAAATATGCAAATTTCTTTCATTACCCAACATGTCGAACTTAAAGCACAAGGTGTAGTGAGTTTAGTAAACCGCCCACGGGGTGCCACATCACTTTAACAAACCTCGACAACTAACCCCTCTCACAAACAACTAACCTCAACTTACTCATTTGAGGCCCACCACTTACAACTTTATTTTTTTATTCAGATTTCCAAATAAACTAAATTCATTCAATAAAAAAAATACATTACAACATATTAAAAAACATACGAAACAATGATAAAGAAAAAAACGATACAGGAAATAAGGATACGGAAAAAATGATACGGGGAATAACGATACAGAAAAAAAACAAAACTTAAGAATTTTCCTCGTCGTCGATATGATATTTTCTCATGATTTGTTCTTGTCTCCGGCGAATGATAGCGGTTTTTTTCGGTGTGGTCTGGTCGGGATCAATCATGAGAAAGTTCATCTCCTCCATCTCTAAGTTCTTCACTTCCTTCTGTCTCCTCACCTCGTACGCGGCCATTTGAACGTCGGCTCTTTGCGAATATTTTTCAGATAAGTGTCCCAAAAAAGTACTCGTTTGACTCCCACCGGAGCTCGCCGCGCTCGACGTATCCGTCGACTTTTGTTTCTTTGCAGCTCGAATCTTTCTGGCGCTGTCGGGACAAGGTCGTTTGTCAGGGCCGAATATATCCTCGAGACATGTAATGTCTATTGTGACAAATCGTAATTTCAGGTCATTTTTCTAAACTTCGAAATTTACTATTCACGGGTTATTATTCATCGTTACAATTCATCATTCACCATTCACTATTCATCATTTTTGAAGTCAGTTTGCGACTTTGAGATGTTTTCAAAAAAAATTTATTCACGAAACACTATTCATTCCCGGAGGGAAATCACTATTCATGGTCATTATTCATCAGTTCGTAAACTAGGTTTATGAGTATTAAAAATTCGCGTAACCGTTAGGGTTTAGCTGCGAATTCATGAAACATCATTAAGGATACGTCATATAGACTAGAGTAGTCTACATTTCCTCAGTAATATTATCTGCATATTAGGTCATGCACGGGTTTGCATAATTTCAATTAACGTATGTTTATTTACTAAATACGCGTTACCACTCAGTCATTACTACGAATAATATACCCGACGCTCCCGACTATGATCCTAATATATTTTCATATTCATTATAATGATATAAAAATTATATTATTAATTTACCCGGTGTTTTGAAACCATTTACTATATTTTTCGTTAAATGCCTATAACTACGTCGAATTGCGATATTTCAACACGACAATTATTTTAACACCCAATTCTTATCAGGAATGTGATTTTATGATTTTTTACAACTTCATCATATTTTATTTTGTTCCGTTAAAATTTATTTCTAGCTAACTCGGTACCCGGTAACACCTAAAACACATAATATCTCACTAAATCATACACTAAATTCAAAGATCTCTTACAAGAATCTTCATCTCCATGCCTTTGCCCCCCCCCCCCCCCCCCTACCACCTTCACCACTTTGACTTAAAATATACTAACTCCAATTATTGCTAGTCATTCATTGTCCTCAAAATATCTATTGTACTTATATACTTATACAATACACATTTCATACACTTCAAGACCAAAAAAAATATAAACTCTCTCACTCACTCTAAGGATCGGCCAAGAACAAGAACCAAGCAAGATTTCACCAAAAAATTTCAAGATCAAGTATTTCTAGTCTCATTAGTATCCTAGTTAGGGTTTTGTAATAAAAACCTCAAAGGATTACTTAAGTATTTTGCTTCAAAACTCATCAAATCTTCAAGTAAGTGTCTACATAAATTTTCTAATATTTTATACTTTCATTTGATCAATTTTCAAGATCTAGTAACAAATCATGCAATTATACATATGTTATATACCACTTGATGTTTATTTTTCTCTATAAAAATAGATCTAAGGATTTTATTAGTAACCTCATGAGATCCACCATTTTTGGTGAAGATTAGGAACCCATGACACCCTAAGAAGGTGTATGGTAGGCTTAGACTAGTTGTGGTGTTGATTTGAAGGGATATATTCAAGCCTTGAACTAGAAAATTGATTTTTACAACAATAGAAAGAGGGTCTGTCCATTTTAGTGAAATCTGTAAAAATCAGTAGGTCTTGGACTATTTTGGCTTATATTTTTAGAAAGTACTCTTAAAAACGAAACCGTGGGCGTTGGAATGAGCAAAAACGAGCTTACGACGAGAAAGATACACTAATTTCAATTTTGGCGACAAAAACTATTTTATTGAAAATTACGTGCTGTTTTCCGAATTTCAACGGGTAAAACGAGGCATTGGACGTGATCTAGAAGAGTCGACCTATTGAAAATATATTAGTTCACATTAATACGAAACCGTGGATATAAAGAACGTAGAAAACGAGCTTATAACGACCAAGTTACAAGCGTTTGAAAACCGACGAATAATAAACATTTTTCTCAGCTTTTAGTAGAAAAATATTTCTAAGTCTAAAACAGTTTTTGCGAGACACCACGTTGAGAGCCATTTTTCTTATTGATCGGTACGTGTATGGACAAAATGACAATAATACGAGTTTAAGATAATGTTACAAGGTTTCTAAAAACGCCGAGCTTATTTACTAACACTCAACGTACACCATTTTATGGCTAGTTTTGCGAGGCCATTTGGTCATTTTTATAAGTTGTGAAAAATGCTAAATTGCGACAGATAGATCACCAACGACGATCATGGGGTATCGTTGCAACGTATTTACACGAAAAGTGTTTATTAACTTAACGAGACGTCAAAAATATATTTTTCGACGATAAACGTTATTTTCAAAATTTCACGAGTGGTATCGATAACATACGTATTTGCATGTGTAGCGTCATTTCATGACTTACATTAGATCATATCATTCATATTAGGTTGCGGCTAGGGATCGCGCCTCATTTCAGCATATTCACTATTGTCATTGTTGCTATTGCATCAGGTGAGTTTTCATAGCCCCGTTTTCAATTGATTATTTAATTTCTAAACTCTCGGGGGAGAATACATTGCACATCATTTTATTACATGTTCAAGTACATTAAATACATTTACATTGCTTAAGTTACTATATTGCCAAGTTAAAGTCCCCTTTTATTTATCATGGACCATTAATTGACATTAAGCTAGGATGAGTGAATAGATCTATTGAGGGTGACTCCTCCATTCGCGGTTGGTAGCACCAACTAGTCTACGAACGCATTTCATTTGAATCATATTAGAGTGTCTGGCAAAACACTCAGTTGGGGCGTACATTATTAGTCTAGCTTCGGGGTCATGAGCTTATAGCAATTGTATTATTTTAATTATATGGCGACATTGTCAGAATTAATTATATGACGACATTGTCATGGCAACATTGTCATATTTAACTTTAAATCGTGTGTTCCATATATTACTCTTGTTTATATTAACCAAATCTTATGTGGCAGCGGGTTGTAAACACACAGGTTGCAAATCTTGTATGGTTGGGATGCAAGTCTTGTATGGGTAGGACTTGGGACTGAGTGGATTTACAATGCCTTTGCTGGGAATTCTTATTTCAAATGCTTTACATTTTACACTAAACTCTATGAACTCACCAACCTCGTGTTGACACATTTTAGCAATGTATTTTCAGGTAATTAAGGCATTAGCATCATGAAATGCATGACGACTTATCATAGAGTCGCGTTGACGACGCGTCTCACTTGGATTTTATGCACTTAAATTTATCGTTTGATCGTAACAAACTTATTTCCACAAACTTGAACATTCTTTTGGTACCTAACTTTTGTTACTCTGAATGTTTTAATCAATCAAACAATGTATTTTTAAAATGACACTTTAGGTCGTTCAATATAACTGCAACTGTGATGCTATGGCAGTCACGCCCCAGGTATTCCATTCCGCTGCAAATAAGGTATTTGGGGGTGTGACAGATTGGCATCAGAGCTAAGGTTATAGCGAACTAGGTTGTATCTTGGACCCTAGACTATAACCACATCATCATAGCATCTCATCATTTCATCATAAGTGCATATTCACTATACATGCGGTTTCATACACACACTATGCGAGTTACTTATACTTATACTTATATATATTTATATTGACCTGGTTCACAGCGATATGTCTTCACCCAACCACCCTATTATCATTCTAGCAGACTCAGATATCGAGGATGCTTTTTCATCCACTTATACACCTACACCACCACTCTCACCTTCCTATACCTTGGCATTCCCATATCACTCACCATTGTTAGATGATAACTCCTACCTGTTTGAGATGTTAGCACCACCTGAACCCGACTTAGAAGAGACTACCAGATATGACACTGAGACCTTTGAGATTCAGGAGACTGCCCCTGCCTTTCCACTACCACCATTGTCATTCCCCTTTTCCATTCCAACATATCAGGAACTAGATGACACCTTCTAGATAGTACCAAGACCGCCGACTCAACAGGAACATCAGCAAATTCCCCAAGAATGGTTTGAGATCTATGCTATCTCGGATATGATCGATGCACAACTCCAGACACCACATCAGGACTCATCCTGACCCCAAGATGCCGCAAACCAGGATCTAATCAGAGGAGCACCAGGGAGCCCGTAGACTAGACTTATATCTTTACTAGCTTTTACTATTATCCTAGCCACGGGAGGTGTGGCATAGTTCAAAGAAACTTGTAGTATTTTGATTGTTGTACAACGAACTTACCAAGTGTTGACTCTACTATATGGATATGGTTGTGCTATCGACGATATCGGTCCATGTAGGCCAAAATTTTCATGTATTATATTCATGTGTGTTGTGATTATACTTATGATATTTCGTGGTTATTTCTCGTTGTGATTATATATAATTGTATCGTTTCTATTGTGAGTTCTCATTGATGTTATTTTTTGTGATTATGAAGAATCATGCCACCCAAGAGATCTACTACTGCTATGACACCAGCTGAGATCAGAAAGCTTGTTGCCGACAGTATAGAGGCAGCACTAGTGACTGAAAGAGTTGCCATAGCTGCACGGGCTGCTGAAGCCGCTGCTGAAGCCGCTTCTCGGGCAGAAACCACAGAAGCTGCCGGACAGGCTACTAATGGTACTAATGGTCGTAAATGTACATACAAGGACTTTAAGAGTGGAGATCCCCCAAAATTCAAAGGCACTGAAGGAGCCACTGCTATGATCCGTTGGTTTGAAAAGATAGAATCTGTGTTTCTTCTATGTAACTGTCCAGATGACAGCAAGGTGAAGTTTGCTGCTAGTACACTCATTGATGAAGCTATGTCATGGTGGAATTCTTATGCACAACCTATTGGCATAGAAAACGCTCACAAGCTTACGTGGGAAGAATTCAAGAAGTTGCTGACTAAGAAGTTTTGTCCACGCACTGAAGTGAAGAAGTTGGAAACAGAGTTTTATGAGTTAGTGACAGCAGGTAATGATATCGAAGCCTATATCAGGAGGTTTCAAGAGTTGGCCGCGCTATGTCCAACTATGGTTCCAGATAATGAAAAGCTGTTAGAAAATTTCATTGGTGGGCTAAAGCACAGTATCCGTGCAGATGTGATTTCTTTTTACCCATAAACACTGGATGAGGCAATCATGATGTCTCAGAAGCTTATGGCTCAGGTAGTAAAGAAAGGAACGACTGCCAACAACAACAGCAACACCAACAATAACCGTAACTACAACAACAACAAAAGAAAGTGGGACAACGACCAGAGTGGCAATGCTACTCAACAACCAACAAGGAGACACGAAGTTGCTAAGGCCTATGCTGCAGGCCCAACTGAAAAGAAAGGTTACAAAGTGTCACACCCCAAAAATGGCGCAGCGGAATGGCATTCACGGGGTATGACTTCTTAGTAAAGAACACAAAGTGTCACAATAGAGAAATACTAAATGTAATACTTTGATCTAATAAAAGTCACAGCTCCCACAACGGGGATGAGTACAATACACAAAACGACATGAGTCTCAAAGTTACACAACATCGCTAATCAAAATGCAACTCCACGAGATATAACCCGGGAGGGTCTTGTCTTAAGTCTTGCTAAGTCAGGTCACTACTCAACCTTCTAAGGTACCTTCATTCTGAACACTTGAAAATGGATACTCGAAAATGTCAACATAATGTTGGTGAGCTCGTAGGTTTAAAAGTAAAACCACTGAGCTGTGATAGCATAGTGTGGGACAAAACTGAGCATGATAATCAATTATAAGCACAAGTCAAAACAAACTAGTGTCGCGCTAACTGAACCTGCCACGTTGGTTGCACACATAAACATACACTGTGGGGAGCTACCCCGATAGATCTATCATATTGCTTCGGCTCTCAAAAGAGTTAACAGTTGCGCAGTTATGGTCGCACAAACAAACATGTCACAACATATAATCTCATCATCACACGTAATGTCCAAAATCACGAAAACAGTATAATCACATCATGAAAAACAGTAAAAATATCTTTTGAGTACCATTTTCCCCCAAGGAAAATATAATGAAAAAGGGGCTACGAGAACTCACCTGATGCAATAGCAACAATGACAGTAGTGAATATGCTGAAATGAGGCTCGGTCTCTAGCCGCAACCTAATATGAATGATATGATCTAATGTAAGCAATGAACTAATGTTACATATGCAAATACGTATGTTATCGATACCACTCGATAGTTTTGAAAATAACGTTTATAGTTGAAAAATACACTTTTGACGTCTCGTTAAGTTATAAACTATTTTTCGAGTAAATATGTTGAAATGTTACTCCAAGATCCTCGTTTGGTGTTCTACCGGAAAAGATAGTGTTTTCGTCGCAAATTTAATATTTTTCACAACTTGAAAATGTGACCAAATGATCTTGCAAAACTAGCCGCAAAATAGTGTACATTATGTGTTAGTGAATAAACTCGACGTTTTTGAAAACCTTATAACAATATCTTGAATTCATATCATTCAACTTTTGACCACACGAGTCTCGATCAATAAGAAAATCGGCTCTCAATATAGTGTATAACCAAAAATAGTTTTTATACTTACTTTTATTTCTAGTTAAAAGCTGATGGGATTTTTAGAGTAATTATCCGGTTTCAACCGCGTGTATCTTGGTCGTTATAAGTCCGTTTTCTACGTTCTTTATATCCACGGTTTCGTGTTAACATATACTAACATATTTTCAGTAGGTCGGCTCATCTAGATTACATCTAACGCGTCGTTTTAGTCTTTGAATCTCGGCAAACAGCAAGTTAAATTTTCAGGATAGGGTTTTTCGTCGTTAAACTTAGAAAAATCATATCTTTTTCGTCGTAAGTCCGTTTTTACTCATTCCAAAGCTCACGTCTTCTTTTTTGAAAGAACTTTCTAAATATTTAAGCCAAAATATCCCCTGAGTTACTGAGTATTCCAGATTTTCCAAAAATGGACAGTAGCTTATTTATAACTTATTAAAACTCATTTTTCTAGTTTAAAACCTAATCAAAACACTTCCAATCAACTCCACAACTAATCTAATCCTACCATACACCTTCTTAGGGTGTCATGGGTTCCTAAACATCACCAAAAATGGTGGATTCCATGAGATTACACTAAATATTCATAGATCTATGTTAAAAATGAAAGATTAACCTTTGAGTGGTATGTAACATATATATATTGGCATGATTAATTATTTGGACAACAAAATACATCAAATGAAAGTATAAAAAGATTGAAAAGTTTATTTGAAGCTTACTTGATGACTTGAGGTGGTTTGGAGAGGAATGTGTATGTAACTTAGGGATTTTTACTCCAAAATACTAACTAGGAGCATAAATGGGACTAGATTATCACTTGTTCTTGATAAACTTATGGATCTTCCCTTATGTTCTTGGTATAGCCGAATATATAGAGAGAAAGGATGAAGGATTTTTGTGGTTTGCTTGTATGTATTATCAAGGAAGTGAAAAATGAGGGTTTATGCTTCTATATATAGCAAGGTTGCATTTAATGTAGTCAAATACATCAAGCGCTAATGAGACTATTAGGGGGCTAGGGGGGGCGGCACATGGAGGCAAAAGGGAGGTGTTTTGTGGCTAATTATGATCCTTGTCTCCCCAATTAGTAAGTATTAGTGTATTAGTGTATGCATTAGGTGTTACCGTGTACCGAGTTATCTTCAAATAAATATTAACGGGTTGAAATAAAATACGATGAAGTTGTAAAAGTTGTAAAATTATATTCCTTGCAAGAATCGGGTGTTAGAATGTTTATCGGGTTGAAATATCGCAAATTGATGGAGTTATAAGCTCCTACGGAAAATATATCAATTGTTTTAAAAACACACCGGGTAAATTAGTAATAAAATTTTTATGTCATTATATTGAATATGAAAACATATTAGGATCATTGTCGGGAGTATCGGGTATATGTTTCGTAGTAAAGACTGGGTGGTATCGTTTAGTAAATAATGAACATACGTTAATGAAAATCACACAGACCCGTGCATGACCTAATATGATGATGTTTCATGAATTCACAGCCAAACCCTAATGGTTACGCGAATTTGAATACCAGTAAACCTAGTTTATGAAATGATGAATGATGACCATGAATAGTGATTTCCCTCCGGGAATGAATAGTGTTTTGTGAATAGTAAATTTTTTGAAAACATCTCAAAGTCGCAAACTGACTTCAAAAACGATGAATGGTGAAATATGAATAGTGAATGATGAATAGTATCGAACTGTAAAATTGCTGGTTGTTACAGTCTACCCTCGTTAATAGAATTTTGTCCTCAAAATTCAGTTGACTAAAGGTCTGAGCTTGATCGGACAGTATTCACCCTTTGGTTTGGTTGCACACAGAAGGTAAGGGTGTGGGTGTCAATCCAAATAGTACCGGGTGCTACTCACCAATTGGTACTATCAATACTTCGTAACCTCTAGAAGTCACACAAATGAATCTACAAAATAATCACACAGAAAGGCAAGCTTTCCCGTCCTTGAGTAAAGCTGTCAAAAACCTTAGGCATCTTTTCGGTAGTTTAAGTCGAGCCTCAACTGAAATCTAGCTTAACCCCACAACTCATCAAACAAGAACTGTCATGAGATTAAGCTAAACCATAAGTTTAAGCCTAGTAACAACTTGTTTTTAGCTTAATCTCACAACTCATCAAACAAGAACTGTCATGAGATTAAGCTAAGCAACAAGTTGGACCTAACCTTAAACTACGTAAGAACTTGAACATAACTTAACTCCACAACTCATCAAACAAGAACTGTCATGAAATTAAGTTATATATCAAGTTGTAAGAAAAGAACTCAACATTTTTGAAGGATTGGCTCAATTTTTGGATCGCTTTCAAATAAACAACTAGTAAATATCCCAAGAGAAGATTTAACTAAGAGGGATGTGCATTCCTGTTTCCTCCAAAATCAATAGTGTATGCCATAAGTATATCTCCTAAAGTCGATTAGTATGCTCACCCTGACCATTGGTCTAGGAATGGCAGGTCGTACTCCAATCTAACTGTGTTCATAATGCGTCCTATAGTGTCTACTAAAATCGTGATGTGGAGTGTCTGTCACGATTCGATATAATAGGTAAGGCGCTCCTCATGTATGACGCTCTAATTGGATTTCTTATCCTTGAATACTACGGAGGTATTGGCCAGACAAAGGACTTAACTTGAAGACTCAAAATGCCCCTATATCGTTCTTAACGCGGTTTTAGGGTTTTCAGTCTTGTGTATTCTTAACTAATGATATTCGGGTTCGGAATCTTTCTTTGAGAAGTATCGCGTAACATGAAATTTGTGTCGCTCCGGGAGTTAAGTCGATGAACATCTCAATTCTTCAAGGAGGGGTAAATCCTGTTAGGTCTTTACGAAGTACTCCAGGGAAGTCTTAAGCACGCGAGGTATCTTTAGGTTTCTGCTTGTCCTATCAGGTGCACTAAAATAGGCGGTGTTATAGTGGCTATCGAGTGATTAGGCTTCATGAAATGCCTCGTCCCTTCTTGAGCAAAATCATTTGAAAATTTTAAGCTAAGTAGCAACTTTAAACTTAATCTCACATCTCATCAAACAAGAACTGATATGAAATTAAGTTAAAAGTTGTTAAAAAGCTTACCCCCCCCCCCCCTTTTTTTTTTGAAGAGAAAGAAAATTTTTAGTTAAAGTTTTGGGGTTGCTCAAAAATGAACGGGTGGCATTTCAGCATTCCAAGATCTTACTACCAGGTGGTAAAGGTTTGAACCATCTCATCGGTTCCTACCTTTTTGGTCATATACTATCTCAACCTCATAACTAAGAGCTAGGACACTAGGCTTCGCCTTTAACAAAGGTATGAACTAAGTGGAAACAAATCTATAATCGACGTCGAAATCAAACAGTATGATAGTCTAATATCCATTTAAAGAGAACATACCCATCACGAGGTTCGGGTTCTGGCGTCCTTCTTCAACGTTCATCACGAATACTCGCCCACGAGCTGGGTTGCCATTGTTTCCAGTGTTTCTATTAGTCAATAAGGCCTGATTCTGGTTATTCTGCACTTGCCCCTGTGCCCTATTCAGCTTAGGACACGTGTTTCGGAAATGATCCAGGCTCCCGCACTCATAACATGTCCTTGGGTGAATGACATTAATCGGAGTCGCCTGCGTGGCCATTGTTCGACAATCCCTTGCAATGTGACCAGTCTGATTGTAGTTGAAACACACTAGGCAGGGTTTAGTTTCCAGGTGGTGGTAGTTACATTTGGCACACTTAGGGTGAGGACCTTCATATCCCTTACGGCCCGAGCTTGTTGCCACGAATCCTTTTCCACATTTCGCCTTTTTATTGTCACCATTTGCATCTCCTTGCTTACTTGGCTCACTCACGGTCTTCCTCTTATCACCACTCTTGGACGATATCCCATTCCGAACCATTTCATCCGTTAAGGTGGCAGATTTCAGTATCGCGCTCTGAAGGGTAGGGGGCTCAGTCGCTTTCACCATCCCGCGAATCTCAGGGACCAAACCATAGATGTACCTCTCAATTCTCTTAGATTCAGGAGTGACCATATGAGGTACTAGTCTAGCAAGCTCATGGAATCTGTAACACCCCCAACTCGGATTAAAGCAGCGGGACTGAGTTAGGGGTATTACTCGAGGGGTAGTGAGTCAAAATCATAGATAACGATCTTATAATGAGACGTTTTTAAATAAATACCACATTAAATTACAAAGTTTAATTTTTAGAGTTCAAAAGACTCTTAACACATTTAGCAACGGAAATGGAATAGTTTGCAGCGGAAAATAAAGTGGTTTGCAGCGGAGGCAGAGGAAAATAAGACAGAAATAACGAAACATAATCCCACAGATAGCCATCCTGAACCTTCAGCCCTTTCCTCGTGCACACTTCATAAATCAATTACCTGAGATAAACATGCTAAAATGTCAACACAAAGGTTGAGTGAATTCATAGGTTTAGTAGTAAAATAATTGATCACAAGATTTATAAGTTTAAGGGACAGTAGGTTCCATTGTTACACCCATAAATCGATATAGTAGTTATTATTGCACTAAGCTCATGAAACCAAAGTGTTAACAGATTACCAACAGTAATTGGTAGTATCGACAGAAATCGATATAACAGTAGCATCAACAGTAATTGATAGTATCGACAGTAATCGATATAATAGTAGTATCAACAGTAATTGATAGTATCGACAGTAATCGATATAATAGTAGTATCAACAGTAATTGATAGTATCGATAGTAATCGATATAATAGTAGTATCAACAGTAATTGATAGTATCGACAGTAATCGATATAATAATAGTTGAACTTAGGAAATAACACATTTAGATAGACAAAAAAATTTTCAAGCGATTGTGATCATAAAAAGTAGTAGCATGTATCTCCCCAAGGTGTTTATAAAACAGTTAAACAAGTAAAAAGTGGGGCTATGAACTCACGGTAAACCGTGAAAGTTTATAAAGTATTTGTACAAGTAATAGATAAATAGAGTTTGAGCATGTATCTCCCCCAAAAGAGTTATTAAAACAAGTATAGAAAAGTAGGGCTATGACTCACGATAAACCTTAAGAGTTTTATAAAGCGTTTGTACAACTGATTAAATATAGTTTGAAGCATGTATCTCCCCCAAAGAGTTATTAAAACAAGCATTAGAAGAGTAGGGGCTACGACTCACCTTAGTAGTGTAGATTTCGATTAGTGCTCAAATGAGGATCAATGAATAGCTCCGAACTCGTGACCTAAATTAGTATGATTCGTTTATATTATAATCGGCATTTAAGTTTCGATAGTGAAATGACGAGTGTGGAAATATTCGAGTGAGATAATGTCGGATTTGTTTTTTAGTATGTTAAGAGTTTGAAAATAACTAATTATAGTTACTACTTATAAAATGATATCGATCTATACGTTATTCGTTAGTTTCTAATAGAAACCGGGCTAAAATATATATTATAAGTTAATTAAAATATTACACTTTACCCCTTATAGTTTCACATATTGATAGTTTACACCCTCAAACTTTCATAAAATGGCAACCTTTGCCCCTCAACTATGGTCAAATGACAGTTTATACCCTTTGGTTTCAAATCTGACACAATTTACCCCTTGGTTTCAAATCAACTTTGGTTTAGGTCCTTTATATAAAATTAGTTTGTGCTTTGGCAGTTTAGCCCCCAAAGCTTTTTAACAATTTCACACCGACGTCCTTATTCTTCAAAAACACGTTTTTAAGTTCGGGAAAAGAAGCAATCTATTTGAATCACTTAAGTATGTTTAGACAACATTGAGAATAAGCCAACATGTGCTTATTCGAACCTAGAACTGCTTAATTTCATTCGAACAGACTTTAAAAGAAAAATGTACGTTTGGTTTTGGTTCGATTTGGACACAACTTCAAGAATTTATTTAAGTGTGACCTTACTATGATTTAACAATGTTTTTGGTTCTTAATAGAGTCAGCTGGGTGGTGTTTAAACAGGTTCAATTTCGAAGGTCATAGGTCTAGTATATTGGTCGCAAATAATTATTAGAGTTAACTACATTTTTGGTCCTCGTGGTTTACCGGGTATAACGATTTTGGTCCAATAGTTTCATTTGTAACGGATCTTGTCCTGTTTTCGCTGACCCGTAACACTTTTGGTCCAATATTTGGCTGACTGTTAGTTTGACCAGTTAAATAATGTAAAATGACGAAAACACCCTCACTTACTGACGTGAAATGACTGGAATACCTACCTTCATTTTAATAATAATAATAATAATAATAATAATAATAATAATAATAATAATAATAATAATAATAATAGATGATGTTCCTTTCTTTTTCTTTTCTGCTATGCGTCAGATGCAAACCAAAAACATTTTAAACATACTTTTGAACTAATTCATAAATAAACATACTTCTGAGCTTCTGACCAATTTTCATTCTGTTTTTGTTCTACCAGTTCCTTTTTTACACACAATAAAACTAGAAAAAGAGCAATCCTTTTTTGTGCACCAAAGACAATCAAAACTAGAAAAAGAGCAATTCTTTTTTGAGCCTAATAAGTCATTTATTCACCAGTCAATTCCAGTAACTATTGTGCACCAAAGACAATCAAAAGTTTCAAATAAGTGACTGACATCCAAATGTTCTTAAATCCAATTCACAAAACCAACCAATATCATATTCTAAATCAAGCAAAAACAAGCAAAATCTTTTGAAATATCAGATTCTAAATCAATACAAAAACAAAACACACACAAAATTAACAGCCTAAAAGCTTTTTCTGATCTTCCTTCCTTTGACAAACCAGCAATCATAGCTGTATAACTTATCACGTTTCGAGCCAAGCCTCTTTGAGGCATCTCATCAAACAACTTCCTCGCTTCATCTACTCTACCCGCCATACATTCCCCATGTCTAGCTTCACTAAACTCTCCTTGCTTACAAAATATAGCTTCAATAAACTCTCCTTGCTTACACATAAACACCAGCAACTACACCCTTCACAAGCATTTCACCAAATACGTTCTCTGCATCCTCCACACGTCCTAAAAACGAATAAAACTCAATCAAAAGCGTATACGATGCCACATTATAACAAACCCCATCCCTCCTCATCGAATCAAGTAACCCATCCACTTCACTAAACTCCAATTTCTTAATATAACCATCTATCAAAGTATTATAAGTATTCACATTCAAATCCCATCAAACACCTTAAAAACCAAATCCTTGTGGTTTATCGGGTGTAACCATTTTTCGTGAATACTTACAACCAAGACTCGAAATCAAAAAAGATTAAAAGAACAAAACAAACTTCATTTCATTCCATCTTTTCTTTCGGGTCAAACCACACAAGAAAACAAGTCAAACCTACCCGAGACCCTTATAAAAGGATCTTGAAGAAGCCGCAACTTTGTGATCTTCGTTTGCTTCGAATAAAAGGAAATCAGTCATGGCCGCTACTGTTATTAAGATTGTTGATGTGTCTGGGTTTAGGATTTGTGAGTTTGGTGTGAGATAAGATTTTAGTGAGTCGGTTTCTTGTGTTCGCCGGTTTGACTCGCCGGATTTGGATTTTGTGTTTAGATCGAGGATTTGGAAGATAAGTGGGTGGTGGATTTTGTGTTTAGATCAAGGATTTGGATTTTGTGTGGTGTTGGATAGGATTATGTGAGTTTGGAAGATAAAATGAAGAGAGGTTGAAGTTTATGTTTAGATCAAATGAAGATAAGTGGTCTGGTGACGAAGCAAATGAAGATAGGTTTTTAATTTTAGTGGGTGGGGGATGAAAAGACGAATATATCCTATTTTTAACAGTCAACGAAATTCAAACTGACGGCATTAGTAAAATTGGACAAAAAGTGTTACGGGTCAGCGAAAACAGGACAAGATCCGTTACAAATGAAACTATTGGACCAAAATCGTTATACCTGGTAAACCACGAGGACCAAAAATGTAGTTAACTCTAATTATTAAAGTTAGGTGTGTAGCGATAAATAATAAAAAGAGTTGGTCCAGTTTTTCAGTTAGCGCTTGGGACAGAAAAGAAAATCAATTTGCCGACAGATTACTTGATCATTTCTCGATGTTCTTGTTCCTATAATTAGTTAACTGGGTCGTTATTATCATGGCAAAAATCTAGATTTTTAGAGTGTCGTTTACAGGTCGAATTGAAGCTCTAAAGTTGGGTCGTTTGGGTCGGTTTCTGGGTAACGACCAGAAAAGAAAAAAAAAGGAAGCAGTTTGAGTTTTGGTTTCTTTAACATGTTTATGTGGGTTCTAGGTGTCTAATGGGTTCTTAGGTCGTTGTAACATGTATACGTAAAATAACGAGAGAAGGTGAAGTCTTACAATAATTCGAACGAAAGAAGAGTTGGGCACTAGACGAACGGATTGAGAAAACACGACCCTATAGCCTTGAGTTTCTTCGAATACAATCCTTGATCAAGACCAAGACCCTAAACGACTTGGCAAACCCGAGTACTTATTCTTTTGCTCCTTCTTTGTCTCAACATAAATTCAAAAACAGAAACAATGTGTTTGTTGTTTGAGTGAGTTGTAGAGTGTGTGTAAAACATGTGACTATTGTAAGTCTTTTAAGGGTGAAGAGGGTATGGGGCTGTGGTGAAGGCCGAATAGGATTGATAGACAAGTATGGGCTGTTGTGGTGTCGATCAAGAAAAGAGGTAAAGGGAACATGTGCTTGGATTCTCACACTTGGCCAATGGGACTAAGGGAGGAGCATGGTCTTGCATGGTTGTCGAAATCAAGGGAAGTAACATATGTTTCGGTTTGCCAATGGAAGAGGAGGGGAAAGTATGGGTCTTGTGTGTTTTGTTTCTTGACCGAATGAGTAAGAGTTCAAGGTATGGTTGTGCATGGTTTGTTGTGTTCTAGGAGGTCAATGTGTTTGGTTTTTGGGTCGAATGAGAAAAGAGCCTAAGCATGGGTTTAGAGAAAAGAGTGTGTTGTGTGAGTGTGTGAGTTTTTGTGTTTGTGTTGGTCGAATAAAAGAAAGGTCAAAGAGGGAGCATAAGTTTTGATTGATTTGTCGAGTAGGACATATAAAAATATAAGCATGATCTCTGTTTAATATTGAAAAGTAGAGATAGTGGTGCTTTTGGTGTTGGACCTTGTTGGTTTACAGGAAGACAAAGAAAAGTAAAGAATTATAATGTTTTTGTTTTGAGTGAGTGTTTTGTTTTGAGTGAGTGTCGAGTTATGAAGGCAACAAGAAGAAAAGAGTTGAAATATGTTTGTGCATGGTTCGTTTGTGTCGAATGCAAATGAAAGAGTGTGTGTGAGTGTCGTGTGAGTTTGTGTCGAGTTTAAAAGAGGAAACAAAAGGAAAACATAAATGTATTATGTTTGTATAGATTTACTAGAGAACATGGAAGATAAAAAATAATAATAATAAAAAAAATAAAAAATATATATGTGATGTTTGTACACGACAAAAATATATAATGTGTTGATTACAATTTTGTCGTGTAGAAGTTTTAAAAATATATATGTTGGCTTGTGGTTTGATTGTGGTTTGGTTTAAGTGACGAAGAAAGAAAATAAAAATATAGATAATGGAATAAAATTTGTATCCATAATATACATACACGTATATATATATATATATATATATATATATATATATATATATATATATATATATATATATATATATATATATATATATATATATATATATATGGATTGGATTTTATTTGTCTCGGAGTTCACTTTTAGTTGTCGATACAAGTGTGAGAGCTATTCGAGTCACGTCTCATTATTTGATCAAAAGGGTGACTGGTGTTATGTTGTTGAAATAAAAAAAAAATTAACTCACAAAATGGGTTAATCACTTAAATTAGAATTTGTTGGTGTTTAACATTAATAAATGACTTGGGAAATTACAAGGTATTACAGCACCTACATCATACTAGGAAATCCGTCCCGGATTTCAGTTTAACTTATCGGTTCCGGTTTCTGGGTGTAACCAATAACTGACCGGTAGGGACTGATGTAATCTTAATAGTCTCCGTGGAGCATCGGGACAAGTGTAAAAATTTCTAGTAGTGTTTATAAAATATTTTCGTATATAAAAATGAAACAGTAGTGAAAATCCAAACATACATATATAAAGTACTTACGAGTGAAGTGGCACGGAAGGCTGATGGCTATCGATTTCGAAAAATGTTTTGATACCATTCTGTAACACCCCCAACCCGGATTAAAGCAGCGGGACTGAGTTAGGGGTATTACTCGTGGGTTAGTGAGTCAAAATCATAGATAACGATCTTATAATGAGACGTTTTTAAATAAATACCACATTAAATTACAAACTTTAATTTTTAGAGTTCAAAAGACTCTTACACATTTGGCAGCGGAAATGGAATAGTTTGCAGCGGAAAATACAGTGGTTTACAGCGGAAAAATAAAGTAGTTTGCAGCGGAAAATAAGACAGAAATAACGAAACATAATCCCACAGATAGCCATCCTGAACCTTCAGCCCTTTCCTCGTGCACACTTCATAAATCAATTACATGAGATAAACATGCTAAAATGTCAACACAAAGGTTGAGTGAATTCATAGGTTTAGTAGTAAAATAATTGATCACAAGATTTATAAGTTTAAGGGACAGTGGGTTCCGTTGTTACACCCATAAATCGATAGTAGTTATTATTGCACTAAGCTCATGAAACCAAAGTGTTAACAGATTACCAACAGTAATTGGTAGTATCGACAGAAATCGATATAATAGTAGCATCAACAGTAATTGATAGTATCGACAGTAATCGATATAATAGTAGTATCAACAGTAATTGATAGTATCGACAGTAATCGATATAATAGTAGTATCAACAGTAATTAATAGTATCGACAGTAATCGATATAATAATAGTTGAACTTAGGCAATAACACATTTAGATAGACAAAAAAAAATTCAAGCGATTGTGATCATAAAAAGTAGTAGCATGTATCTCCCCCAAGGTGTTTATAAAATAGTTAAACAAGTAAAAAGTGGGGCAATGAACTCACGGTAAACTATGAAAGTTTCTAAAGTGTTTGTACAAGTAATAGATAAATAGAGTTTGAGCATGTATCTCCCCCAAAAGAGTTATTAAAACAAGTATAGAAAAGTAGGGGCTATGACTCACGATAAACCGTAAGAGTTTTATAAAGCGTTTGTAAAAGTGATTAAATATAGTTTGAAGCATGTATCTCCCCCAAAGAGTTATTAAAACAAGCATTAGAAGAGTAGGGGCTACGACTCACCTTAGTAGTGTAGATTTCGATTAGTGCTCAAATGAGGATCAATGAATAGCTCCGAACTCGTGACCTAAATTAGTATGATTTTTTAGATTATAATCGGCATTTAAGTTTCGATAGTGAAATGACGAGAGTGGAAATATTCGAGTGAGATAATGTCGGATTTGTTGTTTAGGATGTTAAGAGTTTGAAAATAACTAATTATAGTTATTATTTATAAAATGATATCGATCTATACGTTATTCGTTAGTTTCTAATAGAAACCGGGCTAAAATATATATTATAAGTTAATAAAAATATTATACTTTACCCCTTATAGTTTCACATATTGACAGTTTACACCTTCGAACTTTCATAAAATGGCAACCTTTGCCCCTCAACTATGGTCAAATGACAGTTTATACCCTTTGGTTTCAAATCTGACACAATTTACCCCTTGGTTTCAAATCGACTTTGGTTTAGGTCCGTTATATAAAATTAGTTTTTGCTTTGGCAGTTTAGCCCCCAAAGCTTTTTAACAATTTCACCCGACGTCCTTATTCTTCAAAAACACGTTTTTTATTTCGGGAAAAGAAGCAATCTATTCGACTCACTTAAGTATGTTTAGACAACATTGAGAATAAGCCAACATGTGCTTATTCGAACCTAGAACTGCTTAATTTCATTCGAACAGACTTTAAAAGAAAAAGGTACGTTTGGTTTTGGTTCGATTTGGACACAACTTCAAGAATTTATTTAAGCGTGACCTTACTATGATTTAACAACGTTTTTGGTTCTTAATAGAGTCAGCTGGGTGGTGTTTAAACAGGTTCAATTTCGAAGGTCATAGGTCTAGTAGATTGGTCGCAAATAATTATTAAAGTTAGGTGTGTAGCGATAAATAATAAAAAGAGTTGGTCCAGTTTTTCAGTTAGCATTTGGGACAGAAAAGAAAATCAATTTGCCGACAGATTACTTGATCATTTCTCGATGTTCTTGTTCCTATAATTAGTTAACTGGGTCGTTATTATCATGGCAAAAATCTGGATTTTTAGAGTGTCGTTTACAGGTCGAATTGAAGCTCTAAAGTTGGGTCGTTTGGGTCGGTTTCTGGGTAACGACCAGAAAAGAAAAAAAGGAAGCAGTTTGAGTTTTGGTTTCTTTAACATGTTTATGTGGGTTCTAGGTGTCTAATGGGTTCTTAGGTCGTTGTAACATATATACGTAAAATAACGAGAGAAGGTGAAGTCTTACAATAATTCGAACGAAAGAAGAGTTGGGCACTAGACGAACGGATTGAGAAAACACGACCCTATAGCCTTGAGTTTCTTCGAATACAATCCTTGATCAAGACCAAGACCCAAAACAACTTGGCAAACCCGAGTACTTCTTCTTTTGCTCCTTCTTTGTCTCGACAGAAATTCAAAAACAGAAACAATGTGTTTGTTGTTTGAGTGAGTTGTAGAGTGTGTGTAAAACATGTGACTATTGTAAGTCTTTTAAGGGTGAAGATGGTATGGGGCTGTGGTGAAGGCCGAATAGGATTGATAGACAAGTATGGGCTTTTGTGGTGTCGATCAAGAAAAGAGGTCAAGGGAACATGTGCTTGGATTCTCACACTTGGCCAATGGGACTAAGGGAGGAGCATGGTCTTGCATGGTTGTCGAAATCAAGGGAAGTAACATATGTTTCGGTTTGCCAATGGAAGAGGAGGGGAAAGTATGGGTCTTGTGTGTTTTGTTTCTTGACCGAATGGGTAAGAGTTCAAGGTATGGTTGTGCATGGTTTGTTGTGTTCTAGGAGGTCAATGTGTTTGGTTTTTGGGTCGAATGAGAAAAGAGCCTAAACATGGGTTTAGAGAAAAGAGTGTGTCGTGTGAGTGTGTGAGTTTTTGTGTTTGTATTGGTCGAATAAAAAAAAGTTCAAAGAGGGAGCATAAGTTTTGATTGATTTGTCGAGTAGGACATATAAAAATATAAGCATGATCTTTGTTTAATATTGAAAAGTAGAGATAGTGGTGCTTTTGGTGTTGGTCCTTGTTGGTTTATAGGAAGACAAAGAAAAGTAAAGAATTATAATGTTTTTGTTTTGAGTGAGTGTTTTGTTTTGGGTGAGTGTCGAGTTATGAGGGCAACAAGAAGAAAAGAGTTGAAATATGTTTGTGCATGGTTCGTTTGTGTTGAATGCAAATGAAAGAGTGTGTGTGAGTGTCGTGTGAGTTTGTGTCGAGTTTAAAAGAGGAAACAAAAGGAAAACATAAATGTATTATGTTTGTATAGATTTACTAGAGAACATGGAAGATAAAAAAAAAATAAAAATAAAAATAAAAAATATATATGTGACGTTTGTACACGACAAAAATATATAATGTGTTGATTACAATTTTGTCGTGTAGAAGTTTTAAAAATATAGATGTTGGCTTGTGGTTTGATTGTGGTTCGGTTTAAGTGACGAAGAAAGAAAATAAAAAAATATATAATGGAATAAAATTTGTATTCGTAATACATATATATATATATATATATATATATATATATATATATATATATATATATATATATATATATATATATATATATATATATATATGGATTGGATTTTATTTGTCTCAAAGTTCACTTTTAGTTGTCGATACACGAGTGAGAGCTATTCGAGTCACGTCTCATTATTTGATCAAAATGGTGACCGGTGTTATGTTGTCGAAATAAATAAAAATAAATTAACTCACAAAATGGGTTAATCACTTAAATTAGAATTAGTTGGTGTTTAACATTAATAAATGACTTGGGAAATTACAAGGTATTACAGAATCAATCCGTATAAGTCGTATGATCAGCTCCTACCATGGTATGGTGGTAGAACTCATGTTCCATTTTCTGCATCTCATTGTCTGGACAATACTCTTCTTTTAACAACGCCTTAAATTCATCCCAACTCATCCCTATGGCAGCTTCTCTGCCCCTAGCCTGAATTTGTGTATTCCACCAAGTCAATGCTTTTCCAATCAGTGAACAGGCAGCATACTTCACCTTCTGTTGGCTCGTACACTCACTTATGTCAATCACTGACTCCATCTTCTCGACCCATCGAGTATAAGCTATCGCACCTCCATTGCCATCAAAGTCTAACGGTTTGCACGCGGTAAATTCCTTGTAAGTACATCCCTTGTTACCGTTGTTATGGTTCCCATCATTGATGTGATCACTTCCACCGTCGTTGTTCGCTTGATCATTCCCACTCACGTTGTTCCCTTGGTTGCTGATATGGTCGCCAACTTGGGTGATGATAGTGGGTAACAGTTCCCGTAGTTGTTGGGCGATAATAGTAGCAACATCAGGAGTCTCATTGCCGGTATCGTCGCTTCTCATGCCGCGACCTCCTGCCCTACCTCCTCGTCCACCAGTCCTTCCACCCCTCGGTAGTGGAACACCTCGGTTAACTCGAGTCGACCTTCTTGGAGGCATGATTCTACAAAGTAGGACATTGATAGACGTTAGATAGGAGATAGGTAGGATAGGTCGGTATACGTGTCGTGCTACTACACTCAACCTCCTATCTGACAATCCATGAATTTGATAAGTCCATGCCGCATCATGTTATCGTAAAAACGTTGGCCAGGCGTTTTTAAGATAGCATCATGCTGCATTTACTTATCATCATCACTTCGTGTCATACTATACACATAATCGCACACGTAGTTCCTATAATGCAAACTATATGAGGGTTCTTAGGTTATAGTCTAGGTTAAACCACCTAATTCTCTATAACCTTGGCTCTGGTACCAATCTGTCACACCCCAAAAATGGCGCAGCGGAATGGCATTCACGGGGTATGACTTCTTAGTAAAGAACACAAAGTGTCACAATAGAGAAATACTAAATGTAATACATTGATCTGATAATAGTCACAACTCCCACAACGAGGATGAGTACAATATACAAAACGACATGAGTCTCAAAGTTACACAACATCGCTAATCAAAATGCAACTCCACGAGTTATAACCCGGAAGGGTCTTGTCTTAAGTCTTGCTAAGTCAGGTCACTACTCAACCTTCTAAGGTACCTTCATTCTGAACACCTGAAAATGGATACTCGAAAACGTCAACATAATGTTGGTGAGCTCGTAGGTTTAAAAGTAAAACCGTTGAGCTGTGATAGCATAGTGTGGGGCAAAACTGAGCATGATAATCAATTATAAGCACAAGTCAAAACAAACTAGTGTCGCGCTAACTGAACTTGCCACGTTGGTTGCACACATAAACATACACTGTGGGGAGCTACCCCGATAGATCTATCATATTGCTTCGGCTCTCAAAAGAGTTAACAGTTGCGCAGTTATGGTCGCACAAACAAACATGTCACAGCATATAATCGCATCATCACACGTAATGTCCAAAATCACGAAAACAGTATAATCACACCATGAAAAACAGTAAAAATATCTTTTGAGTAGCATTTTCCCCCAAGGAAAATATAATGAAAAAGGGGCTACGAGAACTCACCTGATGTAATAGCAACAATGATAGTAGTGAATATGCTGAAATGAGGCTCGGTCTCTAACCGCAACCTAATATGAATGATATGATCTAATGTAAGCAATGAAATAATGTTACATATGCAAATACGTATGTTATCGATACCACTCGTTAGTTTTGAAAATAACGTTTATAGTTGAAAACTACACTTTTGACGTCTCGTTAAGTTATAAACTACTTTTCGAGTAAATATGTTGAAACGTTACTCCACGATCCTCGTTTGGTGTTCTACCGGCAAAGATAGTGTTTTCGTCACAATTTTAATATTTTTCACAACTTGAAAATGTGACCAAATGGTCTTGCAAAACTAGCCGCGAAATAGTGTACGTTATGTGTTAGTGAATAAACTCGACGTTTTTGAAAACCTTATAACAATATCTTGAATTCATATCATTTAACTTTTGACCACACGAGTCTCGATCAATAATAAAATCGGCTCTCAATATAGTGTATAACCAAAAATAGTTTTTATACTTTTATTTCTAGTTAAAAGCTGATGGGATTTTTAGAGTAATTATCCGGTTTCAACCGCGTGTATCTTGGTCGTTATAAGTTTGTTTTCTACGTTCTTTATATCCACAGTTTTGTATTATCATATACTAACATATTTTCAGTAGGACGGCTCATCTAGATTATATCTAACGCCTCGTTTTAGTCTTTGAATCTCGGCAAACAGCAAGTTAAATTTTCAGGATAGGGTTTTTCGTCGTTAAACTTATTCCAACGCTCACGTCTCGTTTTTACTCATTCCAACGCTCACGTCTCGTTTTTCATTTGATCAATAATAAAATCGGCTCTCAATATAGGTCGGCTCATCTAGATTATATCTAACGCCTCGTTTTTCCGTTTTTACTCATTCCAACGCTCACGTCTTCGTTTTTGAAAGTATTTTCTAAATATTTAAGCCAAAATATCTCCTGAGTTACTGAGTTTTCCAGATTTTCTAAAAATGGACAGTAGCTTATTTATAACTTATTAAAACTCATTTTTCTAGTTTAAAACCTAATCAAAACACTTCCAATCAACTCCACAACTAATCTAATCCTACCATACACCTTGTTAGGGTGTCATGGGTTCCTAAACATCACCAACAATGGTGGATTCCATGAGATTACACTAAATACTGATAGATCTATATTAAAAATGAAAGATTAACCTTTGAGTGGTATGTAACATATATATATTTGCATGATTAATTATTTGGACAACAAAATACATCAAATGAAAGTATAAAAAGATTGAAAAGTTTACTTGAAGCTTACTTGATGATTTGAGGTGGTTTGGAGAGAAATATGTATGTAACTTAGGGATTTTTACTCCAAAATACTAACTTGGAGCATAAATGGGACTAGATTATCACTTGTTCTTGACAAACTTATGGATCTTCCCTTGTGTTCTTGGTATGGCCGAATATATAGAGAGAAAAGGATGAAGGATTTTTGTGGTTTGCTTGTATGTATTATCAAGGAAGTGAAAAATGAGGGTTTATGCTTCTATATATAGCAAGGTTGCATTTAATGTAGTCAAATATATCAAGTGCTAATGAGACTATTAGGGGGCTAGGGGGCGGCACATGGAGGCAAAAGGGAGGTGTTTTGTGGCTAATTATGATCATTGTCTCCCCAATTAGTAAGTATTAGTGTATTAGTGTATGCATTAGGTGTTACCGTGTACCGAGTTATCTTGAAATAAATATTAACAGGTTGAAATAAAATACGACGAAGTTGTAAAAGTTGTAAAATCATATTCCTTGCAAGAAGCGGGTGTTAGAATGTTTATCGGGTTGAAATATCGCAAAGACTGAGTGGTATCGTTTAGTAAATAATGAACATACGTTAATGAAAATCACACAGACCCGTACATGACCTAATATGATGATGTTTCATGAATTCGCAGCTAAACCCTAATGGTTACGCGAATTTGAATACCAGTAAACCTAGTTTACGAAATGATGAATGATGACCATGAATAGTGATTTCCCTCCGGGAATGAATAGTGTTTTGTGAATAGTAAATTTTTTGAAAACCTCTCAAAGTCGCAAACTGACTTCAAAAACGATGAATAGTGAAATGTAAATAGTAAATGATAAATAGTATCGACCTGTAAAATTGCTGGTTGTTACAAAAAGGTACCCTACCCAAATGCAACAAGTGTCAAAGTCATCATAACCCTGGGCATTGTCTTAATCCTTGTGGTAACTGTAAGAAGATTGATCATTCGACTAGAGAATGCAAGTTTCCAATCATTGCCAGAAATCAGAAACCTCCAGTGACATGTTTTGGCTGTGGAGAGATAGGACACTACAAGAATGAATGTCCAAAACAAGGAAATCAAAGGAACGAGAACTAAGGTGGAGTAGCACATGGAAGAGCTTACATCATCGGAGGAAGGTATTGCTAGCACATCAACAATGTTTAAGAACAGAGAACTTCTGCTGTAATAATGAACCTTAGGAGGAGCCCTTTAGGGTTGTGTTTCTTTAAGTAGTCTATCTTAAGTACTTTCTTATAACCTCGTTGTATCATGTACTTTTCTATCTAATGTAATCTCTATCTTTTATCGTCTCCATGATAAACACAACCTCCGTTTATCTCATTTCCTAATCCAATTGCCCAATTTTCAATCATTCTGCAACAACATACCGCTATTCTAGAAAGGATTGGGCAAATTTCGTCTTGACTACAGGCTACTACCATTCCGTAAGATTATCCACCCACGCCCTATAACCCATTCGACAGATTTTATTACAAAATATTTTACTACCACTTTATAGAATTGTTTTACATAATTTCAATACAAGATATTTAATACCGCTTCATAAACTGTTTCCCATAACCTTACCTCAAGATATTTTACTACCAACTCAGGAAATTATCTCACGGAATTTTAAAATGAGTCATGTTACTACCGCCATATAAATTGATTTTCAATCATTCTACCAACTATTTACTTCTATGCGAACAAATTTGTCTTGTTAAAAGAAAAATTCAGACTACCATCTTACCAAACAACACGTTGAACACCATCTAAAACTTTTGAGAAACATAACATTACTTTGACTAAACCGAGCATCGCATCATTAGTCCTCAATTATACATAGCCTGATCACCTATGTATAATTCAGGAAGGATTATGCCATGAAGAAAATAATCACCTTTTCAAGAATTATTAATAACAATCTTCATTCAAAAGCTTTGTAACCAAATAAAATCTTTCATAAACATCTCTTTTGACAAACCCTCTCTAGATACCTACACCACTTGTCACTCACTCAGCCATTAAGTTGGATTTTACCATTGACCTCTCTAGGAGAGACTTTCCATCTACGAGGAGTATTCCATGACATAAGAAAATGATGAAAGGATTACGAAACCACAAACAAGGACTAGAAGTGTACAGTAAGTTTCGTATCGCAACGGAAAACATAAGATCTCACGAGGCAATCCAAATCACTACCTTTGGCATAGTCACCCAATCCCATCATTCCAGAAGTACTAGTTAGACTAAGCACCGTAGGCGAAGGGAGACTCATATCGTAACATTTGTTAGAACAAGACACACGGAATCAAAACTGTTACCATAGCTTTATCCTTCCAATATCACATTTCACGTTTCAAATCTCAAGAAGAGTCTTTCAGATGAATCACTCGTAATTCCATTAGAAGAAATTCAACTCAACAATAAGCTCGATTTCGTGAAAGGACCAGCAGAAATCATGGACCGTGAGGTCAAACAGTTGAAGCAGAGTCGAATTCCGATCGTTGAAGTTCGCTGGAATTCTCGAAGAGTGTAGGATCGAGTACTTCGAGCTTGATTGAGCTTGGTTAAACAAGAACCTCTGTATGGAATACAAGTGTTTATGCGGAAAATAAACAACAAGTATAATAAAGAAGAAAACTCTAAATGACAATGATCCTCTATGGATCAGACTATGAACTAAGAATTGTTTATTGAATATTGAAATCGTTAAAGGTTAAAGGTACCTTAATCTCATGGACGGGATGTTTCTTTTATAACAATAAGAAACCCTAACCCTAACCCGTCTTACAAGAAAACGTGTGAAGAGATAAACAACAATCTCTTCTAAAAATAAATCTAACAAACTTACTAAACATACGGATAACAAACAATAATATCCGCAGCAATAAACACTATCGGCAGAAACAAAACATACTATCGGCAGGAACCAACCGCAGCAGCAATGCAACACTATCGGCAGGAACCAGTCTTCACTATCGGCAGCAATGAGAAACTCCTTATTTCTCATATCCCAACAATCCTCCCATCACTGAGAAACTCTTATTTCCCAGAGATCCTAACATATATACTGGTCACCATGACATTCACTTGAACTTGGCTGCTACTATGACAATATGTACATCAAATCACTTAAGTTTCATACTATTCTCATCACATCCAGGTGTGTTAACTCCTGTGAGAGGTGAATCATTGAAAATTAATGGATTTGATGTCTCTTTACCAATAGCCATCACTACTGGAGTAGCCAATGTTTAGGTTTGTTAGACCATGGTACATTGATAACCATCTGATTTATTAGCAAATCAGCAACTATAAACGGATTTGACTTGTCTTTACCTGTAGCCGTTTGCTCAGGACTAGTCAATTCTTAGGTTACAGCAAACCTTGGTGAATTGAATACCAAATATGGATACCAATTGTCTTTACCACAAACCATACTTTTGTGGACTAGCCAATTCTTTGGATCCCATAAAGGGTTACATCCATGGTGAATTGAGAACCATTTTCAACTCTCAGAACTGAATCATGGGTGAGTTGAAGTACCCTATAGCTTTGAGCAAGCTATTACAGCTATCAACGGATTTGATTTTCACACCAGAGCCGTACCCTCATGGTGAGTCAACTCTTTCTTGTCTGCAAGACATGGTGAGTTGAGCACCATTTATTGTGCAGGTGTAAACACCAACACTGTACCTGCAATGTGTTGCTCAAAACCATCTTATTAGCACACAAAATATACAAGATTTTTTTTTTTTTTTTTTTTTATTTTTTTTTTTAACTAAGAAACACACCAAAATAAAGAAAATAAGAAAAGAAATCAAAAGAAAGAAAGATAGAAAAATATACAACAACAACAAGAATAATCCTCCCCTTAAGCTGCAATCCTCCCCTTAAACTCAGAATCTAAGGATTTACCATCCCAATATGGACCACCAAATGTTTAAACCTTGGTCCATCAAATGCCTTGGTCAGCAGATCAGCCACATTATCATCTGTGTGAATCTTAACCACCTGAATAAGATGCTTCTCATATGCATCTCTTATGAAATGGTGTCGAATCTCAATATGCTTTGTCCTTTGATGATAAACAGGATTCTTAACAATACACATAGTACTTTGATTATCAATAAAGATCTTAGTGTTCATGTAGTTGAACCCATAATCCAACAGCTGATTTTGCATCCAAAGAACCTGTCCACAGCAACTAGCAGCAGCAACATACTCTGCCTCAGTAGAAGATGTAGCCACTATAGTCTGCTTCTTGCACTGCCAAGAAACCAACCTCCTACCCAGAAACTGACAACCTCCAGTAGTAGACTTCCTATCAAAGTTAGCCCCAGCATAATCACTGTCACTATAGGCTTCCAACACAAAAGGAGAATCTTTGGGATACCAAAGTCCCATCTTTGGCTGTCCTTTCAAATACTTGAAGATTCTCTTAACAGCATTTAGGTTAGAAGTCAATGGTGTAACCTGATGTCTAGCACATGCACCAACAGCAAACATGATATCAGGCCTTGAAGCTGTCAAATACATGAGTGATCCAATCATGGACCTATATAGATGAACATTAACAGCAGCATCAGGTTCATTATTGGACTTAGGCTTTGGAGGTTCAAAAGGAGTTGTTGCAATCTTCACAGTTTCCATATCAAACTTCTTAAGTATGTCATAAACATACTTCTCCTGGCAGATAAAGATTCCATCTGGTTTCTGCTTAACCTGAAGACCCAAGAAGAAAGTCATTTCACCCATAGCACTCATCTCAAATTCACTCTTCATCAATTCTTCAAACTCCCTGCACCAGGCTTCATTAGTGGAACCAAAGATGATATCATCTACATAAACTTGTACCAGAATGATATCTTTGAAGTTCTTTCTGATAAAAAGAGTTTTATCAATAGCTCCTCTTCTGTAACCATGTTTTAGCAAAAAGGCTGATAGCCTTGCATACCAAGCCCTTGGTGCTTGATGAAGACCATAAAGTGCTTTAACCACTTTGTAAACCAAGTTAGGATTCTGAGGATCAACAAATCCCTGTGGTTGAGTAACATAAACCTCTTCCTCAATCCTTCCATACAAAAATGCACTTTTCACATCCATCTGATATACTACAAACCCCATAAAGGAAGCAAAAGCCAAGAACAATCGGATAGCTTCAACTCTTGCCACTGGTGCAAACACCTCATCATAATCAATCCCCTCTTCTTGTCTATGACCTTGAGCTACCAATCTAGCTTTATTTCGAACCACAATTCCCCTAGCATCCCTTTTATTCTTTAGAAATCATTTAGTTCCAATAGCATGCTTTCCTGCAGGCAAAGGTACCAACATCCATACTTTCTGATTTTGGAACTGCTGCATCTCCTCTTGCATAGCCTCAACCCAATCATCATTAGCAAGAGCTTGAGCTATACTAGTTGGTTCAACTTGAGATAAGAAACAAGCATACAGACAATGTAAGTAATCAGTATGATTGCTCCTCAACTGATCCTGTAGATAACTGAGAAAAGCAGATTCTCCAAACTTGGGTGGATGTAATTTACTTCTTGTCTGAACAGGGGAATTAATATCTCCAAGAATCAAAGACTGAGGATGAACTGTATTGATCCTCTTGGTAACAATGGGATTGACCTCAATGGAAGATGCCTGATTAGTAATGGAGGGGTTGAAGTCATCATCATATGAGGAAGAAGTGAAAATGCCTGTTCTAGATTGATGATGAGGATCTTCCAGCTTATCTCTTGAAGAAACTGAATTTCCAAGATCAGAAGGGATTGGAAATCTTTCAGGGGAGTTATCAATACCCAAAGAGTCAACAGATGGAGAAGACACAAGAACATCAGCAGGAATAGAGATATCAGCAGAAACATTAGAAGGATCTGCAGGAACCGATCCACTATCAGCAGAAATGGTATCAGCAGGAACATGAATACCCCCAGATGAATTCAGTTGCCTTCTAACTTCAGCTTCAGCCTTTCTCAGAATCTCCTCTGTCTCTTTAGAAAACCCAGAATCAAACATCTCAGCAGCTCTCTTGGCATTATACTCTTGTCTTTGAAGCCTAGCAAGATCTTCTGCATAACTAGAATCACCTCCAGCCATATCAAAAGAATCTTTGAGCTTTGAACCTGAAATGTTGTTAGAGGGAAAAGAAGGAACAACAATAGGTCGTTCATCACTCTCTGCATCAGAATCATCATCTGAAGTACCTGCACTGTTAGATTGAAAAACATGTGTACCAACAGATAGATTTGCTTTGAATCTATTATAACCTAATGAGTCAGTCAAATAGTCCAGATCAAAGTACCACTCTGGACCAGCACCCTGCAAATTAGGTTTATCCTCAAGATATCTTAAGTTGAGAGTTTCTTCTATTTTCTTAGAAGACAGATTATAAACCCTATAAGCTTTACTATGAGCAGAATATCCAATAATAAATCCTTCATCAGCCTTCCCATCAAACTTGCCTAGGTAATCACTAGTGTTCAAAATAGTGACAGGACATCCAAAAGGCTTAAGGTAACTAATGTTTGGAACCTTCCCAGACAAAAGTTCATAAGGTGTTTTATTATGAGGACTAGTAATAGATACCCTATTCAACACATAACAAGCAGTGCATACTGCTTCAGTCCAAAACATAGTGGGCATCTTAGATTCAGCTAACATGGTCCTAGCTGCTTCTATCAGGGTCCTATTTTTCCTTTCTGCAACCCCATTTTGTTGTGGAGTTCTAGCATTACTATAGTCCCTTTTTATCCCCTTACTCCCACAGAGTTCAATAAGATTAGAGTTCTTAAAATCTGTGCCATTATCACACCTTATAGACTTAACCTTTTTACTTAGCTGATTTTCTATTAAGGCAATAAAATCCCTAATAACTGGATAAGTTTCATCTTTAGTACCCAAAAAGAAAGTCCAAGAAAATCTGCTAAAATCATCTGTAATTACCAGGCAGAAATACTTATGGTCAATACTTCTGATAGAAGTAGGACCAAAAAGATCCATATGGAGAAGCTACAAAGGCTCAGAAATGTTGCTCACAGCTGTAATTGCCTTGTATGAAGCTTTGTGTTGCTTTCCTTTGTTGCATGCAACACAATGGTGTTCACTGGAGAAGGTCTTAAGAGGGAGCCCATGGACCAGACCATTCTTAGCCAGCTTGTTTATGGTCTTGAAATTCACATGTGCCATTCTTCTGTGCCATTTGTTAGATTCATCCACAGAAGCTTTTGCAACCAGACAAGCAAGTGAACCCTCAGGCTGAACATCACTAAGATTGAAGCTATAAAGGTTGAAAGTCCTTGGAACTTTAAGTTCAACCTGACTTTCATCAGGCAACTTGAAGTCTTTGGAAAACACAAAGCAATCATTCTCAGTGAAGAGGACACTGTTCTTCTTGTCACAAATCTGAGAGACAGAGAACAAATTGATGTTTTGGAGTTCCTTCACATAAAGCACATCTTCAAAGTCCAACTTGGCAGTTTTGATAGTTCCCTTCCCAGTAATTATGCCATCTCCTCCTCCAAATGTCACAGTACCTCCATTCAAAGGCACAAAATCATGCAGCCTTTCTAAATTTCCTGTCATACTCCTGGAACATCCACTGTCAACAATGCCAACATCTTTACTTCTAAAGGGAAAATCCTGAGAGAAAGAATACATTTACAACATTAGATACAAGAGAGACCCAAGCCATTGCTGACTTGAGCCTGCCTAGTGGATCAATAAGAATTAAACCCTGGAGATTGATGAGATCCACCATTGATCTTGGACCCCATTTTCATATGTTGGTTATTGATTCTCCAAGAACAACCTGCTGAGGACTTAACAGCAGTTTTCCATCTTGCCCCTCCCTTATGCATGGTGTCTAAACAAACAGGTCTCATATCATTTTGAAAGTAAGTGCTAGTAGGTCTGCTAAAAGGTCTAACAATATTGCTTCTCCAACCAGCAGGATTGATCCTACCGGCAGGAACAGAATAAGCAGCAGCAACAGGCTTATCGGCAGGAATGAACTTGTCAGCAGCAACAGGCTTACCAGCAGAAACTGGCTTGCCAGTAGCAACTGAAGTTCTCCTTGCTGCTTGAGGAATATAAGGAGGAATATCATTGACATTTTTCCATACAGACCTATTTTGATATGCATATAAACCCATCTGTTTTTCATAATAGTCACAATCTTTAATAAGATGATCATAACTACGGCACACAAAGCAAGATTTCTTTCTAGGGGACTTTTTCTTAACAATAACTTTTTCATTGCAAACAGAATTATTCAAACCAACACATGAAACAAAATTATCCTTAATAGAATTAAAACCACAACTGTAATTGTCTAAAACAGAACCACAACTAGAATTGTTTGAAACAGAACCACAACCAGAAACATTATTGTTTTTAACACTATCAAAAGAAATATCTTCAAATGCAGCTGTCTTTGAGTGTGATTCATCAGTAGCTACTTCTGAGGAGAGATCTTCTGACTTTATTGAAGCTGACTTGTCACTTGATCCACATGTGGCATAGTCATTAGTCTTGATTTCTGAAGATTTGTCACTGTAAGAACAAGAGACAAATTCATTAGAGTCACAATCAAGATTAGGCAAATCCTTTGCCTGTTTGCCATAGAACATTTGTGAATCATCAAAGTCATCAAAATGATTAGCAGGTTTAAATGTTCCAGTTATGGGTGGAGGAACATCATTCATTCCTCCCTCTTTTACATACTTTACAGGTTTTCTATAATTTACAGGTTCAGGGTTAAAAACACTATATTCATTAGGGTCATAATATTGATTTGGCCCTATTAGATCACCGAACCCTAAACCTCTTTTAGTTTTAGTAGACATAGAACTATCAATAAGCATGCGAAGGTTTTTGGATGAGACTTTCCACTTATCAAATCTAGCCAAGGAATTATCTAGCTTAGACTGCAGCTCCTGATTTTCTAACACAACCTTAGCTTTTTCTCTTTCAGAATGTTTAAACTCATTAGTGGCATTTTTTAAATCTCTTTCCAAAACCTTTATTTTTACTTCATAAGCAGACTGTTGTTGTTGATACCAGACCTTTTGTTGTTCTAATGTTTTAACAGCCTTTTTATGAGCTTTAAGTTGAATAAAGTTATCCTTATGTTCACTTTCTATATCATCAAATTCCTGTTTCAATTTAGCATATATAGGTTCACAACCAAATGGGCAGTTTTGTACCTGAGATGGATGACCCATCATTCCAAACTGACCAGCCACTTGTTTCTTCTCACCATATCCAGCTATCATCCCATAGACCTTCTCTGCTCCACTTGCAACAGCTTTCTCATGATGTTCCCAGTCCACCATCGAATCCACAGATACCAAAGCCTTGGGGTCTTCTGATTCCAACTCTTGAATTTTGAAAGCAGAATACCGAGCTTTATCATCCACCTTCTTGTCTGTACATTCCCTAGCAAAATGTCCTGTTTGAGAACATTTATAACACCTCACCTTCCTTCTGTCAAACCTGGCAGGCTCCTGTCCATCAAAATTGACCCTTCTTCCTGCCTTCTTTTCAAACCTATCCAATTTCAACGATATCATAGCCACCTGCCATCTTAAGTCCATCTCTTCCAGATCCAATTCATCAACCTGATTGAAATCATCATACACAATCTTCTGTTGTGGTGTACTTTTAGCAACAAATGAATGAAGCACATCCACTACAAGATTCTCAGATCTGGTTTGAGCTTTTGGTGTGACAGGTGAGTAGGAGATTGATGATGTTGATGGTGTTGGACTGTTTCCATATGATGCTTTGTTAGCACTAGAGTTACTAACAAAAGCAGTATGGGTTGGAGTATGGGGTGTATAGGTGGAATACCCTTTGATATCAATTTCAAGGGTTTTCAACTTGTTGTACAGATCATCAAAGCTCATAAAATCCAGTCCTCCTTTGGCCTTGAGTGTTATGGAAACCTGAGACCAGGATGGTAGCAAAGCCCTCAGAAACTTGGTGTTGCAGTCTTCATCGTCCGGCCTAGCTTTCAACTGGTTGAGTTGACTCAGGATCTTGTGGAATCTGTCATACCCTTTGTGAATCCCCTCAGCCTCAGAGATCTTGAATTCCTGAAACTCTTGCTTGAGCATAGACTTTCTCATTTTTCTGGATTCATCATTCCCTCCAAATCTGGCTTTTACAGCATGCCAGATCTTTCTAGCATCATCCAAGTGATGGAAATCACTCATATGATCCTCTGGAATAGCTTGAAGCAAAAGGGTTCTTGCCTTGGTTTCCCTTTGCACAGCCAGGTGTTCTTCTGCAGTAACAGGTGGCTCTATATAGATATTGCCATCATTATCCCTTCCAGTATTCTTCTTGCTATTTCCCTTAAGAATGACATTCCACAGATTGTAATCACTGTTTGTGATCCAATATTCCATTCTCATAGCCCAGACTTCATACTCATCTTTCTTCAGATATGGGAATTTAGCATTGTTGGTGGACATAGTGGTGACGATTTGTGTTTGGACTTGGGATGTTTCAGGTTTGGGTTGGTGATCTTCCTGGTTAATGACATTGTTTTGAGGGATTTCGTCTTCCATTGAAAGAGGGTTAAGAGATATGAGATCGAACTTTTTCTTCTTTATCAGAGATCCTAACCTGGCTCTGATACCACTTGTAGGATCGAGTACTTCGAGCTTGATTGAGCTTGGTTAAACAAGAACCTCTGTATGGAATACAAGTGTTTATGCGAAAACTAAACAACAAGTATAATAAAGAAGAAAACTCTAAATGACAATGATCCTCTATGGATCAGACTATGAACTAAGAATTGTTTATTGAATATTGAAATCGTTAAAGGTTAAAGGTACCTTAATCTCATGGACGGGATGTTTCTTTTATAACAATAAGAAACCCTAACCCTAACCCGTCTTACAAGAAAACGTGTGAAGAGATAAACAACAATCTCTTCTAAAAATAAATCTAACAAACTTTCTAAACCTACGGATAACAAACAATAACTATCCGCAGCAATAAGCACTATCGGCAGAAACAAAATATACTATCGGCAGGAACCAACCGCAGCAGCAATGCAACACTATCGGAAAGAACCAGCTTCACTGTCGGCAGCAATGAGAAATTCTTTATTTCTCATATCCCAACAATCCTCCCATCACTGAGAAACCCTTATTTCCCAGAGATCCTAACAAAGAGGTCCCGAGTTTACTTAGGAGCGGGGAGACCAGATGCGGCTCAAATATCCACATCTTTTCACCGAGTCCACTCCAGAGACCAACATCAGCTGAATTTAGGGACTGAATTCCTTTTAGGGTGGACGAATGTGACAAATCATAATTTCAGGTCATATTTCCGAACTTGAAATTTACTATTCATGGGTTACTATTCATCATTCACCGTTCACTATTCATCATTTTTGAAGTCAGTTTGCGACTTTGAGATGTTTTCAAAAAATTTACTATTCACAAAACACTATTCATTCCCGGAGGGAAATCACTATTCATGGTCATTATTCATCAGTTCGTAAACTAGGTTTACGGGTATTAAAAATTCGTGCAACCGTTAGGGTTTAGCTACGAATTCATGAAACATCATTAAGGACACGTCATATAGACTAGAGTAGTCTACATATCATCAGTAACATTATCTGCATATTAGGTCATGCACGGGTTTGCATAATTTCAATTAACGTATGTTTATTTACTAAATACGCGTTACCACTCAGTCATTACTACGAATAATATACCCGACACTCCCGACTATGATCCTAATATATTTTCATATTCATTATAATGATATAAAAATTATATTATTAATTTACCCGATGTTTTGAAACCATTTACTATATTTTCCGTTAAATGCCTATAACTACGTCAGATCGCGATATTTCAACACGACAATTATTTTAACACCCGATTCTTATCAGGAATATGATTTTATAATTTTTACAACTTCGTCATATTTTATTTTGTTCCATTAAAATTCATTTCTAGCTAACTCGGTACCCGGTAACACCTAAAACACATAATATCTCACTAAATCATACACTAAAGTCAAAGATCTCTTACAAGAATCTTCATCTCCATGCCTTTGCCGCCCCCCCCCCCCCCACCACCTTCACCACTTTGACTTAAAATTTACTAACTCCATTTATTGCTAGTCATTCATTGTCCTCAAAATATCTATATATTGTACTTATATACTTATACAATACACATTTCATACACTTCATGACCAAAAAAAATAAAAATATACTCTCTCTCTCACTCACTCTAAGGATCGGCCAAGAAAAAGAACCAAGCAAGATTTCACCAAAAATTTTCAAGATCAAGTATTTCTAATCTCATTAGTATCCTAGTTAGGGTTTTGAAATAAAAACCTCAAAGGATTACTTAAGTATTTTGCTTAAAAACTCATCAAATCTTCAAGTAAGTGTCTACATAAATTTTCTAATCTTTTATACTTTCATTTAATCTATTTTCAAGATCTAGTAACAAATCATGCAATTATACGCATGTTATACACCACTTAATGTTTATTTTTCTCTCTAAAAATAGATCTAAGGATTTTATTAGTAACCTCATGAGATCCACCATTTTTGGTGAAGATTAGGAACCCATGACACCCTAAGAAGGTGTATGGTAGGCTTAGACTAGTTGTGGTGTTGATTGGAAGTGTTATATTCAAGCCTTGAACTAGAAAATTGATTTTTACAACAATAAAAAGAGGGTCTGTCCATTTTTGTGAAATCTGGAAAAATCAGTAGGTCTTGGACCATTTTGGCTTATATTTTTAGAAAGTACTCTTAAAAACGAAAGTGTAGGCATTGGAATGAGCAAAAACGAGCTTACGACAAAAACTATTTTTCTGAAAATTACGTGCTGTTTTCCGAATTTCAACGGGTAAAACGAGGCGTTGGACGTGATCTAGAAGAGCCGACATACTGAAAATATATTAGTTCACATTAATACGAAGCCGTGGATATAAAGAACGTAGAAAACGAGCTTATAACGACCGAGATACAAGCGTTTGAAAACCGACGAATAATAAACATTGAGAGCCATTTTTCTTATTGATCGGTACGTGTATGGACAAAATGGCAATAATACGAGTTTAAGATAATGTTACAAGGTTTCTAAAAACGCCGAGCTTATTTACTAACACTCAACGTACACCATTTTATGGCTAGTTTTGCGAGGCCATTTGGTCATTTTTATAAGTTGTGAAAAATGCTAAATTACGACAGAAAACACAATATTTATCGATAGATCACCAAACGACGATCGTGGGGTATCGTTGCAACGTATTTACACGAAAAGTGTTTATTAACTTAACGAGACGTCAAAAATATATTTTTCGACGATAAATGTTATTTTCAAAATTTCACAAGTGGTATCGATAACATACGTATTTTCATGTGTAGCGTCATTTCATGACTTACATTAGATCATATCATTCATATTAGGTTGCGGCTAGGGATCGCGCCTCATTTCAGCATATTCACTATTGTCATTGTTGCCATTGCATCAGGTGAGTTTTCATAGCCCCGTTTTCAATTGATTATTTAATTTCTAAACTCTCGGGGGAGAATACATTGCACATCATTTTATTACATGTTCAAGTACATTAAATACATTTACATTGCTTAAGTTACTACATTGCCAAGTTAAAGTCCCCTTTTATTTATCATGAACCGTTAATTGACATTAAGCTAGGATGAGTGAATAGATCCATTGAGGGTGACTCCTCCATTCGGGGTTGGTAGCACCAACTAGACTACGAACGCATTTCATTTGAATCATATTAGAGTGTTTGGCAAAACACTCAGTTGGGGCGTACATTATTAGTCTAGCTTCGGGGTCATGAGCTTATAGCAATTGTATTATTTTAATTATATGGCGACATTGTCATGGCAACATTGTCATATTTAACTTTAAATCGTATGTTCCCTATATTACTCTTGTTTATCTTAACCAAATCTTATTTGGCAGCGGGTTGTAAACACACAGGTTGCAAGTCTTGTATGGGCAGGACTTGGGACTGAGTGGATTTACAATACCTTTGCTGGGAATTCTTATTTCAAATGCTTTACATTTTACACTAAACTCTATGAACTCACCAACCTCGTGTTAACACATTTTAGCATTGTATTTTCAGGTAATTAAGGCATTCGCATCATGAAATGCATGAAGACTTATCATAGAGTCGCGATGACGACGCGTCTCACTTGGATTTTATGCACTAAAATTTATCGTTTGATCGTAACAAACTTATTTCCGCAAACTTGAACATTCTTTTGGGACCTAACTTTTGTAACACTGAATGTTTTAATCAATCAAACGATGTATTTTTAAAACGACACTTCAGGTCGTTCAATATAACTGCAACTGTGATGCTATGGCAGTCACGCCCTAGGTATTACATTCCGCTGCAAATCAGGTATTTGGAGGTGTGACATCTATCGAGTCCTCGGCATCCCATTTCGGGTAATTTTTCAAGACCTCCCAAACGTGAACATACATGAATTGTTTCGAACCAAAGCGTTCTTCAAAGTTCGTCTTCGCATTTCCAGATGATAATCCTTATTTTCACCACTTCTACGCTGCAAATGTTTATAAAGAGCGTTGAATTTTTGACAATCACCATTAATCCTCGTCCATTTACCCGTGATCATATTTTGGAACGAGGGTCACCGGCAGTCTGAACGTTGAACATCTCCAAAATTTGGTTCCAAAAGTAATCTTCGGAACGACCATTTACCATTTCTTTGTCTTGAGAAATTTCTATCCAAATTTTTGCAAGTAACTTTTCTTCGGCCTTGGTCCATTTCCTATTCACATGCGTACCTACTGCTTCCACGTCATCGTCATCGTCCTTTTCCAAATCCATGGCTTTTTTGATTTTTTTGCCTTCGTTTTTTTCTCGGGATTTGGCCGGTTCACGTGCTTGTGGTACTTTGAATTGTGAACCTCATGGTTGTGATTCAAATTGTGGTTGTGGTTGAGATTGAGGAAACGTTGAAGGTTATGATGAGTGATTGTACAATAAATTGCACGACCAGGCCTTCGATGATGATCAAAGGATTTATGGGATGTTGAGGTTGCGCCAAGCTTGTTCTTAACCTGAAATAAGAAATACTAAAACACTACGTTAAGTGATTGCGCAGGGGTTGGACCCTGCGAACCAACTCCGGCGTGCGAGTAAGTATGTGATATGGTAAGTTGATAGTAAATTGAGAGAGTCTAGTTGACATTACCATGGTTCTTGCCCGTCTAAGCTATTTATAGGGGAGAAATAGGCCTTAGAGGGCGGTTTCACTTGATTCGGAGATCATGGGAGCGTCCCATGATTTGTGGTAACCGCTAGGGCTTTGTGGCCCACGATCTCATTCTTGGCGGGAAAGCCTAAGGGAAGAGGGAACGTGGGTGTGACCAGGTCAAGGTGGTTCTCCATTCTAGTTCCTTCGAAGGAGATATCCTGAAGGGTTTAGGGCTTCGATTGGCGGATTCCCATATGGTAACCACTTCATAGATGAATGGTTTTACGCCAATGAAACATGTTAGGAGATTAACCTGGGCCTCCGGAGAGAGGGCTTCGTACAGGCTCGAAGGGGAGTCCTTCGACACATTCGGAGGGTACATCATCAAGCCCCCCAGTCAAAAGTGATATATACATTGATGATGTACCCTCCTAACGGGTCGAAGGACTCCCCTTCGATCCTGTAGAAAGCCCTCCCTTCGGAGGCCCAGGTTAACCTTCTAATACGTTTCATTGGCGTAAAACCATTCGCTTGCGAACTGGTTACCATGTGGGAATCCGCCAATCGAAGCCCTAAGCCCTTCGGGGTATTCCTGACGAAGGGACTAGCACGAAGGACCATCCTGACCTGGTCAAACCCACGTCTCCTCTATCCCTTGGCTTTCCCGCCAAAACAGAGATCGTGGGCTACAAAGCCCTAGCGGTTACCACTTTCCATGGGACGCCCCCATGATCTCCGAACTATGTGCAACCGCCCACTATGTCCTATTTCTCCCCTATAAATAGCATAGTCGGGCCAAAACTAAGTAAGTTAACTTCACTCTCTAAATTTACGACCTACATTACCATTACACATACTTACTCGCACGCCGGAGGTGGTTCGCAGGGTCCAACCCCTGCGCAATCACTTAACGTAGTGTCTTCGTATTTCTTATTTTCAGGTTAAGAACAAGCTTGGCGCAATCTCAACACCTCATTATTCCTTTGATCACCATCGAAGGCTTGGTTGGAAATTATTTGTTCAATCAGTGGCGCCATCCGTGGGACCGCTACAATTGGTCTCGTTAATTCCGAGCTTATAACCTACCAACTAATCTCACTATTATTCCGGCATGGATCAAGGAAGAGAAGATACTCCCCCACCGGGTTTCTCTACCTTAACACCAATACCAACCGATGACCCTAACAACCTTCCCCCAATAACCGCCTCCACCTTCACAACACGTTCTCACCTAGAAATCACAACCAACAATCATGCTTCGACATCAGCCAACCCAGAACCTGTCATTAGCCCAGCCTTTGTCGAAGCCAACCACGAAGTGTTGGAAACCCTTTTTAGGGCTCGTAACAGACAAGTCAGGAATGCTGAGGTGCGAAGGGAGTTGGAATACTCGAGTGATGAGTATGATGAAGAAATGGAGATAGAGCCTAGACCTCCGACTCAAGGGCCAACCTTATCGGCCTTAAGAATTGGATCTCCAATTAGTCGAAGGCTAAGCAAAAGGTCTGTTGGTTTCGAAGGAGTTCCCGAGAGGGCTCCGACAAGAAGAGAAGGAGCGGTTACCGAAGGCTCTAACGGTAGGAGCCAACTTAGGGAAGAAAGGGGGGTGACTTTGCCTCCCTTGCTAGCAGCACATCTGGGAAGGACTGAAGCTGGGGTTCCGTTGCAGCCTTCTCACGCATCAGGCGTAGAAGGCAATCCGCCTACAATTAATATGGGAGGAAATCTTCCTCCCAATGGTATGTACCCCTCGTTCCAAACTCAGTCTTATCCTCAAAACTTATATCCTCCAGTAAACGGACAGCCTAATAACCAAAGCTTTCCCCAAAATTATGGGAGCATGCCCTTCGGCCATCCTATGGCATACCCTCCGTACGCCATGGGAAACAGTTACCCGTTTGCCATGAATACACCTTATCAGTCCTACCCAGGCCAGACCCCTATGGGAATGCCCCCAAACAGCAATCCATACAATACTGTCCCCATGTATGCACCACCTTATAATTGTCTATATTCGGACCCTATGGGGTTCGGCTACACCTTTTGTTAGATGGATAGAAGATTACCCATTGCCTGATGGGTTAAAAATGCCTTCACATGTCGGGACTTATGATGGGAAGGGGGATCCGGACAATTTCTTACACTTGTTCGAAGGGGCTATCAAGATGCAAAAGTGGGTTATGCCGGTGGCCTGTCACATGTTTACATACACCCTACGGGATTCTGCTCGTATTTGGTGGAATGGGCAAAAGCCCGGTAGCATCGTCAACCTTGATGATCTCAAAGCCAAGTTCCGGTCACACTTCAGTCAGCAAAAGAAGTTCACAAGGACTCATTTAACGGTGCACAACATCAAACAAAAAGATAACGAAGGCACCAGGGCCTTCGTTACTAGGTACACCGATGAGACTTTGCAAATCCTGGGTCTTCATGAAGATCAGCGTATTTCTGGTTTCGTACATGGCCTTCGGAATCGGAGTTTGGTGGAATTCTTGTCCACTGACCTTCCGACAACTTACAAGGGGTTGACCGAAAAGACGTATACTTGGATCGAAGCAAAAGAGGTGTCCACCAATGGGGCTCCGATAGATAAAGATAGCAACAACAAGTTTTCGAAGCATTCTTCATGGGAGGGGTCCAAGAACAAGAATAAGAACAGAGATAGGTTCTCTCCGTACAACAAAGGCCCCAATCATGGCTTGTTAAGCAGTCTAACGAAATCTCCAAAGGAAATACTTGCTACGGAGAGGGCAGCCAAAGCCTTCGAAGCGCCTCCCCGTATGACAAGTAAGGGCAAGAACAGGGATACCAGCAAGTACTGTCACTTCCACGAAGACAATGGCCATGATACGAACAGTTGCAGGGAACTAAAGAAACAAATTGAAGAGGCTGTAAGATCTGGGCAATTGGCGCACCTGGTAAAAGGAATCAAGAAGGGCAAAGAAAAGATGACTGACACTCAAATGGCCAAAGATACTAACCCTACCGAAGCCCCCATACTAATGATACTTCGAAACGAAACCACTTCAAAAAGGAAGGTACCGGAGCAGGAAACAAACGAGATAAGGGAAATAACGTTTACCCCTATCGTAGGCAGGATCCCTTCGAATGATCCGGTGGTTATCAAAGTCCTAATCTTTAGCCAAGAAATAAGGGGAGCTTCCATGGACTGCGAAAGCCCTTGCGAAGTCATATATGAACATTGCTTTCGAAAGCTTTCGTCTGCGGTCAGGTCTCAGAGGGTTGACTCAAAGGTGCCTTTAGTAGGGTTTTCTGGCGAACGCTCGTGGCCTCTAGGAGAAGTTCCGCTGGAAATAACAATCGGAGAAGGCAGGATTGCAAGGACAGAAACCCTCATGTTTACTATCGTAAGGTCCAACTCTCCTTACAACTTGTTGATAGGGAGAACCGCCATGCAAAAGATGGGTATAGTAGTCTCCACTATACATGCAGCGGTGAAATTTCACACACCCAACGGAATAGGGACGGTATTTTCTGAGCACAGCCCGAAGGATAAAAAGGAAAAAAGGGAAGGTTCCAAAAAACCTCCGAATGATGTTATCAGAAGTGCGGATGTCGAAGAAGGTATCGTCACAAAAAAGCATCACGCAAAACGAAGAATGGAAGGCGAAAAGCGATCTCCAAATAGTCCCATAGCAGACTTGAAGAAGCCACAAAAAGCCGGGGGGAAAGTCTTCGAAGGGACACATTCTAGGAACACCAGATCTCCTCAGGCACCGACGACTGATGACAAGTTCTGCGACAAGGAATATCGACTCAAGGGGTTCAAACTCACTAAGCCAACGAAACAAGGAGTCAAAGCCAACCCATCGAAGTTCAAAACAGCTATTGACCTACCAGCTCCAAGATCATTGAAAAGACGTGATAGTCCAAGCTCCATCAAGAGTCAGGCATCCGCAGAAGTCCTCGACGAAACACCTTCCGGACATAGCCCAAACGGACAAACTCCCCCAACAACAACGGAGGGATGGAAATTATACACTGACGGAGCCTCAAGCTCCGATGGTTTCGGAACAAGTTTAATCCTAATTAATCCGGAGGGAAAGGAGTACAGTTATGCACTACGTTTTGAATTCAAGGCCACAAAGAATGAAGCAGAGTACGAAGCCTTGCTGGCTGGCCTTCGACTCGCGAAAGGCATGAAGGTTCATGACCTCTCCATCCTCGTAGGCTCACTTTCAGTCACTAGTCAAATCAAGGGTTCTTACAAAGCAAGGCAGCCAATAATCAAGGAATACTTGAACGAAGTTAAAAAGCTCCTTCAGAGTTTCGAACGACACAAAGTGACAAATGTCCACATGAGCCAAAACAAAAAGGCGGAGGCCCTAGTCAAATTAGCATCGACTGCTTTCGCTCATCTGCCCAGCGAGGTTTTAGTGGAAGTATTGGCCACCAGGTCAATTGCACGAAGTGAAACATTTGATGAAGGCTCCAGCTGGATAGCACCAATAGAAACGTACTTGATAAGCGGCATCTTGCCCGATAATTCAAAGTCGGCACGAAGAATCATAGTCAAAAGTCCCCAGTATAGGCTCATAGGGAATAATCTCTACAAAAGGCGTCTTTCATCTCCTTGGCTTCGTTGTGTCGAATTAAAACAGGCTTCGAACATTCTCTACAATGCTCATGAAGAATTCTGTGGAAGACACACAAGCCCTAGGGCCATCACCTCGAAGGTAACAAAATGGGGTTATTACTGGCCATCCGTACTAGAAGACGCAAGGGAAGCAATCAGAACATGCATGGTATGCCAGACACACTCCAAAGCCCGGATACCCTTAGAGTATGATGCGACATCTAGCATAATAGTAAGGCCTTTCGGTCAATGGGGAGTCAGCATAATCGGACCCCTACCATTAGCTCCCGGAGGGGTACAATTCTTGGTCATAGCCATCGATCATTTCACCAAATGGGTTGAGGCCAAGCCGTTGGCATCAACAAAAGGATAAGATGTGGAAGAATTCATGTGGGAACATATAATTTTCAGATTTGGAATCCCACAAGTTATCACCTCTTACGAAGGGCCACACTTTGCCGAAGGAGTGTTCCCTTCTTTCTGCAAAAGCCTGAATGTGAAGCAAAGGTTCGTTTGTGTTGACAAGGATATTGTCACCGAAATCGAGACGAAGCTAGGGCAATATCAGCATAAGTGGATAGAAAAACTTCCCAAAGCCTTGAGGGCATATAGGAAGTTGTACTTCGAATAAAAGCTAACAAAACCAAGTGAAAGAGCCTAGCGTCAAAGAAGAATTAATGTGGCAAAGAGACATGGAAGCTCGAAGGGCAGAAGCACAAAATGTCTTGAACAAGTTTGGACATGACGCCAACTCTCGTAAGTCTTACATATAAGAACTTACCTTTCTTTAAAAAGCACTTAGTTGTTTTCAATTTCATGTAACGCATTCTTCTCACATGGGAAAGAAGCATTAATGGTAGTGATGAGGCGAAAAGTGTACCGCTTTTAAGGGGTCATTTAAGCCCGAAATCGTATTTATTTGATCAAATATTGCCCTAAATCGTTCCTTTTGTCATTTTAGGTACTTTTGAGGAGAAATCTGGAAAAGGAGGCATTTTGGACGTTTTTGGAGCAATAAAGTGAAGAAAACGACAAAGTCTCAAAAATCGGCTAAAAGTCACCTTTGACGGCGTCAACATTTACTCTGGACGGCGTCATGCTTTGGCAAGAAAAGTTGGACGTGAAATTTACTCAAGATAAGCCAGTGAAAATAGCATGTGAATTCTGACGGCGTCACGCTTTAAGTTGATCAAGGGCGTCACGGCTTAAATCATAAGGGGACGGCGTCACGTTTAACATCCGACGGCGTCAGCCCTTGATAAGCCAGAATGGATTTTTGAAGAGCTAAAGAGGGACGGCGTCAAGATGGTCATCCGGGAACCCTAAAAGCGGTGAGGTGACGGCGTCACACTCCATAAGGTGACGCCGTCAGATCCAAAAATCTATATATAGTTTTCTAATTTTTTGTCATTAGAGAGGGCTTAGTGTGTGGAATTTTGGGATAAAACCCTAAGACGATTTTAGCTACTTTTTCAGGGCTTTTTGCCTTGAGATCTTCCATGTTTCATTGAAAGATAAGTTATTAATTAATCATTCAATATGTCTATGTGTTGTTTGATTCTATCTTATGCTTGTCTTTTGTTTAACATGTTAGGCTAAATTATCTTGTGTTTGCTTAGATCTAATGAAACCTAGCTATTGATTATTGGTTGTTAGTGTGTTATTAGTTGTATTGGATGATTGTTTATCTATGTTAGGCTTAAGAAAACTGGCTAACTTCCTATTCGGTAACTTGCTTGAACGTCTTAAGAAACATGAACCAAACGCGTACTAAAGGTTTTTATGGTTGTATTTAATGCACAAGCGAATTCTAGTGATCCCATGTTAGGAGCTTCCTAGCCGGCTCGACATAGGAGTGAAGTAGGAGCTTGTAGAGTTGGGGAAGTAAGTACGCCACCCCACGAATGGTATTAAGGAATACACCCGTCATCCACGCAACTAATGCACACTAATTAACCGGTAAAAGATAGTTAGGGAGTAAGGAAATCTAAGTAAACACATTTCTCTACACATAAGTTTCTCACCACATTTTCATTTTGTTATTTTATTTTATTGCATTCGTAGTAATTTGGGTTAGTTGACTAGCAACTAATTCCGCCCACTCCTTCAAACCCGAGATTTTACTTGCTTTCATAAAAATATAAAAACATAAAAAAGAATCTTCCTCAACCCTTAGACCTAATTAGAGTAGCCTTTCATACCTAACGAACACTATTCCCTGTGGAGAACGATCAATCCCCCGTACTTACCACTACACTATACTACATCGGTCAGGTACACTGCCTGGTGGGGTTGTAAGCCTCTTGAGATCCCTTGAGAGGTAAAACCTGTTGTAAGGTTGCAAAACCACGCATCAAAGTTTTTGGCGCCGTTGCCGGGGAATAGTTATTGTTTAGGTTGAATTTTTATTTCTATTAGGTCTACTCACTAGATTCCTTTCTAGTGAGATTTTTATTTTATTTTTCTAGGTTTTCTTTAGTCTATCTTATTTCTTTGTGCTTTTGTTTGTGATACCTTCCAATTATATCATGAGTAACATTGGTCATTTGATCCCTGTTATTCGTGTTTTTCGCCGTGCAAATTTTCAACTACCCGTTCCCGCCCCCATAGTAGCAAACAACAACCTTTCACCCGACCACCACTTTGGTAACAATTCTGAGATGGAGGAGTCTGACCATGAAAATGACTATGTTAGTCCATTTTACTACTCAGACTCCGATGAGGATATCGGTAATGAAGAAGTAGTTAACGAGGAATGGGGAAAAGAGGAAATTGATCCCTTTAAGTATGTTGACCCTAGGACTAAGATCGAAAAGGATAGCCTCTTTAACATGCAATTCCCGTGTAAAATTGGTTATCATGATTTTTATGCTTATCTTAACTCATCTTTGCCTATGAACATCATCTCTCGTGCTAATTATAATAAAATCATGGTAGATGAGCTAGAATATCAAGGGGATAACATTGTCGCTAGGATTGAGCCACTGCACGTGTTCGTTGGAAGTTTTGTGTATTTGGTGGATTTTATGGTTATGGAGAACTTAGGAGAATTCATTGATAACAAATTAACCCAAGTCATTTTTGGAGAACCCTTCAAAAGGTTGACCAACCTTGACGAAAAACTTGTGGACGGGTTAATTACTTTCTCGGATGGGGATGAAGATTTTGTCTATCAAATGCCCCGAGCACATCCTAGGTTTAAGAACTACCCCATTGAATCTTGCAATAGAATTATGCCTATCGACTTGTTAAGTGAGAATGATAAGAGGAAGGGGCTCAAATATCCACATGAGAAAAATAAGAGATACTATCATGGATGTTTGGAGCTAAATGATGAATACAAGAAAGATGAGGCAACAATTAGATGGCTCACACTCGGATACGTGAGCATAAGCGACACTAGATGAGCCTTACTTTGAGTCTAGCTACAAGACTCGTTAATAAAGAAAAGCGCTTCTTGGGAGGCAACCCAAGCTTTATTTGTTTTATTTGCTTTGTGTGTTTCTTTATTTGTTTGTTTGATTTTATTTGTTTCCGTATGTATGTTTAAATTTTATTATTATTGATTCATGTTAAAAAACTAAATTGTGAAAATGCTTTATTTTGTTTTTAACTTCGTCTTAACTACATATAAAGGTATTTTGCAAAAGATAAGTGTAAGGGAAATCTAAATCGGTTTATTAGAACACAAATTAACATGAATCATAATAATAATAAATTAGCATACATATTCGTATTTGTTTGAGTCAAATGCTTGTATCGAGTCATAATGATGTTTTGCAGGATTTCCAGGAAGTAAGGTAAAGGTTTCTCCAGCAATTTTCCGGAAACTTAAATTGAAATTTTTTTGTCAGGTCATTTCTGACGGCGTCAGGTGTTATAACCTGACGGCGTCAGATTTAATTTCCAGAAATTTTTGAAAGTTTTGTTTCTAAAAAAGTTTTTACTAAAATCTCCAACTTATAATCTCCAGGAATCTGCAAAATCATCATTCCACAAGCATTATATCCTTATATATAGATTTTATCCCGCCGATGTTATGCAGGTTTTCGTGTTTGTTTTCTCAGGTTTAACAGGTTATTTTGGACAAGGAGATGTTTATGGAATCAAGCTTATGGCGATGCATTAGTCATGGAGCTTCAACATTCTCTTTGGAGGAAGATTTAACCGTGTAATTTCACTATCCAACGAGCGAATCAGGGGAGTATTTGATTTCATTCTTTTACTTTTTTCTTTTACATCTTGTTATTTGAACATTGGGGACAATGTTCATCTTAAGTGTAAGGGGGGGGGGGTAAAAGTACGATTTTTGAGAATGCAATTGCGCTTGATGTTTGTTTGTTTAATAGTAGATGTGTAATAAAACTGAGAAAAATACTTGTTAAGGCAATTTTAGTGCCAAATTTAAAATTTTTTACAACATATAGGAGTGAAACTTTGATCTTAATTAGCGTCTCACGGATAGGAGTTATATGACTAGCACAAAAACCGTACCACTAAAAAAATTTTCCACCCCCAAATATGTGAGGTTCGCCCCTAGAATTGGTAGGAAAAGCATTCATGCTATGATGTGTGTACCGGTAGCACTTAGATTCTAGAACTTGCGTTAGGACCATTCCAAGGCCACAAGTGAGACTACATTCGTGTAGTTAGATTTACTACGTGATAAGAGGCATTAGGATTAACCCATTGTTTTACACCTGTGTTTTTGTTATAATTACATTGGCTACTTTGGTCAAGTAATTCTCCCACACCCTTTGCGTTGTACTCATTTTTAGTACACGATACCCCTAGTACACCCCTCAGAGCCTATCTTTTCGTTTCGACCTTTAAGCATTTTACTTAAAGGAAGAATTTGTTACACTCCACTAAAATGTACACCCAAATCGCCTTAGCCTACCTTGTATGCACTCATCTTTAGTGCATTATTGTTACAACCTTTGTTTAAACCCAAGTTAATTATCTAGTTGATTACATGGTTGCTAAGTCGAGTCATATCCTTGTACATATTGTTTTGGGACGATTGGGACTCATGGGTAAAGTACTAGTGTAATGGAGTAATGGGGAAGAACATCAATTATTACCCCCATATGTGCTAAATATTTTAAAAGTACTCCAAGTGTTTTGATTATCTTAATTCGAGTCATTAGATTAGTATTTGTAAAGTTATGTAAAAATTCAAGTGTAAGGGGGATGCAATGCCCCTATGATGTATTATTTTGGATGGTAGGGTAAAAGTGTATGCAAAAAAAAAAAAAAAAAAAAAAAAAAAAAAAAAAAAAAAAATCGAAAAAAAATCAAGAAAAACACAAAAAAATGAGAAAATGGAAAATAGAAAAAACATACGGACTACCATCCCGTTTCATTTTATGTTTGTTTTATATTTTTGTTATTTTGTTATTTCGTTTTTAGCTTAAGATCGAGTCTAGTCTTGGCTTAGCAACATTGTATAGTACATGTAATTGATCAAGATCTTTAACTAGCCACCAGTAAAATATCCCTTATCCAACAAAACCGTGTTTTCCTTTTCCCTACACCTAACATTATAACCCATTTAAAAGCCCTCTTTGATAGTTTATCTTAGGTGCTTACGCCTAGTGGAGGAGGTTTTCGATCCTTTCCCAAGCCTATGGTAATCTATTTGCTATGACAGGTAGTGAGAGATATTTTCCGTTTTCATTTATGAGATTTATTTTGATGACACTTGAGAGATGTGAGTATCTAAACACTACTTGTGAGGTGCTAGTTTATAATCTCCGTGCTTATTATGATTGAAGTGGAACGATTATTTGTTGTAATTACTTTTATGTTTGCATTAAATGACCCCCTAACTTGTATTTTGATTAGAATAAAAGCGCATTTGCTTGAGGACAAGCAAATCTCAAGTGTAAGGGTATTTGATGAGGCGAAAAGTGTACCGCTTTTAAGGGGTCATTTAAGCCCGAAATCGTATTTATTTGATCAAATATTGCCCTAAATCGTTCCTTTTGTCATTTTAGGTACTTTTGAGGAGAAATCTGGAAAAGGAGGCATTTTGGACATTTTTGGAGCAATAAAGTGAAGAAAACGACAAAGTCTCAAAAATCGGCTAAAAGTCACCTTTGACGGCGTCAACATTTACTCTGGACGGCGTCATGCTTTGGCAAGAAAAGTTGGACGTGAAATTTACTCAAGATAAGCCAGTGAAAATAGCATGTGAATTCTGACGGCGTCACGCTTTAAGTTGATCAAGGGCGTCACGGCTTAAATCATAAGGGGACGGCGTCACGTTTAACATCCGACGGCGTCAGCCCTTGATAAGCCAGAATGGATTTTTGAAGAGCTAAAGAGGGACGGCGTCAAGATGGTCATCCGGGAACCCTAAAAGCGGCGAGGTGACGGCGTCACACTCCATAAGGTGACGCCGTCAGATCCAAAAATCTATATATAGTTTTCTAATTTTTTGTCATTAGAGAGGGCTTAGTGTGTGGAATTTTGGGATAAAACCCTAAGACGATTTTAGCTACTTTTTCAGGGCTTTTTGCCTTGAGATCTTCCATGTTTCATTGAAAGATAAGTTATTAATTAATCATTCAATATGTCTATGTGTTGTTTGATTCTATCTTATGCTTGTCTTTTGTTTAACATGTTAGGCTAAATTATCTTGTGTTTGCTTAGATCTAATGAAACCTAGCTATTGATTATTGGTTGTTAGTGTGTTATTAGTTGTATTGGATGATTGTTTATCTATGTTAGGCTTAAGAAAACTGGCTAACTTCCTATTCGGTAACTTGCTTGAACGTCTTAAGAAACATGAACCAAACGCGTACTAAAGGTTTTTATGGTTGTATTTAATGCACAAGCGAATTCTAGTGATCCCATGTTAGGAGCTTCCTAGCCGGCTCGACATAGGAGTGAAGTAGGAACTTGTAGAGTTGGGGAAGTAAGTACGCCACCCCACGAATGGTATTAAGGAATACACCCGTCATCCACGCGACTAATGCACACTAATTAACCGGTAAAAGATAGTTAGGGAGTAAGGAAATCTAAGTAAACACATTTCTCTACACATAAGTTTCTCACCACATTTTCATTTTGTTATTTTATTTTATTGCATTCGTAGTAATTTGGGTTAGTTGACTAGCAACTAATTCCGCCCACTCCTTCAAACCCGAGATTTTACTTGCTTTCATAAAAATATAAAAACATAAAAAAGAATCTTCCTCAACCCTTAGACCTAATTAGAGTAGCCTTTCATACCTAACGAACACTATTCCTTGTGGAGAACGATCAATCCCCCGTACTTACCACTACACTATACTACATCGGTCAGGTACACTGCCTGGTGGGGTTGTAAGCCTCTTGAGATCCCTTGAGAGGTAAAACCTGTTGTAAGGTTGCAAAACCACGCATCAGGTAGGTGTCTAGTGTTCATTTCTTCAAATGATGTAATCCTCCCTACCCACTTATTGATATAACATATTTCCCTCAAAATCTCTTGTTTCGTTTTATACAACATAGATTTGTTCAGCCAAGTACTTTACAAGTTTCAATGTCGAAGGATGAAGCAAGGCACACGTCTTGTATAACATTAACATCCATTACAATTCACATTAACTTTCCTATGAAGTCTTAGGGTATTAAAAGCCCTCTGTAACTTAAGGATAAAGACGGAGTGGGTCGCGACCCTCTGTCGCAGTCAAATTATACGATTGCATAAAATCTTGGTCCAAAATACACACAATAAGGTTATAACCTTAGGTTGTATGTTTACGTTCTTGTAGTGAGCGTAAGAGAAGATAAGCATGGCATCAAAAAAGGAGAGTATTTCTCCAAATTAAGATTCATAAAGGCTACGCACAGGCGTACCTATCATCAAAAGAGATAATTGTTTAAAGTTATGGGACAAAGCCCAGACAAACCATCCTAACAGGCACACGCCTAATAAAAGCATGATAAATTGTCTTAAACAAAGGCACCAGCCTTCAAACATAACCAAATTGTTTTAAAGGGTACACGCCACCCTTACAGACTAAATTACTGCCAACAGGGCAGCCTTCACTTGTTGATAGAAGAGTTCGGGTTTTCCAGATGAGTCGCAGACTTGGGTTTCTCAGACAGAGTTCTTTTAGTTGGAGATGGAGGCTGTATACTCTTTGGTTTTTTAGAAAGGAGATCTTCGATGGAGGCTGAGGGATCTTTGATTGCTTCGGCTAGAAAGGGGTACACTGCCGTGGTGAATGCATTGCCAGCTTCATCATACTCACGAACGGAATTCGGACGATAGTATGGCACCTCCGAAAGTACAACTGGTTTCTTGGTTTCAGCAATCTCCTCTAAAGTTGTGCATTTGCCATGAAATATGGCTGCATTCACTAGCTTACCCACAACTTCTCCCGCCTCATCGCTATGATATAATTCCATAGCAACGTAGGGAACAACCTTTGATACAACCTCAGCCCTATCTTTTCTCAAATTTTGACATTCGAGCTTCAACCTATCAACCTCTTGACAACGCTTAGCATCCAGCTCCACTAGCCTGGCCCTCTCAGTCTCCAACCCAGTACACTTAGACTCCAGGGCACTCACCTGGTTTTCATAACCAACAACCTTTGCTTCCTCCAGTTTTAGCCTACCACACTCAGCCTGCGATTCTTTAAGCTGTTTCTCAAGACCATCAATCTTATCTCGAAGAGCCTCATACCGTGGATGTTTCTCAAAGTCCTCCATGGCTTCGTCACACCTCTTCTCCAACTCAGCATAATTTTTCTCCCTTTCTTTCTCCCTGGCAACAACAGCAGCAACCTCCTCCTTCGCTTCCTTGACTTTGTTAAGTAACCCCCGGGTGCGAAAGCTAAGGTGGCTGTCCAGCATTGCTTGCCGGATATAACTTTTGTCGTTGAGATCGCAAAGTTTCTCAATGGACATCTCATTCATTTTACTCCTCCATGAGGCAGGAGTGACATTCTCAACAAGCAAGCGGCAGGAGAGAGCGTTGGGCAGTTCCTTCGTATCTGGCAAACCTAAAAAAAAAAAAAAAAAAAAAAAAAAAAAAAAAAGAAAGAAGAAAAAAGTGATATAAGCCAAATACGCAATATTACGGAAAGGAAGGAAGACTTGAGGAACTTTCACTTACCTGAGATGTTATCTTCATCAACCATTCCCTCTGGAGCATACATAATGGTTTTCCCACGAGACTTCTCTGTTTTCTGCTTGGTGGTTCTGGAAGTAGGAGTAGGAATGTTCAATTTCCTCTTGGGAGCAGCCTTTGCACTGGTACCTTTTCTAGTCCGAACTCTATCAGCAATACCGGAAGACCCTACGATCCTGAGCTGATCACTTCCGGAAGGGGTATCATCAGAGTCACCAACATCCTCCACTAGCTGGGGGGCTTCCTCAGTACCAAGGGGTTTCGTTGGGGGGAGCACAGCAAGAGGCTTGGGTGGAGAGACATCAACATCATTATTATTAACAGAGATGGATGGAGATCCCACTCCGTAACTCGTGTCCTGAGGATCCCTTGGCATAAAGCTAACTTCCTTGGCACCTCCGGCCACAACGAAATTACGGAAAGCCATTTCTGCACAGACAAAGGAAAAGAGATGAATATCAGCAGGTAAGTTATTTATTTATGAAATAAGAAATTATACATACTTTTTCCTTCATAAATTATTTCAGGAAGCAATGGAGACTCTTCCCAACTTTTAGCAATGCCAGCCATGAATAAGATGGGCTCAGGAAACGTTTGTACGTCCACTGGATGACGTGCAAGACGTTGGTACATAAGGTCACTTCTCACCTCATAAGGTAACGGGTCATTGTATCGTTTCTCATCAAACCTATTCCCTTCGGCCAACAACTCAGGGTACTCGGAGGGTATGATGGTGCTCTCAATATAAAAAAATTGACCTTTCCAATTTCGAATATTCGAAAAAGGTTTAGTCAATAGGTGTGGGACATCATGCTCACTCCTTTTTGCAATAGTTACCCAATCTCCACCAGGGTAGAGATTAACAAAGCCTCTAAGCACAGTCAATGAGGGCTCAAAACCATACGCTTTGCACATTACAATATAGGTTGTCAACTTGGCTAAACCGAATGGATTAAACCTTGAAATGTGCACTTTGTCATATTGCAAAAATTCCAAAATAAGAGGGTGGATGGGAATCCTAAAGTTTGATTGCGTAAATGCATGCACATACAAGCCTACAAACCCTTTTGGAGCATCAAAAATACTTTGCTTTTTACTGGGAAGCATGATTTTATGTTCAGAAGGTATGGGATAATCATTCAGAAAATCAGACAATGCTTGTTTCGACAAGGTGCAAGTTTGTTCTTTAATTATTCGTTTTGCAGCCATACTCATACATACAGTAAGGAGAGCAAAGAAAAATGGCAGAATTTTACCTTTTGGTTCCAATGGAAGCACAAGATTGCAGAGCAATGTGTATATTTTGGGCGGAGGTAAAATGAGCTAGGGTTTGATTATTTTGGGTTTATGTACCCAGATGGTTTTGATCCCAAGCGCACACGTGTACACCTAACTTTGAAGATCTTACGGATCTTAAATGGGCATTTAAATTTTGAAGTGATGTTTGCTAAAACCGATTAAGTAAGCCGTTTGAGTTTACAGCCCAAGTGGGAAGATAATTATTAGCCCGCATTAAATGCGCGGTTTGGTTAGTTATTTATTTTCGCTCGAGAGTATAATTTAATAGGTGTAATGCATGTTTTCTGAGTCGAATGCAATTTATACTCGTACGTATATATCACTTTCGACTGGGGGGCTTGATGATGTACCCTCCTAACGGGTCGAAGGACTCCCCTTCGAGCCTGTAGAAAGCCCTCCCTTCGGAGGCCCAGGTTAACCTTCTAATACGTTTCATTGGCGTAAAACCATTCGCCTGCGAACTGGTTACCATGTGGGAATCCGCCAATCGAAGCCCTAAGCCCTTCGGGGTATTCCTGACGAAGGGACTAGCACGAAGGACCATCCTGACCTGGTCAAACCCACGTCTCCTCTATCCCTTGGCTTTCCCGCCAAAACAGAGATCGTGGGCTACAAAGCCCTAGCGGTTACCACTTTCCATGGGACGCCCCCATGATCTCCGAACTATGTGCAACCGCCCACTATGTCCTATTTCTCCCCTATAAATAGCATAGTCGGGCCAAAACTAAGTAAGTTAACTTCACTCTCTAAATTTACGACCTACATTACCATTACACATACTTACTCGCACGCCGGAGGTGGTTCGCAGGGTCCAACCCCTGCGCAATCACTTAACGTAGTGTCTTCGTATTTCTTATTTTCAGGTTAAGAACAAGCTTGGCGCAATCTCAACACCCCATTATTCCTTTGATCACCATCGAAGGCTTGGTTGGCAATTATTTGTTCAATCAGTTTGATGATGTACCCTCCTAACGGGTCGAAGGACTCCCCTTCGAGCCTGTAGAAAGCCCTCCCTTCGGAGGCCCAGGTTAACCTTCTAATACGTTTCATTGGCGTAAAACCATTTGCCTCCGAACTGGTTACCATGTGGGAATCCGCCAATCGAAGCCCTAATAAAATAAATGCCTAACTAACCGCGCATTTAATGCGACTTAATCATAATCCTTCCACTTGCCACATAGAACCAAACGGCTATTATCTCGGTAAAAGTAAACATCCTTTCAAAGTTTAAATTGTATTTGAAATCCGTGGATACATCAAAATTGGAAGGACACGTGTGCGGCCAAGATTGAAAAAGATAGGGTATAAAATGACATGGTGTGTGATGAGGCGAAAAGTGTACCGCTTTTAAGGGGTCATTTAAGCCCGAAATCGTATTTATTTGATCAAATATTGCCCTAAATCGTTCCTTTTGTCATTTTAGGTACTTTTGAGGAGAAATCTGGAAAAGGAGGCATTTTGGACGTTTTTGGAGCAATAAAGTGAAGAAAACGACAAAGTCTCAAAAATCGGCTAAAAGTCACCTTTGACGGCGTCAACATTTACTCTGGACGGCGTCACGCTTTGGCAAGAAAAGTTGGACGTGAAATTTACTCATGATAAGCCAGTGAAAATAGCATGTGAATTCTGACGGCGTCACGCTTTAAGTTGATCAAGGGCGTCACGGCTTAATTCATAAGGGGACGGCGTCACGTTTAACATCCGACGGCGTCAGCCCTTGATAAGCCAGAATGGATTCTTGAAGAGCTAAAGAGGGACGGCGTCAAGATGGTCATCCGGGAACCCTAAAAGCGGCGAGGTGACGGCGTCACACTCCATAAGGTGACGCCGTCAGATCCAAAAATCTATATATAGTTTTCTAATTTTTTGTCATTAAGAAGGGCTTAGTGTGTGGAATTTTGGGATAAAACCCTAAGACGATTTTAGCATCTTTTTCAGGGCTTTTTGCCCTGAGATCTTCCATGTTTCATTGAAAGATAAGTTATCAATTAATCATTCAATATGTCTATGTGTTGTTTGATTCTATCTTATGCTTGTCTTTTGTTTAACATGTTAGGCTAAATTATCTTGTGTTTGCTTAGATCTAATGAAACCTAGCTATTGATTATTGGTTGTTAGTGTGTTATTAGTTGTATTGGATGATTGTTTATCTATGTTAGGCTTAAGAAAACTGGCTAACTTCCTATTCGGTAACTTGCTTGAACGTCTTAAGAAACATGAACCAAACGCGTACTAAAGGTTTTTATGGTTGTATTTAATGCACAAGCGAATTCTAGTGATCCCATGTTAGGAGCTTCCTAGCCGGCTCGACATAGGAGTGAAGTAGGAGCTTGTAGAGTTGGGGAAGTAAGTACGCCACCCCACGAATGGTATTAAGGAATACACCCGTCATCCACGCGACTAATACACACTAATTAACCGGTAAAAGATAGTTAGGGAGTAAGGAAATCTAAGTAAACACATTTCTCTACACATAAGTTTCTCACCACATTTTCATTTTGTTATTTTATTTTACTTGCATTCGTAGTAATTTGGGTTAGTTGACTAGCAACTAATTCCGCCCACTCCTTCAAACCCGAGATTTTACTTGCTTTCATAAAAATATAAAAACATAAAAAAGGAATCTTCCTCAACCCTTAGACCTAATTAGAGTAGCCTTTCATACCTAACGAACACTATTCCCTGTGGGGAACGATCAATCCCCCGTACTTACCATTAAACTATACTACATCGGTCAGGTACACTGCCTGGTGGGGTTGTAAGCCTCTTGAGATCCCTTGAGAGGTAAAACCTGTTGTAAGGTTGCAAAACCACGCATCAAAGTTTTTGGCGCCGCTGCCGGGGAATAGTTATTGTTTAGGTTGAATTTTTATTTCTATTAGGTCTACTCACTAGATTCCTTTCTAGTGAGATTTTTATTTTCCTTTTCTAGGTTTTCTTTAGTCTATCTATTTTTCTTTGTGTGTTTGTTCGTAACTTCCATTGACTATTCAGTTTGCCATTATGGAAAACGCGAATCCACCCCTTACACCTGGCGAAGTAGCTTTGTTGCGTAGCCAACTTGAGAATGAGATTAGTGAGCTCAGGGAGCTCAGTAGAATGATTGATATAGAGCTTGATTATGCCTTGAACAACTTAGGGACCGCCATATACTCAGATAATTACTTAGAACGTAATAATCTTACGGTTGAAAAGTTGATTGAGAAAATTGATGAAGTAAAGGTAGATCCTAGGTTGGATGATTATTTCAATGAATACCCCACTAAAGAGGAGATTGCTTACTATAACAACCTAGTTGATAACCCTCGACCACCTTTTGTTAGAATTGACCCAAAGATTAAGAGAGGTGATCCCGGGAATGTGAAGATACCATGTATGATTGGGTACCAATACGTTGAGCATGCTTACATTGACTGTGAATCCCCAATCAACGTTATGTCCTCAGGCCTTTATAGCCAAATCATAAACGCACCACTTGAGCCTAGGATGGACCCCAAATGTCCAGGCGGAGTTTGCAACTTCGTTGGTAGGATTAAGGATATACATATCCTTGTTGGGAACTTTACCTTTGTCACCAACTTCATGATTTTAGAAGATATGGCAAGTGTTGTTGACTGCCGCCTATCTCGCGTTGTGTTAGGTAAGCCATTTATCGAAGCATCCAATTTAAGGTATGACCGTTTGAAAGGCACGGTTCAGTTTTCTAATCACATAGATAGGATCACATATAGGATGCCTTATCGGGTTAAGGAATTTCGTTTTGTGCCTCGATTTGACATGGACAACATTGGTGCGATTGAGGACATCAATGAAGAGGATAAAGAAAAAGGCATGGACCATGTTTGGAATAAGAGAAGCCTTTATTATAAAGATTGCTTAAACCTTGGACCTAAATACAAAATTGATATGGAGGTTGTTAGGATGATTAGAGGGGCAATTGAGAAGCAAAACGGAAAAAACGTAGACCCCGGGACTTTGAGTCTAGCTATAAGACTCGTTAATAAAGAAAAGCGCTTCTTGGGAGGCAACCCAAGCTTTATTTTATTTATTTGCTTTGTGTGTTTGTTTATTTGTTTGTTTGATTTTATTTGTTTCCGTATGTATGTTTAAATTTTATTATTATTGATTCATGTTAAAAACTAAATTGTGAAAATGCTTTATGTTGTTTTTAACTTCGTCTTAACTACATATAAAGGTATTTTGCAAAAGATAAGTGTAAGGGAAATCTAAATCGGTTTATTAGAACACAAATTAACATGAATCATAATAATAATAAATTAGCATACATATTCGTATTTGTTTGAGTCAAATGCTTGTATCGAGTCATAATGATGTTTTGCAGGATTTCCAGGAAGTAAGGTAAAGGTTTTTCCAGAAATTTTCCGGAAACTTAAAATGAAAATTTTTGTCAGGTCATTTCTGACGGCGTCAGGCCTTATAACCTGACGGCGTCAGATTTAATTTCCAGAAATTTTTGAAAGTTTTGTTTTTAGAAAAGTTTTTACTAAAATCTCCAACTTATAATCTCCAGGAATCTGCAAAATCATCATTCCACAAGCATTATATCCTTATATATAGATTTTATCCCGCCGATGTTATGCAGGTTTTCGTGTTTGTTTTCTCAGGTTTAACAGGTTATTTTGGACAAGGAGATGTTTATGGAATCAAGCTTATGGCGATGCATTAGTCATGGAGCTTCAACATTCTCTTTGGAGGAAGATTTAACCGTGTAATTTCACTATCCAACGAGCGAATCAGGGGAGTATTTGATTTCATTCTTTTACTTTTTACTTTTACATCTTGTTACTTGAACATTGGGGACAATGTTCATCTTAAGTGTAAGGGGGGGTAAAAGTACGATTTTAGAGAATGCTATTGCGCTTGATTTTTGTTTGTTTGATGGTAGATGTGTAATAAAACTGAGAAAAATACCTGTTAGGGCAATTTTAGTGCCAAATTTAAAATTTTTTACAACATATAGGAGTGAAACTTTGATCTTAATTAGCGTCTCACGGATAGGAGTTATATGACTAGCACAAAAACCGTACCACTAAAAAATTTTCCACCCCCAAATATGTGAGGTTCGCCCCTAGAATTGGTAGGAAAAGCATTCATGCTATGATGTGTGTACCGGTAGCACTTAGATTCTAGAACTTGCGTTAGGACCATTCCGAGGCCACAAGTGAGACTACATTCGTGTAGTTAGATTTACTACGTGATAAGAGGCATTAGGATTAACCCATTGTTTTACACCTGTGTTTTTGTTATAATTACTTTGGCTACTTTGGTCAAGTAATTCTCCCACACCCTTTGCGTTGTACTCATTTTTAGTACACGATACCCCTAGTACACCCCTCAGAGCCTATCTTTTCGTTTCGACCTTTAAGCATTTTACTTAAAGGAAGAATTTGTTACACCCCACTAAAATGTACACCCAAATCGCCTTAGCCTACCTTGTATGCACTCATCTTTAGTGCATTATTGTTACAACCTTTGTTTAAACCCAAGTTAATTATCTAGTTGATTACATGGTTGCTAAGTCGAGTCATATCCTTGTACATATTGTTTTGGGACAATTGGGACTCATGGGTAAAGTACTAGTGTAATGGAGTAATGGGGAAGAACATCATTTATTACCCCCATATGTGCTAAATATTTTAAAAGTACTCCAAGTGTTTTGATTATCTTAATTCGAGTCATTAGATTAGTATTTGTAAAGTTATGTAAAAGTTTAAGTGTAAGGGGATGCAATGCCCCTATGATGTATTATTTTGGATGGTAGGGCAAAAGTGTATGCAAAAAAAAAAAAAAAAAAAAAAAAAAAAAAAATCGAAAAAAAATCAAGAAAAACACAAAAAAATGAGAAAATGAAAAATAGAAAAAACATACGGACTACCATCCCGTTTCATTTTATGTTTGTTTTATATTTTTGTTATTTTGTTATTTCGTTTTTAGCTTAAGATCGAGTCTAGTCTTGGCTTAGCAACATTGTATAGTACATGTAATTGATCAAGATCTTTAACTCGCCACCAGTAAAATATCCTTTATCCAACAAAACCGTGTTTTCCTTTTCCCTACACCTAACATTATAACCCATTTAAAAGCCCTCTTTGATAGTTTATCTTTGGTGCTTACGCCTAGTGGAAGAGGTTTTCGATCCTTTCCCAAGCCTATGGTAATCTATTTGCTATGACAGGTAGTGAGAGATATTTTCCGTTTTCATTTATGAGATTTATTTTGATGACACTTGAGAGATGTGAGTATCTAAACACTACTTGTGAGGTGCTAGTTTATAATCTCCGTGCTTATTATGATTGAAGTGGAACGATTATTTGTTGTAATTACTTTTATGTTTGCATTAAATGACCCCTAACTTGTATTTTGATTAGAATAAAAGCGCATTTGCTTGAGGACAAGCAAATCTCAAGTGTAAGGGTATTTGATGAGGCGAAAAGTGTACCGCTTTTAAGGGGTCATTTAAGCCCGAAATCGTATTTATTTGATCAAATATTGCCCTAAATCGTTCCTTTTGTCATTTTAGGTACTTTTGAGGAGAAATCTGGAAAAGGAGGCATTTTGGACGTTTTTGGAGCAATAAAGTGAAGAAAACGACAAAGTCTCAAAAATCGGCTAAAAGTCACCTTTGACGGCGTCAACATTTACTCTGGACGGCGTCACGCTTTGGCAAGAAAAGTTGGACGTGAAATTTACTCATGATAAGCCAGTGAAAATAGCATGTGAATTCTGACGGCGTCACGCTTTAAGTTGATCAAGGGCGTCACGGCTTAATTCATAAGGGGACGGCGTCACGTTTAACATCCGACGGCGTCAGCCCTTGATAAGCCAGAATGGATTCTTGAAGAGCTAAAGAGGGACGGCGTCAAGATGGTCATCCGGGAACCCTAAAAGCGGCGAGGTGACGGCGTCACACTCCATAAGGTGACGCCGTCAGATCCAAAAATCTATATATAGTTTTCTAATTTTTTGTCATTAAGAAGGGCTTAGTGTGTGGAATTTTGGGATAAAACCCTAAGACGATTTTAGCATCTTTTTCAGGGCTTTTTGCCCTGAGATCTTCCATGTTTCATTGAAAGATAAGTTATCAATTAATCATTCAATATGTCTATGTGTTGTTTGATTCTATCTTATGCTTGTCTTTTGTTTAACATGTTAGGCTAAATTATCTTGTGTTTGCTTAGATCTAATGAAACCTAGCTATTGATTATTGGTTGTTAGTGTGTTATTAGTTGTATTGGATGATTGTTTATCTATGTTAGGCTTAAGAAAACTGGCTAACTTCCTATTCGGTAACTTGCTTGAACGTCTTAAGAAACATGAACCAAACGCGTACTAAAGGTTTTTATGGTTGTATTTAATGCACAAGCGAATTCTAGTGATCCCATGTTAGGAGCTTCCTAGCCGGCTCGACATAGGAGTGAAGTAGGAGCTTGTAGAGTTGGGGAAGTAAGTACGCCACCCCACGAATGGTATTAAGGAATACACCCGTCATCCACGCGACTAATACACACTAATTAACCGGTAAAAGATAGTTAGGGAGTAAGGAAATCTAAGTAAACACATTTCTCTACACATAAGTTTCTCACCACATTTTCATTTTGTTATTTTATTTTACTTGCATTCGTAGTAATTTGGGTTAGTTGACTAGCAACTAATTCCGCCCACTCCTTCAAACCCGAGATTTTACTTGCTTTCATAAAAATATAAAAACATAAAAAAGGAATCTTCCTCAACCCTTAGACCTAATTAGAGTAGCCTTTCATACCTAACGAACACTATTCCCTGTGGAGAACGATCAATCCCCCGTACTTACCATTAAACTATACTACATCGGTCAGGTACACTGCCTGGTGGGGTTGTAAGCCTCTTGAGATCCCTTGAGAGGTAAAACCTGTTGTAAGGTTGCAAAACCACGCATCAAAGTTTTTGGCGCCGCTGCCGGGGAATAGTTATTGTTTAGGTTGAATTTTTATTTCTATTAGGTCTACTCACTAGATTCCTTTCTAGTGAGATTTTTATTTTCCTTTTCTAGGTTTTCTTTAGTCTATCTATTTTTCTTTGTGTGGTTGTTCGTAACTTCCATTGACTATTCCGTTTGCCATTATGGAAAACGCGAATCCACCCCTTACACCTGGCGAAGTAGCTTTGTTGCGTAGCCAACTTGAGAATGAGATTAGTGAGCTCAGGGAGCTCAGTAGAATGATTGATATAGAGCTTGATTATGCCTTGAACAACTTAGGGACCGCCATATACTCAGATAATTACTTAGAACGTAATAATCTTACGGTTGAAAAGTTGATTGAGAAAATTGATGAAGTAAAGGTAGATCCTAGGTTGGATGATTATTTCAATGAATACCCCACTAAAGAGGAGATTGCTTACTATAACAACCTAGTTGATAACCCTCGACCACCTTTTGTTAGAATTGACCCAAAGATTAAGAGAGGTGATCCCGGGAATGTGAAGATACCATGTATGATTGGGTACCAATACGTTGAGCATGCTTACATTGACTGTGAATCCCCAATCAACGTTATGTCCTCAGGCCTTTATAGCCAAATCATAAACGCACCACTTGAGCCTAGGATGGACCCCAAATGTCCAGGCGGAGTTTGCAACTTCGTTGGTAGGATTAAGGATATACATATCCTTGTTGGGAACTTTACCTTTGTCACCAACTTCATGATTTTAGAAGATATGGCAAGTGTTGTTGACTGCCGCCTATCTCGCGTTGTGTTAGGTAAGCCATTTATCGAAGCATCCAATTTAAGGTATGACCGTTTGAAAGGCACGGTTCAGTTTTCTAATCACATAGATAGGATCACATATAGGATGCCTTATCGGGTTAAGGAATTTCGTTTTGTGCCTCGATTTGACATGGACAACATTGGTGCGATTGAGGACATCAATGAAGAGGATAAAGAAAAAGGCATGGACCATGTTTGGAATAAGAGAAGCCTTTATTATAAAGATTGCTTAAACCTTGGACCTAAATACAAAATTGATATGGAGGTTGTTAGGATGATTAGAGGGGCAATTGAGAAGCAAAACGGAAAAACGTAGACCCCGGGACTTTGAGTCTAGCTATAAGACTCGTTAATAAAGAAAAGCGCTTCTTGGGAGGCAACCCAAGCTTTATTTTATTTATTTGCTTTGTGTGTTTGTTTATTTGTTTGTTTGATTTTATTTGTTTCCGTATGTATGTTTAAATTTTATTATTATTGATTCATGTTAAAAACTAAATTGTGAAAATGCTTTATGTTGTTTTTAACTTCGTCTTAACTACATATAAAGGTATTTTGCAAAAGATAAGTGTAAGGGAAATCTAAATCGGTTTATTAGAACACAAATTAACATGAATCATAATAATAATAAATTAGCATACATATTCGTATTTGTTTGAGTCAAATGCTTGTATCGAGTCATAATGATGTTTTGCAGGATTTCCAGGAAGTAAGGTAAAGGTTTTTCCAGAAATTTTCCGGAAACTTAAAATGAAAATTTTTGTCAGGTCATTTCTGACGGCGTCAGGCCTTATAACCTGACGGCGTCAGATTTAATTTCCAGAAATTTTTGAAAGTTTTGTTTTTAGAAAAGTTTTTACTAAAATCTCCAACTTATAATCTCCAGGAATCTGCAAAATCATCATTCCACAAGCATTATATCCTTATATATAGATTTTATCCCGCCGATGTTATGCAGGTTTTCGTGTTTGTTTTCTCAGGTTTAACAGGTTATTTTGGACAAGGAGATGTTTATGGAATCAAGCTTATGGCGATGCATTAGTCATGGAGCTTCAACATTCTCTTTGGAGGAAGATTTAACCGTGTAATTTCACTATCCAACGAGCGAATCAGGGGAGTATTTGATTTCATTCTTTTACTTTTTACTTTTACATCTTGTTACTTGAACATTGGGGACAATGTTCATCTTAAGTGTAAGGGGGGGTAAAAGTACGATTTTAGAGAATGCTATTGCGCTTGATTTTTGTTTGTTTGATGGTAGATGTGTAATAAAACTGAGAAAAATACCTGTTAGGGCAATATTAGTGCCAAATTTAAAATTTTTTACAACATATAGGAGTGAAACTTTGATCTTAATTAGCGTCTCACGGATAGGAGTTATATGACTAGCACAAAAACCGTACCACTAAAAAATTTTCCACCCCCAAATATGTGAGGTTCGCCCCTAGAATTGGTAGGAAAAGCATTCATGCTATGATGTGTGTACCGGTAGCACTTAGATTCTAGAACTTGCGTTAGGACCATTCCGAGGCCACAAGTGAGACTACATTCGTGTAGTTAGATTTACTACGTGATAAGAGGCATTAGGATTAACCCATTGTTTTACACCTGTGTTTTTGTTATAATTACTTTGGCTACTTTGGTCAAGTAATTCTCCCACACCCTTTGCGTTGTACTCATTTTTAGTACACGATACCCCTAGTACACCCCTCAGAGCCTATCTTTTCGTTTCGACCTTTAAGCATTTTACTTAAAGGAAGAATTTGTTACACCCCACTAAAATGTACACCCAAATCGCCTTAGCCTACCTTGTATGCACTCATCTTTAGTGCATTATTGTTACAACCTTTGTTTAAACCCAAGTTAATTATCTAGTTGATTACATGGTTGCTAAGTCGAGTCATATCCTTGTACATATTGTTTTGGGACGATTGGGACTCATGGGTAAAGTACTAGTGTAATGGAGTAATGGGGAAGAACATCATTTATTACCCCCATATGTGCTAAATATTTTAAAAGTACTCCAAGTGTTTTGATTATCTTAATTCGAGTCATTAGATTAGTATTTGTAAAGTTATGTAAAAGTTTAAGTGTAAGGGGATGCAATGCCCCTATGATGTATTATTTTGGATGGTAGGGCAAAAGTGTATGCAAAAAAAAAAAAAAAAAAAAAAAAAAAAAAAAAAATCGAAAAAAAATCAAGAAAAACACAAAAAAATGAGAAAATGAAAAATAGAAAAAACATACGGACTACCATCCCGTTTCATTTTATGTTTGTTTTATATTTTTGTTATTTTGTTATTTCGTTTTTAGCTTAAGATCGAGTCTAGTCTTGGCTTAGCAACATTGTATAGTACATGTAATTGATCAAGATCTTTAACTCGCCACCAGTAAAATATCCTTTATCCAACAAAACCGTGTTTTCCTTTTCCCTACACCTAACATTATAACCCATTTAAAAGCCCTCTTTGATAGTTTATCTTTGGTGCTTACGCCTAGTGGAGGAGGTTTTCGATCCTTTCCCAAGCCTATGGTAATCTATTTGCTATGACAGGTAGTGAGAGATATTTTCCGTTTTCATTTATGAGATTTATTTTGATGACACTTGAGAGATGTGAGTATCTAAACACTACTTGTGAGGTGCTAGTTTATAATCTCCGTGCTTATTATGATTGAAGTGGAACGATTATTTGTTGTAATTACTTTTATGTTTGCATTAAATGACCCCTAACTTGTATTTTGATTAGAATAAAAGCGCATTTGCTTGAGGACAAGCAAATCTCAAGTGTAAGGGTATTTGATGAGGCGAAAAGTGTACCGATTTTAAGGGGTTATTTAAGCCCGAAATCGTATTTATTTGATCAAATATTGCCCTAAATCGTTCCTTTTGTCATTTTAGGTACTTTTGAGGAGAAATCTGGAAAAGGAGGCATTTTGGACGTTTTTGGAGCAATAAAGTGAAGAAAACGACAAAGTCTCAAAAATCGGCTAAAAGTCACCTTTGACGGCGTCAACATTTACTCTGGACGGCGTCACGCTTTGGCAAGAAAAGTTGGACGTGAAATTTACTCATGATAAGCCAGTGAAAATAGCATGTGAATTCTGACGGCGTCACGCTTTAAGTTGATCAAGGGCGTCACGGCTTAATTCATAAGGGGACGGCGTCACGTTTAACATCCGACGGCGTCAGCCCTTGATAAGCCAGAATGGATTCTTGAAGAGCTAAAGAGGGACGGCGTCAAGATGGTCATCCGGGAACCCTAAAAGCGGCGAGGTGACGGCGTCACACTCCATAAGGTGACGCCGTCAGATCCAAAAATCTATATATAGTTTTCTAATTTTTTGTCATTAAGAAGGGCTTAGTGTGTGGAATTTTGGGATAAAACCCTAAGACGATTTTAGCAACTTTTTCAGGGCTTTTTGCCCTGAGATCTTCCATGTTTCATTGAAAGATAAGTTATCAATTAATCATTCAATATGTCTATGTGTTGTTTGATTCTATCTTATGCTTGTCTTTTGTTTAACATGTTAGGCTAAATTATCTTGTGTTTGCTTAGATCTAATGAAACCTAGCTATTGATTATTGGTTGTTAGTGTGTTATTAGTTGTATTGGATGATTGTTTATCTATGTTAGGCTTAAGAAAACTGGCTAACTTCCTATTCGGTAACTTGCTTGAACGTCTTAAGAAACATGAACCAAACGCGTACTAAAGGTTTTTATGGTTGTATTTAATGCACAAGCGAATTCTAGTGATCCCATGTTAGGAGCTTCCTAGCCGGCTCGACATAGGAGTGAAGTAGGAGCTTGTAGAGTTGGGGAAGTAAGTACGCCACCCCACGAATGGTATTAAGGAATACACCCGTCATCCACGCGACTAATACACACTAATTAACCGGTAAAAGATAGTTAGGGAGTAAGGAAATCTAAGTAAACACATTTCTCTACACATAAGTTTCTCACCACATTTTCATTTTGTTATTTTATTTTACTTGCATTCGTAGTAATTTGGGTTAGTTGACTAGCAACTAATTCCGCCCACTCCTTCAAACCCGAGATTTTACTTGCTTTCATAAAAATATAAAAACATAAAAAAAGAATCTTCCTCAACCCTTAGACCTAATTAGAGTAGCCTTTCATACCTAACGAACACTATTCCCTGTGGAGAACGATCAATCCCCGTACTTACCATTAAACTATACTACATCGGTCAGGTACACTGCCTGGTGGGGTTGTAAGCCTCTTGAGATCCCTTGAGAGGTAAAACCTGTTGTAAGGTTGCAAAACCACGCATCAGTGTGGCAAACCCAAGACCATTTTTACCTTCCGCCCAAAATACACAAACTCCTTACTGTGTTTTTTGTGCTTCCGTTGAGCTTAAAGGTAACTTCATCACCCTTCTTTGATTTCTTTTTCTTCTTATTGTGATATGAGTATGGCAGCAAAAAGGATTACTAGGCAACAAACATGTACTTTGTCGAAGGAAGCATTATCCAACTTTCTTCGTGATTATCCCATACCCACAGAGTTCAAAATCATGCTTCCAAGCAAAAAACAAAATATTTTTGATGCTCCCACAGGGTATGTGGGTTTATATGTGCATGCATTTACTCAGTCAAACCTTAGGATACCCATTCATCCTTTAATTTTGGAGTTTTTGCAATACTACAAAGTTCACATTTCTAGGTTAAACCCCTTTGGTCTAGCCAAGTTAACCACTTACATAGTGATGTGTAAGGCATACGGTTTTGAGCCCTCACTGACTGTGCTTAGGGGCTTTTTGAACCTGTATCCTGGTGATGACTTGATAACCATAGCCAAGAGGGGCGAACATGATGTGCCCTATCTAGTGACAGACCCTTTTCCAATATCAGGAATTGGAAAGGGAAATTTTTCTATGTTAAGAGCACAATCATACCTGAGGAGTACCCTGCATTGCTGGACGAAGCGTATATGTTGGATGAAAAATGATTTAATGATCCATTGCCATACGAAATTAGAAGCGATCCCATGTATCAGCGTCTAGCACGTCATCCAGTTGATGTTCAGACGTTCCCTGAGCCTATTTTGTTTATGGCGGGTATTGTTGACCATTGGGAAGGGTCTCCGTCACAGCCTGAAATTATTTGTGAAGGAAAAAGTATGTACATTTCCTATTTAAATAAAATAAATAACTTATCTGCTGATATTCATCTCTTTTTCTTTTGTTGATGCAGAAATGGCTTTCAGGAACTTCGTTGTATCTGGAAGTGCTAAAGAAATGAGCTTTATTCCAAAAGACCCTAAAGAAGTGAGTTATGGAGTCGGTTCTCCATCTGTGTCCGTGAACAACAATGATCTTGATGCTCCACCAACTAAACCACTTGATGTGCTTCCACCTATCAACCCCGTGGTTACTGAGGAAGTCCCCCAATTTGTGGAAAATATTGTTGATTCTGATGATCCTCCCTCCGAGAGTGACCAGCTGAAGATCATAGGGTCCTCCGATATCGCAGACAGGGTGCGAACCAGGAAGGGAACAAGTGCAAAGCCGTCAAAGGCTACGCCCAAGGGGAAATTGAACATCCCTACTCCTACATCTAGAACCACCAAGCAGAAGACGGAGAAGTCTCATGGGAAGGCAATTATGTATTCAACAGAAGAAGTAGTTGATGATGATGACATCCATGGTAAGTATAAATTTCTTCAATTCCCCCTTTTCTCTCTGCTCTGTATCTGACTGATGTGTTTTATGCAGGATTGCCCAACACCAAGGAGATACCGAATGCCCTCACCTGCCATCTAATGGTTGAGAATGTCACTCCTGCTCCCTGGAGGAGGACTCTGAGTGACATGTCTATTGAGAAGCTATGTGATTTACACGATAAGAGCTACACCAGACAAGCCATGCTGGATAACCACTTGAAAACACGAACAAGAGAGTTGATCCATATGGTGAAAGATACCAAGGAAGAGGTAGCTGTGGTTGTTGCTAGGGAGAAGAACAGGGAGAAGCAGTATCCAAAACTAGAGGCCAAATGTGATGCGGCCATGGCAGATTTTGATAAGCATCCTCGTTATGAAGTCCTTCGGGCCAAGATTGATACCCTTGAAGGATAAGTCAGAGAGTCGCAAGGTAAACTGTAGATGGAGGAGGCTAAGGTCGCTGGGTATAAGACACAAGTTACAACTCTTGAGTCTAAATGCATTGGTCTTGAAACTGAGAGGGCTAGGTTGGTGGAAAAGGAGATCAAGCTTTGCCAGGAGATGGATGGACTAAAGCTCCAATGCAAAAACTTGAAGAAAGATAGGGCTGAGGTGATATCAAAGGTTGTTCCGTACATAGCAATGGAGCTATACCATAGTGATGAGGTGGGGGAGATAGTGGGAAAGCTGGTGAACGCTGCCATATTTTATGGTAAATGCACGACGTTGGAGGAGATTGCCGAGACCCAGAAGCCTGTGGTCTTGTCGGAGGTACCTTACTACCGCCCAACATCCGAGCAAGAGTACAACGACGCTGGCAATGCGTACACTACAGCAGAGTACCCTTTCCTCACCGAAGCAACCAAGGACCCCTTAGCCACAATAGAAGATCTCCTATCCAAGAGCCAAAGAAAATCCAGCCTCCCTCTCCGACCAAGAAGACCCTATCTGTGAAGCCTCCATCTCCATCACACCAAGAGGATCCAAATTCCTCGAAGAATGCTTGAAGGTTGCCATGTTGGCATTAATTTGGTCTTTAAGGGTGGCATGTACCCTTTTTAAACAATTTCCTATGTTGTTAGGCATGTGCCTGTATGTTCGAACAATTTATCTTTTTCCTTCTGGGCTTCGACCCGTTGTCAGACAATTGCTATTATGCTTAATATTGGCTATGACTTTTCGTAGCCATATGAATGCCAACGTAGGGGACTACATCCCGCTTTTGATATCATGCTTGTCTTCTCTTACGCTTGCGTATAAACATAAAGATACAACCTAAGGTTATAACCTTATTGTGTGTATTTTTGACCAAGATTTTTAGCAATCGTATAGTTTGACTGCGACAGAGGGTTGCGACCCACTCCGTCTTTTATCCTTAAGATCCAAAGGGCTTAGAATACCCTAAGTATTGTAGGAAAGTTAATGTGAATTGTAATGGATGTTATGTTTTTACAAGACATGTGTTTTGAATCATCCTTCGACATTAAAACTTGTAAAGTACTTGGCTGAACAAATCTTTGTTGTATAGAACGAAACAAGAGATTTTGAGGGAAATATTTTATATCATTAATTGGGTAGGGAGGATTAGATCATTTTAAGAAATGAACACTAAGACGCCTACCATTACTGCTTCTTTCCCAAGTGAGAAGAATGCATTAATTGAAATTGAAAAATAAGCTAAGTGCTTTTAGAAATAGTAAGTCTTGTATGTAAAACTTACGAAGATTAGTATCATTTCCAGTCTTGTCCATGGCATTTCGTGTCCCATGCTTCGAGCATTTGTGCTTTGTTGCCGTGGCCTTCCGATATAACGTTGGGCCCTTCGAATGTAGGCCTTAGCTTTGTCTTATTCAAAGGATATATTCCTATATGCCTGCAGGACTTGAGGTAGTTCCTTTACCCACTCATGCTGGTATTGTCCTAACCTTATCTTGATTTCAATGACAATGTCCCTGTTGATGACGTCAACACAAGTGAACATTTGCTCTATGTTTAGGCCTTCGCAGAAAGATGGGAATACCCCTTCGGTAAATAACTTTCCCTTGTCAGAGGTGATGATTTGAGGGACTCCAAATTGGCAAATTATGTGTTCCCACGCAAACTTTTTCACATTCTTTCCTGTTACTGATTCCAAAGCTTTGGCTTCCACCCATTTGGTAAAGTAGTCTGTTGCTACTACCAAGAATTGTACCCCTTCTGGAGTGATCGGTAGAGGCCCGACTATGTTGAATCCCCATTGGCCGAAAGGCCTTGCTGATGTGATAGAGATTACGTCATGCTCTAATGGTCTTGGCACTTTTGAGTATGCATTGCACATTTGTGATATTTTAGTTGCGTCTTCTATCATTGATGGCCAATAATATCCCAACTTCGTTATTTTCGAGGCAATGGAGCGAGGACTTGTGTGCCCTTCGCAGGATCCTTCATGAACATCATAGATGATGCTCGAAGCCTATTTCAGTCCCACACAGCGAAGCCATGGAGATAAGAAAGACCTCCTGTAGAGATGATCCCCAATAAGTCTATATTGGGGAGCCTTGACCCTGACCTTTCGTGCAAGCTTCGGATCTTCTGGCAGAATACCACTTATCAAGTATTCCCTTATTGGAGTCATCCAATTGGGACCTTCTTAGGTTATGATGTCAGATGCTTTATTTGTTTTGATTGACTGTTCGGACAGCACTACGACCAAGACTTCTTTTGTTAAGTAAGCAAACGCCATTGAAGCCAGTTTGCTTAAGGCATCTGCCTTCTTGTTTTGGTCTCTTCGAACATGCGCTATATTATAGGACTCAAATCCTTGAAGGAGTTCCTTAGCTTTATCCAAATATTGTTTGATGGTAGGCTGCCTTGCTTCATAGGAGCCCTTGATTTGGTTGGCGACCAACTGTGAGTCTACAAAAATGGGGAGATTTCAAACCTCCATGTCCTTTGCAAGTCAAAGACCGGCTAACAAAGCTTCGTACTTAGCTTCGTTGTTGGTAGCGTCGAACTCAAAACATAATGCATAAGTGTACTCCTTTCCTTCTGGACTGACCAGCATTAGACCTACTCCCGAACCATCGGAGCTTGAGGCTCCGTCTGTGTATAATTTCCACCCCTCCTTCGTCTTCAGGGGCTTTTCCTTAGGGATTTCTTTGTCTTGACTAAGTCTGGAAGGTGTTTCAGGGAGAAAGTCTGCAAGTATCTGACCTTTGACGGAGTTTCGACCTTTGTACTCTATCTCATGTTCTCCCAGTTCAATGGCCCATTTGGCCACTCTACCTGATTTCTCAGGCTTCGACAGTATCTGCTTAATTGGCTTGTCAGTCAATACTGTGATGGGATGAGCTTGAAAGTACCTTCGAAGACGCCTCGCAGCATAAACCAATGCTAGGATCAGCTTTTCCAACTCTGGGCAATTTAATTCAGCCCCTTGCAGGACCGTACTAACGAAGTAGATTGGGACTTGTTTCTTTTCCCTTTCAGTTAAGAGCACCGCACTGATGCTTTCGAAGGATGCCGCAATGTACATGAATAACACTTCGCCTTTGGTTGGGGCTGTAAGTGTTGGTAAAATTTCCATGAACTCTTTCAGCATCTAAAAAGCGACCTCTGCATCACAACTCCATTGAAAAGTCTTTTTATCCGTACACCCCTTGAGAGTTTTGAAAAATGGTAAAGACCGATATGCGCCCTTCGATAGGAATCTTCTAAGTGCTGCGAGCTTCCCATTGAGGCTTTGAACTTCTTTCAACGACTTCGGAGCTTGTAGGTCAGTGATGGCTTTAACCTTCGAAGGGTTAGCCTTGATCCCTTGTTTCGTGATCAAATGCCCTAAGAATTGTCCTTCTTCTACGCCAAAGGAGCACTTCTTGGGGTTAAGCTTCATGTTGATTGCCCGTAATTGATCAAAGGTCTCTTGAATGTCAGAGAGTAGGTCCTCTTCGGTCCTGCTTTTGATTACCATGTCCTCAACGTAGGCTTGCAAGTTTCTCCCAATTTGCTTGTGGAAAGCCTTGTTGACCAACCGTTGATAAGTTGCCCCTGCATTTTTTAGACCGAATGGCATTTTCTTGTAGCAATAGACACCCTTTCCTGTGTAGAAGGTTGTCTTCTCCTCATCTTCCTCTGCCATTTCTATCCGGTGATACCTCTTGTAGGCATCCAAAAATCATTTCAAACGGAACCCCGAGAGGGATTTGACCTTCTAATCAATTTCTGGCAGAGGGTAGCAGTCCTTCGGGCAAGCTTTGTTGATGTCGGTGAAGTAGACACACATGCGCCACCCTCCGTCACTCTTCTTTACCATAACTGGATTTGCTACCCAGATTTGGTATTTCACTTCTCTGAGAATTCCTACTCGTACAAGTTCATCCACCTCTTTACAAGCAGCTGCGTTCCTTTCAGGTGCCAGGCTTCGTCGTTTATGCTTAATTGGTTCAATGTGCTTGAACTCATTAAGCTTATGCTCTGTGCCGAAGGCCTTGCCATTGATCATAAGAGTCCTGGGAACCCCTGTCATATCTGAGTACGTCTATGCGAAGACATCTTTATTTGCTTTAAGTAGCTTCTCCAAGTCTGCTTTGAAGTTAGTAGGGAGTTGCTTTCCAATTACCACCGTTTGCTCTCGATATAGTTCATTTACCATGATGCATTCTTCGGCATCAGTACAACTTAGAATGGCCTTCGGAGGTTCCTCAGGACTTTATTTGATCTTTTTGTCAATGTCTCCTGCTGTTCCTTGATTGTAACTAGAGAATACGTGATGTGCGTGTCATTGTGTTCAAGTTTTAAAATTTATAAACACGATTTATCCAATTCTCTAATCACACATACGAGCAAGTATACTCGTCCGTGGTAGTAAAGGTGGGTAAGTCAAGATCGTCCCAAGGGAATTGGGGTTTAGGTTTAGTAAAATAAGTTTTAGCAAAAAGGGTGTCAATCCAATTTGAAGTAAATTCAAAAGCAAGCAAGGTTCAATCAATCAAAAACAAATATACTTGTGTGTGATTCTATGACCAATTGTTTAGACTAACCAACCAAGTTGGGTGTAACATGTAGTGATGCACAACTTAATATGAATGATTCACAATCAATGGTTTTTATCATGAGAAATCATATCTAGAATTCAATCTCCTAGTTAATTCCTTTCGGCCTTGATTAACTATTACGACAATTCTTTTAAGCTTTTTGTGTTTGAAAGCATTTCTTATCTTACGAATTCCTACGAATCCTTTCGGCCTTTTTCGTGATGAAATCGTTTCCAAATCCATTTTAATGAGTAAAGATGGTGTTTGTCACACACCATAATCCATACTAATTCGTGCACTAACTTTTTGGAATAAAAACATAAAGAAAACTCCTTTCGGCCTTTGTTAGTCTTTAAGATTGTTTTTACCAACCAATTAAGCAAGATTAGATTGTATCTCAACAAACTCATAAAACAATATATGTTTTCATGCATCACTATGATAAGATTACTCCATCAATTGTCACATCATACACACATAAGTATAACCACAATCACTCCATAACAATCATAATCAAACACAAGTAATTAACCAAACTTTCATTCATCTTATAGTAAAAGTAAAAGTAGTTCATAATAACTCAACAAGAAATACCTAATCGAGGAATTACAAGAACTAGAATTGTGGAACTATAGCAATCCACACTCCTCCAATCGCCTTTGATTACACGTAAACAACTCCACACACGGACACAACTCTTGAGACTCGAACTCAAGGCTTCCTGGACGTTTTCACAGCAACTACATGCTTTCGGGCAATAATAATAAGTTAGTTAGACTTGGTGTAAGCCTTACTCGATTTGCCTTTGGGTTGTCACCTCCCAAAAACTTCTCTCTTTTGTAAACTAGCCAAGGGTTTCTTAAATAAGTGAGGAAACCCTTATTCTCCAAGCAAAAACGTCCAATATCAGTAAATAACAGAGAAATGATAAGCCTCAATGATTATGGGGCTTAACTTCTTCATTAAATGCAACTTTGTAACTCCAGCGTCGGCCATCCGATCGGTATTTGGCTCCAACCGATCGGTTGAAGCTCTCGGTAAAATAACCTTCTCCCATCCGATTCGGATGCGGGTGCCATCCGATCGGATGGATCACTCTGCCATACAACTTTATTTTTTTCTTTCTCTTTTCTCGTTACGTGCTTGATCCTTCGCTGTACCACTACTTCCTATCATAGAACTTGATCTTTTCTTGATATATAAGCATGGAAAACTTGAACTATTCAAATCCTTGAAGTGTCGCGTGGTTTCTTTCTCGTAATTCTCCAAATGTGCATAATCTCTTCATTTCTTCGTCTTTTCCTCAACTTTTCCTGCACTTGGCTATATTTACTTGCATACACACTTTTTCATCATTTAGCAACAAATACACATAAATATAACCAAATATGATGCACAAAACTAGCAATAACGCGCCTAAAAACATGTTAGATTTAAGCGTTATCAAATCCCCCACACTTGAGTTCTGCTCGCCCTCAAGCAAGTCTAATTTTTAGAAAAACTGAACTCAATGGCATCTTCATTATGATTATAAAAAGCTAACAACCATCCCAATAGGACAATTGTTATTTTACTTTAATTATGAAAAATCCTTGAAATATACGCAAGTTAAATCGATCTTGATAACATCACTAAGCACCTCACAAAGGAAATTTTAAATTCACACAACACTCGAAGGTATATTTGATTGTAAATCACTCAATCGCTTAGTCATGATTCATGTTTCTTACCATAAGCTTGTACTTGTATCAAAACAACAAAATAAAACATCAAAGAGGTCTTTTATTTGGCTTTAGGTTGAAGGGTTTTGATTACCTAGCTAATGTGTAAATACTTCATACAAGAACATCATAGCTCGCTAACAACGAATCTTTGTTTAGTTAAGCAACGGATGGTCACTAGATTGTACCTTGGTTCGCTAACGACGTTACATGTATAACGGATGGTCACCAATTTACTCACTAGATCGCTAACAACGTTTTTCAACTATTCAAAAAATCGGATGGTCACTAGAACATTCATGTACTACATATCTAAACAGAGCCATCACTAAATCCGGATGCTCGAAAGTGAACAACGAATAAAGTAATTGGTAAGGGTAAGGATAAGACATGGGAATTTTGATTCGGTTCTAAAAAAATCAAATAAGAATCAAGTCCAAATTCCGTCCCAAACTCTTTATATCACAAATGATTACTCCACCAAACTTCTTCGATTATTATTTTTCCGCATTTCATATAAACTCTTCCCTTCCTTAATAGCTCATTGACTATTTTATTTTCATCATTCCATACTTTCATAGCTCATTGGCTTTCCTCTTTTTTTTTTAACACAACGTCCCCCCATACTTTGGATGAGCACACGCTACAAAAATACAAATAAGAGTAGCGACCTCCTTCTTCATTGAAACAACATATACACATACAAGGTGTGGTCAACATACAATCCTTAAAAATAAATAGTTTTGGACTTCATTTGATACTTGATTCGGGAAAGTCTAAGGTGTAAGGTGTAAAATCTTTTTGTACTTTTCTGGATTTAATCAAAAGAAAAGATAGGCTCAAAAGGGTGTAACTAAGGGTATCTAGCGTATAAGATAACGCTAACAAATGGGTTCCAATCACTTAAGACAACTAACCAATGCGGTTAGCAAAAATAAATTGTAAACGGAAGGCCATTTGGTGAAAAATCCTAATTTGCCTCTTATCATTTGAATATATTTTATTACTTGAAAATAATTTTAACCGTAATGCATAACAAGTACAAGTTCTAGAATCAACATAATCACCGGCACACTCATAACGAAATATAAAGCATAAGAAGTGCTTTATACAAAAAGGCTTAAATCCTCACAATTTAAAGTGGTGATAAAATGTACTAGCAATAGTTATCAATATCTCTCATAACTTGATTACATTCAAAAAAATTTCAAATAGCCTTATTTTTACCATTGAATCAATTCATCTAACAACTAGAAAAAATCAAGGACGAACACATTCTAGTTACTTGAATTCCAAAATCTACTAAATCAAAAATTAAAATTAAAAAATTAAAACAATTTTTCCTATTTCTTCCCTCCCCCACACTTAAGTTTTGCATTGTCCTCAATGTAATAAAACGAACTTCAAAGTAAAGGAAATAGGAAAAAGAAATAGAGAAAAATAAATGAATACTACCCGGGAAAAAATATTCGCATAGGCTTATTTGATCATAATTAAGCACATGAGTTCTTCTAACTCCAAATATTTGATCAACACTAAGCTTCCGTCAATTCTTCCCCTGCAAACACTGCAAACACTATACTCGAGACAACAAAACAAAATACCAAACCAAATATAAAACATAATAAAACAGAAATAAAAATAATCCAAAACAAACCAAAATCATAAGCATAAATCCTACGAAAGTTAAGTTAAAGAAATAGAAATAGAAATTGTTCAACCATCATTGTCTTTTTTTTTTTTTTTTTTTTTTTAACCATAACATCAACCATCCCAAGTTGTTATTGGTTGCACATCTAGGACTTGTGGAAGTCCTCTTAGCTTTCCATCCCTGCTTTCTCGAAGATTTGTGAACCCTTTGATGTCAATATTCAATGGAGTAACTGGTTCACTAAAAACACTCATCTCTTCCTCAATAAATAGCCCAAGATTCCTAGCTATTCGTGAAATAAAATGACCTGCACATATATAATTCCTCGCTCCAACTGCCGCGCGTTTGTGCAAGTGTTGCACTATCACCCAAGCTAAGTTCAAATGCCTATAAGGATGCTTCTCGTCTAATGCTTGAATAATCCATAAGTCATCTTCATAAATCAGATTAACACTAGACGTTCTATGCAATAATGATTGTACCACAACCCTATGTAGCACTTGCAACAATGCTCTCTTAATTATTGAAACTTTGCTTTCCCCGAACACTAACTTGCTTTATGTGCTAATCCTTTTCCAGTATCCATGTGCGTCAAAATTATTTTTACTCCTTTCTCCACTCATTACCAGAAATTTAAAATCCTTGTTACTTAAATCTTCATCTAAGTATAAACCTAATAGGTTCCCAAACTCGAAGAGCGTGACTTCATGCTTCCTTCCCCCTAGTCTGAATTCCAAGAATTTATCGGTGGTAACTCCGATATCGGTAACTCTTTCTTTCATTCTCATCGAACACAAAAATTCCAAACACCATTCTTTGTATATTGGCTCCCTTATGCTTAGTGCTCTCATCCACATGTTAGAGGTCAATATCCGTTTGTTCCACAGTATCCTAATAAGAAACATATCTTCCAAAAATTCATCACAACCAAGCTCTTTCATATCATTCCAACTCATCACCCTTGGGGAATGAATTACCCATCCGCCAATCTTAAGAAGAATAGCATTGAAAGATTGTCGGACCATCGGATCTTCCCCTCGCCACAGTAGATTAGGATGACATTCTGGAATCGGCATTTGTTCTCTCTTCCGGATTCCTTCTCTTGTTCTTTTCGCAATTCCTGATCCACCTGCAAGATAACTCTGTAGAAAAACACAAACATATGATAGGATAAGAGCATAGAAACTAAGCATGCATGATCTAGAAGTCTAAAAACTTAACCTTTGAAAAATCAATTTTCATCACAGAAAGTTCCATCCGATCGGTATCTCACCTAACCGAATCGGATAGACTGAATACTAGCCTCCAACCGATCGGTAATGCCCCGCAACCGAATCGGTTGGGCATTCTGTTACAAATTTTTTCTTTGTTCGACTTCCAATTAATTCTAACAAATCCTACTCTTCCCTATCCTGCATTTGATCAATCACTATGGTCTCTACATATCCCACTTATCTCCAAATCATATCCATAACATACTCGCATGATCAATCTTAGAACATATGAACATATGAACACTTTCAAAAATCAAAACCTTATCGATGTTCTAATCCATAATGCATCATACTAAAAACATTAATTAACATCTAAACAACATCTGGAAATCATCACTTTCAACCCAGAATTGATTCAAAGTTTCGACCCATTTGATCTAAAAATCCAATCAATTCATTCTTTCTCAAAACTTAATCAATCTATCTCATTCTTTTTGCAATGAATTCCTCAATCATTTACCCATCTATTCCAGAAAAATTACATCTTAATTCGAACTACATCAAAAATGCCCAAAGTTTGACCTAATTCAATCAACTCGAATTAAAACTTAATTGATACAATTTAATGATGTTACTTACTTGCTTAGGTGCCATTGATGATCTTTCAACTCTCCTACAACTCTTAATAGCCTTCTAATGGTCGAATTAATGAACCCCAAGTGTAGTGGAATGAGTGTGTGTGTGTTTTATGATTTTTGAAATCTTGGGTATATATACTTCACTCCATCCGATCAGTATTTCATCCAACCGATTCGGATTGAATTTTTGCAAAACTCACTTTTTCTCCTTTCTTTCAACACCTTGACTCTTGTAAGAACAAAATGAGAAATGTTTTCACTATTCCAAAATACCTCTTTTTAAGTATGAAAAATACCCAACACACTTATTCTACCAACTTGTTATTCAATCTATCTCTACAACTTCTAAAACAAAACTTAACTCCATAAATTAAAACTTAATAAAACCAAGATAACCAAAAGGTCTTAACTTAACTCAAACTTAAATGCAAATATTAAACTACTAAAAATGCATTAAAATAAATAAAACAAACAAACACTAGCACAAGCCTTGTGCTTTTATTCTTCAACTTTTGTCTTCATCCTTCAAAATATTCATGCTTCAAGATGTCTTCATTTTGAAATTTTCCGGACAACTCCCGATTAGTCATTTGTGTTTTAAACTTTCTTACAAAATTTCTTCTATCTGGACAAACTATATCAAAATTCACATGCCATTCTCCATCACCTTCTTCCTTTTTGTAAACACTAGCTCCTTCGGGTCCCCATTCCAAATTCTTCAATTGAACCGGTAAAGATCCAAGAAAATCTGTCAATTTATTGAACACAAAAACATTTTTGAATGGGTTATAGAAAACCTCCATAGCTAAAGCTCTTTCCAACTCATCTTCAATACAAAAGAAACTAGGGACAATCGGCCCATATTTAGGTCTTCCCTCTTCATCTCTACCAACTTCGAAACAACCTAAATGATCTTCTTCTTCTTCATCTTCATGCCCTTCCTTCACAATCTTGCCTCTAGGTCTAGGATAGTAAGTATGCTTCAAGATTCCATCACTAATAGTCGTAGTACCTCTACCCATATCTATAATAGCTCCGCAAGTTCTCAAAAACGTTCTTCCTAACAACAATGGTAACTCCTTATCCACCGGAATGTTAAGCACAAGAAAATCGGCTAAGAAAGCTTGATATCCTACTTGAATTCTAACATTCTTCACTTCCCCCATTGCTTTTGCTCTTGAATTATCAGCCATAGTAAGATTATATTGATTTGGTTGAGGATTACCAAGTCCTAATCTTTTGTATAATGGATACGGCATCACATTCACACTTGCTCCTGTATCGGCCAATGCATACATCGCATCGGTTCCATTTACCTTAATTGGTAACACGAAATTCCCCGGATCGCTCTCTTTCTTAGGCAACCCATTCTCAACTATCCTTTCCCTTGCAAACTCATCAAAATTCTTATCCTCTAGCCTAGTTGTTGCCATCATAACCACATCTAATTTCTTACGATAAGTCATGTAATTGTTCAACACTTCTATAACCGGCTTCTCTTCCATAAGCTCCTTAAATTTCATTTCTAAGTTTTCCAAAACTGCTTCCTTCTGTTCTTGAGTCAATGGTTTAACTTCTTGGGGTGATTTGGGTGGTGAACTTGATGAAGAACTCTCATTCTTAGGGGTGGAAGGTTGGGTAAGTTTGTTAAGAGGTGCTTTCTTTCTATTTGCCTTTCCGATTTTCACAATCTCTCCTCTACCTTCCTTCTTCTCTATCATATCATCATCTACATCAATTCTCATCTCTCCCAAAGCAAAATCAACCCTACATTCAGTCTTACCCATAAAATTTCTACCAAACATCACTTCTGGTTCACCCTCATTTCCATATTCCAACACAACAAAGTCAATCTTGAAAACATGACCATGAATATTAACATTCACATCTCGCACTATCTTTCTCCCATAATCTTCATAATCAAGCCTAACAAAGCCAAGCTTACCAAGCATCTCCTCCGTAATATAATTTTCACCATACTCCATATTAAGTTGAGCATCCCAAGCTTTAATGGCTTCTACCCCACATGGTGTAGCATACCTCATAAATGGTACATCAAACTCTCTAGGTGGTGCTTGTGTAAACACAACTACTCTTTTCTCCTTAGGTAAACAAACAATGCTTTCGCCAACTTTTCTTTTCCTTCTAAACCAACTTTAGCTTCGTCCAAAATACTTTCCAATTTCTCCAAAGAATCACCTGAATCTTTCAACATCTCTTCCAAATTTCTCAAGTACTCCGAAATATTGCTTAAACTCTCCATTCTACTTAAGCACTAACTATAACATAACCACAAAAACAAAAATCCAAACTATTAGCGTGAGGGTTAGTTATAATCGAACCATATCCAAATGTAAAACCAAAATAAGCAAACAAACAACTTCAAACTATTAAAACATCAAAACAACTGAAAATTAAAAATCACAAAAACTTTTACCGAGACAACCATCCGATCGGTATTACATTCCATCCGATCGGATGGACAAAATGCAAAAATTGAAATCGCCCCAACCGAATCGGATGCGGGCAGCGTCCGATCGGTTAGATCGAAAAACTAATTTTTTTTTTTTTTTTTTTTTTTTTTTTTTTTTTTTTATATTTATATATTTATATAAAAAAAAAAACTAAACTTATAACCCTTTTTTTTGTAATTTTTTTTTTTTACTTTTTAAGAAGAAACTAAATAATTAAAATTTAACTAATTAATAAAAACTAACAATTAACTACCAATCATAAAACTAATTAATCAACTTTTAACCTTAACTTAATAATCATAAAACTAATTATCAACACATTTAATAAAAACTATTAAACTACCACACATTAAACCAAAAATTAACTATATTAACTAAGCATTTATCATATTAAAACTCTTCTAATAACCTTAAATTAATTATCCTAATTAATCTACTACTTAAACTAATTAATCATAGCATTAATGAAACATAAAAACTAAAAGATAACAAAAAAAAAATTACTTAAACAAAAATATTTACCGAGACCACCAACCGATCGGATGGGCATCCATCCGATTCGGTTGGTTCCGAACCAAACTCTTTTTTTTTTACTTTTTACTTTTTAACTCTTTTAAAAAAAAAACTATGCTACTAAGCCCAACAACCAAGAAAATCTTAACAATTCCCCGGCAGCGGCGCCAAAAACTTGATGTGCGTGTCGTTGTGTTCAAGTTTTAAAATTTATAAACACGATTTCTCCAATTCTCTAATCACACATACGAGCAAGTATACTCGTCCGTGGTAGTAAAGGTGGGTAAGTCGAGATCGTCCCAAGGGAATTGGGGTTTAGGTTTAGTAAAATAAGTTTTAGCAAAAAGGGTGTCAATCCAATTTGAAGTAAATTCAAAAGCAAGCAAGGTTCAATCAATCAAAAACAAATATACTTGTGTGTGATTCTATGACCAATTGTTTAGAGTAACCAACCAAGTTGGGTGTAACTTGTAGTGATGCACAACTTAATATGAATGATTCACAATCAATGGTTTTATCATGGGAAATCATATCTAGAATTCAATCTCCTAGTTAATTCCTTTCGGCCTTGATTAACTATTACGACAATTCTTTTAAGCTTTTTGTTGTTTGTAAGCATTTCTTATCTTAAGAATTCCTACGAATCCTTTCGGCCTTTTTCGTGATGAAATCGTTTCCAAATCCATTTTAATGAGTAAAGATGGTGTTTGTCACACACCATAATCCATACTAATTCGTGCACTAACTTTTTGGAATAAAAACATAAAGAAAACTCCTTTCGGCCTTTGTTAGTCTTTAAGATTGTTTTTACCAACCAATTAAGCAAGATTAGATTGTATCTCAACAAACTCATAAAACAAGATATGTTTTCATGCATCACTATGATAAGATTACTCCATCAATTGTCACATCATACACACATAAGTATAACCACAATCACTCCATAACAATCATAATCAAACACAAGTAATTAACCAATCTTTCATTCATCTTATAGTAAAAGTAAAAGTAGTTCATAATAACTCAACAAGAAATACCTAATCGAGGAATTACAAGAACTAGAATTGTGGAACTATAACAATCCACACTCCTCCAATCGCCTTTGATTACACGTAAACAATTCCACACACGGACACAACTCTTGAGACTCGAACTCAAGGCTTCCTGGACGTTTTCACAGCAACTACAAGCTTTCGGGCAATAATAATAAGTTAGTTAGACTTGGTATAAGCCTTACTCGATTTGCCTTTGGGTTGTCACCTCCCAAAAACTTCTCTCTTTTGTAAACTAGCCAAGGGTTTCTTAAATAAGTGAGGAAACCCTTATTCTCCAAGCAAAAACGTCCAATATCAGTAAATAACAGAGAAATGATAAGCCTCAATGATTATGGGGCTTAACTTCTTCATTAAATGCAACTTTGTAACTCCAGCGTCGGCCAACCGATCGGTATTTGGCTCCAACCGATCGGTTGAAGCTCTCGGTAAAATAACCTTCTCCCATCCGATTCGGATGCGGGTGCCATCCGATCGGATGGATCACTCTGCCATACAACTTTATTTTTTTCTTTCTCTTTTCTCGTTACGTGCTTGATCCTTCGCTATACCACTACTTCCTATCATAGAACTTGATCTTTTCTTGATATATAAGCATGGAAATCTTGAACTATTCAAATCCTTGAAGTATCGCGTGGTTTCTTTCTCGTAATTCTCCAAATGTGCATAATCTCTTCATTTCTTCGTCTTTTCCTCAACTTTTCCTGCACTTGGCTATATTTACTTGCATACACACTTTTTCATCATTTAGCAACAAATACACATAAATATAACCAAATATGATGCACAAAACTAGCAATAACGCGCCTAAAAACATGTTAGATTTAAGCGTTATCAAATCCCCCACACTTGAGTTCTGCTCGCCCTCAAGCAAGTCTAATTTTTAGAAAAACTGAACTCAATGGCATCTTCATTATGATTATAAAAAGCTAACAACCATCCCAATAGGACAATTGTTATTTTACTTTAATTATGAAAAATCCTTGAAATATACGCAAGTTAAATCGAGCTTGATAACATCACTAAGCACCTCACAAAGGAAATTTTAAATTCACACAACACTCGAAGGTATATTTGATTGTAAATCACTCAATCGCTCAGTCATGATTCATGTTTCTTACCATAAGCTTGTACTTGTATCAAAACAACAAAATAAAACATCAAAGAGGTCTTTTATTTGGCTTTAGGTTGAAGGGTTTTGATTACCTAGCTAATGTGTAAATACTTCATACAAGAACATCATAGCTCGCTAACAACGAATCTTTGTTTAGTTAAGCAATGGATGGTCACTAGATTGTACCTTGGTTCGCTAACGACGTTACATGTATAACGGATGGTCACCAATTTACTCACTAGATCGCTAACAACGTTTTTCAACTATTCAAAAACTCGGATGGTCACTAGAACATTCATGTACTACATATCTAAACAGAGTCATCACTAAATTCGGATGCTCGAAAGCTAACAACGAATAAAGTAATTGGTAAGGGTAAGGATAAGACATGGGAATTTTGATTTGGTTCTAAAAAAAATCAAATAAGAATCAAGTCCAAATTCCGTCCCAAACTCTTTATATCACAAATGATTACTCCACCAAACTTCTTCGATTATTATTTTTCCGCATTTCATATAAACTCTTCCCTTCCTTAATAGCTCATTGACTATTTTATTTTCATCATTCCATACTTTCATAGCTCATTGGCTTTCCTCTTTTTTTTTAACACAACGTCCCCCCCACACTTTGGATGAGCACACGCTACAAAAATACAAATAAGAGTAGCGACCTCCTTCTTCATTGAAACAACATATACACATACAAGGTGTGGTCAACATGCAATCCTCAAAAATAAATAGTTTTGGACTTCATTTGAACTTGATTCGGGAAAGTCTAAGGTGTAAGGTGTAAAATCTTTTTGTACTTTTCTGGATTTAATCAAAAGAAAAGATAGGCTCAAAAGGGTGTAACTAAGGGTATCTAGCGTATAAGATAACGCTAACAAATGGGTTCCAATCACTTAAGACAACTAACCAATGCGGTTAGCAAAAATAAATTGTAAACGGAAGGCCATTTGGTGAAAAATCCTAATTTGCCTCTTATCATTTGAATATATTTTATTACTTAAAAGTAATTTTAACCGTAATGCATAACAAGTACAAGTTCTAGAATCAACATAATCACCGGCACACTCATAACGAAATATAAAGCATAAGAAGTGCTTTATACAAAAAGGCTTAAATCCTCACAATTTAAAGTGGTGATAAAATGTACTAGCAATAGTTATCAATATCACTCATAACTTGATTACATTCAAAAAAATTTCAAATAGCCTTATTTTTACCATTGAATCAATTCATCTAACTAGAAAAAATCAAGGAAGAACACATTCTAGTTACTTGAATTCCAAAATCTACTAAATCAAAAATTAAAATTAAAAAATTAAAACAATTTTTCCTATTTCTTCCCTCCCCCACACTTAAGTTTTGCATTGTCCCTAATGTAATAAAACGAACTTCAAAGTAAAGGAAATAGGAAAAAGAAATAGAGAAAAATAAATGAATACTACCCGGGAAAAAATATTCGCATAGGCTTATTTGATCATAACTAAGCACATGAGTTCTTCTAACTCCAAATATTTGATCAACACTAAGCTTCCGTCAATTCTTCCCCTGCAAACACTGCGAACACTATACTCGAGACAACAAAACAAAATACCAAACCAAATATAAAACATAATAAAACAGAAATAAAAATAATCCAAAACAAACCAAAATCATAACCATAAATCCTACGAAAGTTAAGTTAAAGAAATAGAAATAGAAATTGTTCAACCATCATTGCTTTTTTTTTTTTTTTTTTTTTTTTTTTTTTTTTTACCCATAACATCAACCATCCCAAGTTGTTATTGGTTGCACATCTAGGACTTCTGGAAGTCCTCTTAGCTTTCCATCCCTGCTTTCTCGAAGATTTGTGAACCCTTTGATGTCAATATTCAATGGAGTAACCGGTTCACTAAAAACACTCATCTCTTCCTCAATAAATAGCCCAAGATTCCTAGCTATTCGTGAAATAAAATGACCTGCACATATATAATTCCTCGCTCCAACTGCCGCGCGTTTGTGCAAGTGTTGCACTATCACCCAAGCTACGTTCAAATGCCTATAAGGATGCTTCTCGTCTAATGCTTGAATAATCCATAAGTCATCTTCATAAATCAGATTAACACCAGACGTTCTATGCAATAATGATTGTACCACAACCCTATGTAGCACTTGCAACAATGCTCTCTTAATTGTTGAAACTTTACTTTCCCCAAACACTAACTTGCTTTCTGTGCTAATCCTTTTCCAGTATCCATGTGTGTCAAAATTATTTTTACTCCTTTCTCCACTCATTACCAGAAATTTAAAATCCTTGTTACTTAAATCTTCATCCGAGTATAAACCTAATAGGTTCCCAAACTCGAAGAGCGTGACTTCATGCTTCCTTCCCCCTAGTCTGAATTCCAAGAATTTATCGGTGGTAACTCCGATATCGGTAACTCTTTCTTTCATTCTCATCAAACACAAAAATTCCGAACACCATTCTTTGTATATTGGCTCCCTTATGCTTAGTGCTCTCATCCACATGTTAGAGGTCACTATGATAAGATTACTCCATCAATTGTCACATCATACACACATAAGTATAACTACAATCACTCCATAACAATCATAATCAAACACAAGTAATTAACCAAACTTTCATTCATCTTATAGTAAAAGTAAAAGTAGTTCATAATAACTCAACAAGAAATACCTAATCGAGGAATTACAAGAACTAGAATTGTGGAACTATAGCAATCCACACTCCTCCAATCGCCTTTGATTACACGTAAACAACTCCACACACGGACACAACTCTTGAGACTCGAACTCAAGGCTTCCTGGACGTTTTCACAGCAACTACAAGCTTTCGGGCAATAATAATAAGTTAGTTAGACTTGGTGTAAGCCTTACTCGATTTGCCTTTGGGTTGTCACCTCCCAAAAACTTCTCTCTTTTGTAAACTAGCCAAGGGTTTCTTAAATAAGTGAGGAAACCCTTATTCTCCAAGCAAAAACGTCCAATATCAGTAAATAGCAGAGAAATGATAAGCCTCAATGATTATGGGGCTTAACTTCTTCATTAAATGCAACTTTGTAACTCCAGCGTCGGCCAACCGATCGGTTGGAGCTCTCGGTAAAATAACCTTCTCCCATCCGATTCGGATGCGGGTGCCATCCGATCGGATGGATCACTCTGCCATACAACTTTATTTTTTTTCTTTCTCTTTTCTCGTTACGTGCTTGATCCTTCGCTGTACCACTACTTCCTATCATAGAACTTGATCTTTTCTTGATATATAAGCATGGAAATCTTGAACTAATCAAATCCTTGAAGTATCGCGTGGTTTCTTTCTCGTAATTCTCCAAATGTGCATAATCTCTTCATTTCTTCGTCTTTTCCTCAACTTTTCCTGTACTTGGCTATATTTACTTGCATACACACTTTTTCATCATTTAGCAACAAATACACATAAATATAACCAAATATGATGCACAAAACTAGCAATAACGCGCCTAAAAACATGTTAGATTTAAGCGTTATCAATACGGTTCCTATCCCATATGGTGTATGGAATTTAACCGCGGCGTGTATGGTGTAGACTATGATACCCATCTTTTGCATGGCAGTTCTTCCTATCAACAAGTTGTAGGGAGAGTTGGACCTTACGATAGCAAATATGAGGGTTTCTGTCCTTGTAAACTTGCCTTCTCCAATTGTTATCTCCAATGGTACTTCTTCTAGAGGCCACGAATGCTCTTCGGAGAATCCCACCAAAGTTATTTTTGGATCAACCCGTTGCGACCTGATTGAAGACCTGAGCTTAAGGAAACAATGCTCGTATATGATTTCGCAGGAGCTTTCGCAGTCCATATAGGCTCTGTTAACTTCCCGGTTGGAAATGAATACTTTGATGACCACTGGGTCATTCGAAGGGACTTGGCCCGTTATAGGGGGAAATGTTGCCTCCCCTACTTCATTTACCTCCTGCTCCGTTACCTTTCTTTTCAAGCTGGCTTCGCCCCAACAAACCATGAGTATTGGGGCTTCGGCAGGAGTAGTATCTTTGGCCAACTGAGTGTCGGACATTTTCTCCTTGCCCTTCTTTATACCTTTCACCAAATGTGCTAATTGCCCGGACTTTACAGCTTCCTCTATCTGTTTCTTTAGTTCCCTGCAACTATTCGTATCATGGCCATAATCTTCATGGAAATGACAATACTTGCTCGTATCCCTGTTTTTACCTTTGCTTGTCATACGAGGGGGTGCTTCGAAGGCCTTAGCATCCCTCTCTGTTGCAAGTATTTCCTTCGGAGATTTAGTTAAACTGCTCAGCAAACCATGGTTGGGACCTTTGTTGTACGTAGAAAACCTATCTCTTTTTTTGTTCTTGTTCTTTGATCCTTCCCACGTGGAATGCTTTGAAAACTTTTCCCTGTCAATCGGAGCACCATTGGTAGATACTTCCATTGCTTCAATCCAGGTGTAAGTCTTTTCCATTAGCCCTTTGTAAGTTGTCAGAAGGTCAGTGGATAAGAATTCCACCAAGCTCCGATTTCGAAGGCCATGTATGAAACTCGAGATGCGCTGATCTTCGTATAGACCCAAAATATACAAAGTCTCATTGGTGTACCTAGTGACGAAAGCCCTCATGCTTTCATTCTCTTTTTGTTTAATGTTGTGCACCGTCATATGGGTCCTTGTAAACTTTTTTTGCTGACTAAAGTGTGATCGAAACTTAGCCTTGAGATCATCAAGATTGACAATGCTGCCAGGCTTTTGCCCATTCCACCAAATACGGACAGAATCTCGTAGGGTATACGTAAACATATGACAGGCCACAGGCATAACCCACTTTTGCATCTTAATAGCCCCTTCGAACAAATGCAGGAAATTGTCCAGACCCCCCTTCCCATCATAAGTCCCAATATGCGAAGGCATTTTTGTCACACCCCCAAATTATCTGTTTTGCAGCGGAATGGAATTCCAGGGGTGCAACTGCCATAGCATCCTAACTGCAGTTATATTGAACGACCTAAAGTGTCGTTTAGAAAATACATCGTTTGATTACTTAAAACATTCAGAGTTTACAAAGCGAGGTCCCAAAAGTTGATACAAGTTTGCGGAAATAAAGTTTACACAGTTCAAACGATGGTTAAGTGCATAAAATATAAAGTGAGACGCGTCGACACCGCGACTCCATGATATGCCCAAAATGCAATCCAACATGCGATGCTAATTACCTGAAAATACATTGCTAAAACGGGTCAACAATAATGTTGGTGAGTTCATAGGTTTATGTAAATGAAATGCTACACGGAAACCACAAGTATAAAGTGTTTGACAAATTGTCACATGAAAATGATACATTAGCTCTTAAGCTCATGACCCCGAAGCTAGACTGAATGATTTGCCCCAACTGAGTGCTTTGCCAAACACCCTGAAATGGATCAAATGTAATGCGTTCGTATGACAAGTTGGTGCTACCAACCCGAACGGAGGTGTCACCCTCAATAGATCTATTCACACACCCTCGCTTGCTCACAATTAACGGTTCATGATAATAGGGGACTTTAATCTTGGCAAATGTGGTAACTTAAGCAATGTAATGAATTTATATACTTTGGTCCGCATGAAAAATGGTGCAATGTATTCTCCCCCGAGAAATTTGAAATGATGTAATAACTTGAAAAACGGGGCTATGAAAACTCACCTGATGAAATAGCACTATGACAATAATGGATATGATGTAATGATGGCTCGGTCTCTAACCGCAACCTATGATGAATGATGTGACCCAATGTAAGCAATGATACCATGCAACTCATGCAAAAACGTATGTTAACGATACCACTCGTTATTTTTGAAAATAACGTTTTCTGTCGAAAAATATATTTTTGACATCTCGGCAAGTCATATACTAGATTTCGTGTAAAAATGTTGGAATAATACTCCCCGATCCCTACTTGGTGTTTTATTGTCAAATAATATAGTTTCGTCGCAAAATATTACTTTTACAACTGGTGAAAATATGACCGAACGGCCTCGCAAAGCTAGTCGTAAAATATTGTACGTTAAGAGTTAGGAATAGAACTTGACGTTTTTGAAATCCTTGCAACAACATCTCAATGTCGTCTCTTAGAAACATTTTCTTGAAATAATTGTTTTTGGCGATACTAGGAAATTCATAACTTACTCGATATAAGTTCAATCAACAAGCGGTCGATTGATTTGGAAAATAGGCCGGGAATACTTCGTTTCACCTCAAGGAGTTGATGGCTCAAACCATCTCGCTCAACGGGAAAATAGCTCGTAAGATGGTGCCTCGCAAAACTGTTTATACTTAGAAAATATTGGGATTATAGTGAGGCTGTCAAAATGAGTTTTGTTAGTCGGATTTTCAGAAATTCATATCTTGGTCGTTATAAGTCGGTTTTCAACGTTCTTTATATCCACGCGATCGTCATAACATGAACTAACATATTCTCAGTGGCTCGGCTCAGCTAGACCACGGATAATGACTCGTTCTGTCCCCTGAAGTTCGGCCAACAGCACGTATTTTCAGAAAATAATAGTTTTACGTTGCTAACTTTAAAACATCGTATCTCCTTCGTTATAAATCGGTTTTTAGTGATTCAAGCGACCACGTTTTCGTGTTTGAGAGTACTTTCTATATATGAAAGCTAAAATAACGCCATGTTTACTGATTTTTCAAAAGTTTACATTTCTGGACAGCGGGTATATATATATGTTAAAAACTCGTTTTCTTGGTTCGCGGCTTGATCAAACGACTACAACACAACTCCACAAGTACACACATCCTACCATACACCTTCTTAGGGTGTCATGGGTCCTAAACATCACTAAAAATAGTGGGCTTCGCGGGGTTGTTAGTAAAACATGCCGATCTATGGATTGAGATAGTTTTAATGAAAAATAGAACAAGTGTTATACATAACATAGGTTTTGCATGGATAGCTCTCGAAATAAATAGGAAATACATCAATATAAGAACAAATAGAGTATGTAAAGATCAAAAATGGTGTTCTTGAGCTTACTTGATGATTGGTGAGCTAGGATGAAAAACAACCACAACCTTGGAGTTTTTATTACAAAACTCTAACAAGGAAGGTATTCGGGACAAGAATGAAACTTGATCTTCAAAAATTTATGGAATCTCCTTTGGTTCTTGGTGGTGCCGTGGGATGGAGAGGAGAAAGGGAGAGTGTTTTGCTTAGTTTTACAAGTTAAATGTGTTATGAAAATAATATGGAAAATAAACTTGTTAAGTTATAAATTAGCCATTAAGGCCTTCTGGTTTATTAGGCCAACAAGGGGGGCGGCAAGGCTTCCCTAGGAAGTCTTGTGATGATATTTTTTTCTTAAAACATTTTTAGGATAGGTCTTAGTTAGTTTAGTGTGTAATTTCGGCGTTATCGGGTACCGGGTTAACTGAAAATAAAACGTGACGAATAAAAATAAAATTCGACAAAGTTATAAAAACTCATAAAATCATGTTACTGATAAGAATTAGGTGTTTAAATAGTGTTCGTGATAAAACATCGCAAACCGATGGGGTTATAAGCCCTAACCGGGAAAATATCGCAAAAGGTTTCAAAACACCGGGAAAATTAATGAAATAAATTTTATATCATTAAAATGAGCATGAAACTATATTAGGATCATAATCGGGAGTATCTGGGTATAATATTAGTAGTAATGACTGAGTGGTAACGTTTACTGAACAACTGAACATATGTTACTGAAAATCACACAAACCCGTGCATGACTTAATATGGAAATGATCATGATGTTACTGATGATATGTAGACTACTCTAGTCTATATGACATGTCCTTACTGATGATGCATGAATACGCAGCTAAACCTGACCGGTTACGCGCATTTGAATACTTGTAAACTAGGTTTACTGAATGATGAATGGAAATCATGAATAGTGAAATGGTAAATTGTAAATTGTCAAGGTTCGGGAAATGACCTGAAATTGTGATTTGTCACAGTCGCCCACCCAAAAAGGAATTCAGTCCCTGAATTCAGCTGGTGTTGGCCTCAGAAATGGCCTCAGGGAAAAGATGTGGGTATTTGAGCCGCATCTGGTCTTCTCGTTCCCAAGTAAACTCAGGACCTCTTAGAGAATTCCAGCGAACTTTCACGATCAGAATTCAACTTTGCTTCAACTGTTTGACCTCACGGTCCATGATCTCTATGGGTTCCTCCACAAAGTTAAGCTTATCGTCGAGCTGAATTTCTTCCAATGGAATCACAAGCGCTTCATCTGAAAGACATTTCTTGAGGTTTGAGACATGAAACGTGTTATGTACATTGCTGAGTTCTGACGGAAGTTCAAGCTTGTAGGCTACCAGACCAATCTTTTCCAGAATCTTGAATGGCCCAATGTATCTCGGGTTCAGCTTCCCGCGTTTTCCAAATCGTATCACGCCCTTCCAAGGCGAGACTTTCAACATGACTTTGTCTCCAACCTGAAATTCTAAAGGTTTGCGTCGAACATCAGCGTAGCTTTTCTGTCGACTTCTGGCTGTTTTGAGTCTTTCTCGAATCTGGATGATCTTTTCTGTTGTTTCTCTAACCAACTCTGGACCGGTTAATTGTACTTCACCAACTTCGGCCCAACACACTGGAGACCGGCATTTACGACCATACAATGCCTCGAATGGTGCGGCCTTTATGCTCGAATGATAACTGTTATTGTAAGAAAACTCGATTAATGGCAAATGGTTAGCCCAACCATTTCCAAAATCAATCACGCATGCCCTGAGCATATCTTCTAATGTCTGAATCGTTCTCTCACTCTGACCATCGGTCTGAGGATGATAGGCAGTGCTCATGTCTAATTTGGTGTTGAATGCATTTTGTAGTGACTTCCAGAAATTTGAAGTAAAACGACTATCTCTGTCGGAAATGATGGAGACTGGTGCACCGTGCTTTGAGACTATTTCCTTGACATAAAGTCTGGTAAGCTGTTCCATAGAATAAGTCTCTTTGATCGGAATGAAATGGGCTGATTTGGTAAGACGATCAACGATTACCCAAATAGCATCGTAACCGCCTGAAGTCTTGGGAAGTTTAGTAACAAAATCCATTGTAATGCGCTCCCATTTCCACTGAGGAATTTTCGGTTGTTGAAGTAATCCTGATGGCTTCTGGTACTCGGCTTTCACTTTAGCACAAGTAAGGCATTTACTGACATAAGTAGCTATCTCTGTTTTCATATTCGGCCACCAATAAAGCTTCTTGAGATCCTGATACATCTTATCAGAACCTGGGTGAATGGAGTATTTCGACTTGTGTGATTCATGCATGATCAACTCTCGTATTCCTCCATAGAGAGGTATCTGTTAGGAATATGAATATTCAGCTGAAGACTCGGTCACCCCGAGTAATTATTAGTACATCATAGCTCATAGGATTATCAGTAATATTAGTAGTAGCTTAGTTAGTATTATTAGTATTGTGGAGTGGGTCGGGTCTTTACCCTCTGTCAGCTCACTCTACAGCCCGCTAGGGGCATAATATATTGTAAGTATAAATACCCCTTCCCACACATGGGAAGGGTTGGAACTTCACTTGATTCTAATCTAATACACACATTGTTTCTCTCTCTAGAAGTTCCCATCACTTTCTCTCTCTAGTTCTTTGTCCATTCGATCCAAACTAAGCCTCAAACTAGTGTTTCTTGCATTGTGAATACCCTACAATTGGTATCAAGAGCCATGGTTAGGTCCATGAGAGTTGGTATTCACGGATTTGTGTAGTTTGTGGGGTTTTTGGTTCGATTTGTTAAGATATTTGTTAAGGTTTTTGGTTCGATTTGTTATTTCATTTTGTGCTTTGTCTAGTGATTTAAAGTTGTTATTACTTGTACTTTCTAGCTTAGGAATAGTATAAGAGTAGTATTTAGTGCTTGGATTCACAGATTTAAGGTTGGTGTGGTGTCTTCGAGTGATTCGAGTGCTTTTTCTTTCAAGTGTTCTTGAATGCGGTTTGTGTAGTTTGGACGATCTTGAACGCGGTTTGTGTTACATCGGGTACGCGGTTTGTCTTTTTACTAGTTTAGGCAAAAGGACAAACTGCATTGAAAGTGACAGGTTTGGAAGTTTGTGCCAACGCGGTTTGTCTCTTAGGTGCATACGCGGTTTGTGTCAACGCGGTTTGTATCTCTAGTGTGAACTCGGTTTGTCTCTTAGGTGCATACGCGGTTTGTGTCAACGCGGTTTGTATATCTAGTGTGAACTCGGTTTGTCTCTTAGGCGCATACGCGGTTTGTATCTCCAGTGTGAACTCGGTTTGTCTCTTAGGTGCATACGCGGTTTGTGTCAACGCGGTTTGTATCTCTAGTGTGAACTCGGTTTGTCTCTTAGGCACATACGCGGTTTGTGTCAACGCGGTTTGTATCTCCAGTGTGAACTCGGTTTGTCTCTTAGGCGCATACGCGGTTTGTGTCTACGCGGTTTGTCTAGGCGGTTTGTGTCTTGGTGATTTTAGAAATTCCCGCAAAAGATTTGATTTCTCGGTTAAATCACAAGATCTGTAAAATCCCGTAGTTACTATGGCTACCACATCTAACACATCATCAGAAGATATTCAAGCAGCAGGATCTGACACTCGTCCACCTATGCTAGATAGGACCGATTATGAGTCTTGGGCACAACGAATAAGACTTTACTGCTTGGGAAAAGATAATGGAGTTAACATTCTTAAGTCAATTGACGATGGACCATATCAGATGGGTACCACCAGAGATGTTGTTACAACTGGTGAAGATGGGACTGTGACTTGGGGCATAGACAGACCTAGAAACTACAATGATCTTAATGAAGAAGAAAAGAAGAGGTATGATGCCGACATTAGAGCCTCAAACATAGTCATTCAAGGTCTTCCAAAGGATGTATACAAGCTCATCAATTTCAACACTGAAGCCAAAGCTGTGTGGGACAACGTTAAGATGCTGTTAGCAGGGTCTGAACTCACAAAGGAAGATCGTGAGTCACAGCTGTATGACGAGTTCGAGCATTTCAAAATGAACCCAGGAGAGAATGTCACAGACTACTATGTGAGATTTCATAAGTTGGTGAATGATATGAGGATGATCAGAATGACTATGCCCAATATCCAACTTAACTCAAAGTTTGTGAACAATATGACTCCTGAATGGGACAGATTTGTGACTGCAGTCAAACTCAACAAAGGTTTAAGGGATACCAACTATGAACAGCTGTATGCATATCTGCAACAACATGAGAAGCATGCTGTTTATGATCGAGTGCTGAGAGAAAAGTTAAGTCCTTCAACTACAAATGATCCACTGGCGTTCATGACAAATGTTCAACCAACAATCCAATCATCATCCAACCCAAGCTATCATCAACTTCACTCACAAGTACCTGATATGAGCTCTCAACTTGACTCAGGGTACTCTCAAAACCAACAAAATGATTGACAAGCTCACCAATCAAGTTTCATTACTGGTTCAACAGTTTCAAGCATCACTCCCTCAGACCAACAATCAGTTAAGGAATTCATCCAACCCACGCAATCTAGCAATGGTGGAGGATGGGAAAATTGTGGTTCAGAATGTGCAAGGGAGAGCTGGTAGAAACATGGGTCGAGGTTATGTGCAGAATAGAGCAGGGAATGCCAATCAGGGGCAAGGGAAACAGATCAAGTGTTATAATTGTGGGGGGCTTGGACACATTGCTAGAAACTGCAATCAACCTAAACGTCCTCAGAATTCAGAGTACTTCAAAGACAAGATGCTGTTAATGCAAGCTCAAGAGAATGGAGCTGTATTGGATGAGGAAGAGTTATTGTTCTTGGCAGGAGATGGAGGAAATACTTTTGATGAAAATGTGGATGAGAAACCTGTTCAGGATCTAGCACTCAATGATCCTAACATCTTCAAGGCAGATGACTGTGATGCATATGACTCTGATGTAGATGATGAACCTATGGCTCAAACAATCTTCATGGCTAACTTGTCCTCCATGGTCTCATCTCCCCGTCAAGCTGGTCCTTCTAATGCATCCGTGATATCGGAGGTACTAAAAATTTATGACACATATAATATTGTCGAGGGACAAAAGAATCCCGAAGAAGTACATCAGGCAAATGTTTCTGACTCAAGTAATGCTGACATGGAAAATAGCAATATTATTTCATATGAACAGTATTTGAATCACAACAACTCACCTGATGTACCAAATGGTGAATCTTTTGTCAATAATGATGTCTGTGTTAGGAGGAATGTATGTGCCTTAGATAATACGGATAATATAGAGAATGCATGCGAGTGCCATGAGAACAGATTGCCTGTCCCTGATGATAACTTGATCACGAAACTAAACATCTATAAAGAACAAGTGGCTATGTATGAACAGCGTGCTAAGTTTGAGCTTAATGAACGAGAGCAGAAATTAGAAGGTCAAATGAGTACACTTATTAAAGAGTCTAGAGTAAGAGAAGAAACACTAAAATTAGAGTTGAGTTCTTTGAAAAGTCAGCTAGAACAGTCTGTCAAACAGAAACAGGAAGCACAAAAGTGTGTTGATGCACTTAAGCTAGAATTCAAACAAAAAGAATCAACACTTTTAAATGATTTCTCTAGACTCAAGACGTTAAAAAATAAGCTTGAAGATAAGTTGTACACACAAGACCAAACCAGGCAGACTGCTCAAATGATGTATAAGCACAGAAAGTTAAGTGACAAGCATAGCGAAAACAATGTAGGTAGATCTAAATTAGCTATTCATGAGATTGCTAAGATAGCCCAACCTGCATTAAATGATTCAAATGTGATGTTTATGCCTAATCATGACCCGCCTGAGCTTATCTACTATAAAGAGGAAGAGGAGATGAGTGAGAGAACAAAGGAAAGAATGAATGAGAAAATGAGGGATCCCGAGTGCATAGCCAGACGAATAATAATCAAACCCCATGATTATTATGAGGAAAATCGTTTGACTGTGTTTGCTCCTCAAAAGAAGTTAACACCTGAACAGATATTTTGGAAACAAGATAATGAAAAACTTAAGGTAGATAAACTTAAGGCCAACACCCCTCTCATTAGAAAAGTTGCGTCCATAACGGTGTATCCTCCCAATACACCTAGGAATCTGGTGCCTTTGTCTCTTCCCACTGAATGCAAAACCTTTATTAGCTTATATGTGCTTTGGCAATTATTTGCTGATTTTGATAAAACATGTAAGAAGAGAATCACACCAACTGGCATTACTGAGGGGGAAAGGTGTTTTGAACATGCAAAAAGGTGTTACTTAACTGAGGTCATGCCATTCTTTAAACTACTTAAAGAACATTTTGAAGGGTTGCAAACTGCCCTTAAAGCCGAAATAAAAGAAATGGAAGTAGAGTTTAAAGATATGGAAAGTGAGGTGAAGGAATATGCAATAGAACTTAAGAGTCGAGAGATTGAAAGAAAAAACATACTCATTACTAACGACAACTTGCTTGCTAAATGTATTGCACAAGATGTATTTTACACTGTCACTGATTCTGCATTGTCTGCTTGTCAATTTAATGAGTATGCTATTGCGTTAAATGTCACCCAGAATCGTGTTGTTGAGCTTGAGGGGGAGAATTTAAAATTGCTTGAAAAAATTCAAAATGATGACCATGAGAATATGGTTAAACGTTTTTCTAAATTAGAAGTTGAATATCTTAATTTGCAATTGAAACATCAACATTTAAATGAAAAACATAAAATATCAAATGGCAAGGTATCCTTGGATGCTCCTGAATTTGATACATATTTTGAATTAAGCAAACGAGATGAGACAATTCAAGCTCACACGAACACGATTCGAATGCTGAGGGCACAAATTGCCCAATTGAAATCCAACAAGTGTGAAGAGTATGGCACCAATAAACCTTCGTCTTCAGATTCTCAGAATTTTCAATATCAAAACACCATAAATAAGTTACATTATGAAAATGAGTGTTATCGAGAAGAAAATTCAAAGGTTAAACAACATTTCAAAGAGTTATATGATTCTATTAAAGTTACAAGAAGCAATCACAACGATCAAATAACCTCTTTGACAAATGAAATTGAGAATCTGAAGGTTCGGGTGAAAGGTAAAATGCCATGCACCACTTGTAATTGTGATGCACCAAAGGCTACTGATAGTAAAAAGTATGATGTTGATGTTGGGCATATTCCATTTAAGCTTAGAAATAACAGCCTTGCCCATCAAACATATCTCGATCATCTTAGAGAGGGCCTTGACACACTTCGTGAGGTGGTTGAAGAGGATAGGACTGATAAGCCACTTGATAAGGCAGTTGTCTATGCCTGCAAACTCACGAAAAGGATTCAGGAAAACTTAGAATGTGCCATAGGCTCAACTCCTAAGTTTAGCAGACATAGAGATAGATTTGTTGCATCATCATCTACTGTTGAGAACAAGCATGTAGCCTTTGATCTACCACCAAAAACATCAGAACCCAACACATCATTACCTGGAAGGCATGTGACAGAAAAACGAACTAATGTTTCATTCGATGCTTCTACAGGAGTAAAAAGTGACACCCAAGCTAGCGAGTCAAGGTCTAGAGAAAATGCAAGAAAAGATAGGACAGCGCCAGCTAAGAATGATCACTTGAAGAATGTTGAAGCCCAACCTAGGAACAATAAGTTTGCAATGAGTAGGATGAATCGTGTTGATTCTAGTATCAAAAGTACTGTAATTAATTCGAATTCTAATGCTGTCTGTAAAACATGCGACAATTGTTTAATTTCTGCTAATCATGATGATTGTGTTGTGTCATTCTTGATGTCTTCTGCATCACCCCATGTTATGAATGGTAGAATAACTGAAACATGCAAGAAAGCTTGGAAAGCTACAGGAAAAACATTTGCTAGCGTAGGCTATCAATGGAGACCCACTGGAAGGAAATTCAATTTAGGAAAACAGAACACGTTACCTAAAATGAATAAGGATAAAATTGTGAAAGTCAAGGAATGGAGACCCACTGGAAGGAAATTCAATTTAGGAAAACAGAGACCATTACCTAAAATGAATATGCATAAAATTGTGAAGAATAAGGAATGGAGACCAACTGGTAGAATCCTGTCTTTAGAGTCACAATGCCTTCCATCTAGGTCTTGTCCTACCTCTAGTTCTGTCTCCTCAGTAAAGACAGTAGCATCTGTGAAATCTGTGGTTCCTGAATATGTGTGTGCTGACCAAATGGACCCCAATTGCACTTGGGGATCCACATTTTTCAGTTATCCATTGTTGTCTGGTTTCAAATGCAGGTCGTACAAATCGTCCTGTGGTATTTGGACTCAGGCTGCTCAAAACATATGACTGGGGATCGCTCGCGGCTCAAGAACTTCGTGAAAAAGTTTATCGGGATAGTTAGATTTGGGAACGACCACTTTGGTGCTATTATGGGTTATGGAGATTATGTGTTTGGTGATAGTGTAATCTCAAGGGTATATTATGTGGAAGGACTAGGGCACAATTTATTTTCTGTGGGTCAATTTTGTGATTCAGATCTGGAAGTGGCTTTCAGAAAGCATACATGTTTCGTCAGAGAATTGGATGGTATAGATCTCCTTAAGGGCAGTCGGGGCACCAATCTATACACCATATCGATTGAAGAAATGTTGAAGTCCTCTCCCATATGCTTGCTTTCTAAAGCCTCTAAAACAAAATCATGGCTGTGGCATCGTCGTTTGAACCACTTGAACTTCGGTACCATAAATGATCTTTCCCGTAAAGATCTTGTTAGAGGAATGCCCAGACTGAAATATGAGAAAGATCATCTCTGCTCTGCATGCCAACTGGGTAAAAGCAAGAAACAAACCCACAAGCCTAAAACCATCAACACCAACTTGGAAGTTCTTCATACCATCCACATGGATTTGTGTGGACCAATGAGAATACAAACCATAAATGGAAAGAAGTACGTTCTGGTGATAGTAGATGATTATTCTCGGTTCACATGGGTGAAGTTTTTGAGAACCAAGGACGAAACTCCAGAGGTTATCATTAAACTGATAAAACAGCTGCAAGTAAGGCTCAATAAAACTGTCAGAATCATCCGCACTGATAATGGTACGGAGTTTGTTAACCAACAACTCCGTAATTTCTATGAAAGTATTGGCATAACGCATCAGAAAAGTATCCCTCGCACTCCTCAACAGAACGGAGTGGTTGAACGAAGGAACCGTACTTTGGTGGAGGCTGCAAGAACTATGCTTATATTTTCAAAGACACCGATGTTTCTCTGGGCAGAGGCTATTGCAACAGCATGTTACACTCAAAACCGATCCCTAATTCATCCGGTTCATGAGAAGACTCCCTTCGAGTTAATTCATCACAAGAAACCAGATCTTTCCTTTCTCTGTGTGTTTGGTGCACCTTGCTACCCAACTAACGATAGTCAAGACTTGGGAAAGTTAAGAGCTAAAGCAGATGTAGGTATTTTTGTTGGATATGCACCAGACAGCAAAGGGTATCGAATCTACAATAAGAGAACCCGAAAAATTATGGAAACCATTCATGTTACGTTCGATGAGCTGAGTGAGCAACCTGCTTCAGGACAAATTAGTTCTGGACCCGATCTTAACCTTTTGTCTCCTGGACCCATTAGTTCAGGACTTGTACAGTATTCCACGCCTGTAGATTCTTATGTACCACCTACATGCGAGGAGTTAAAGAAGTTATTTGATCCTATGTTTGATGAATACTTTGAGCCAACTAATGGAACCATTCCAAGTGTACCTGCTGTACTTCCCATGGCTGAGGTTCAAGCCCCACAAGGTTCAGAAGGCCCCACAGCTTCAGTATCAGTCAGTCACAATGCTCCAGCTGCCAGTCTATCTCCTTCGTCATCAAACGCTCAAACTTCTCCAGTAATACAAGAATCTTCAGATAATAATTCATTGGAAGTTAATCCTTTTGCTCCTGTTGATGAGGCTCCTTTTGAAAATATTTTTGCTCCTGAACATTCATCAGACACATCCTCACTGGAAGGACACAGCACTGCTACGTCTGTTCATAACCCACAACCTCACGACCATCTCAGGAAATGGACCAGTGATCATCCAATCGACAACATCATAGGCAATCCTTCACGTCCAGTATCCACACGTAATCAACTAGCCACTGATGCACTATGGTGCTTCTTCAATTCCGTACTGTCCAAAGTTGAACCAAAAGATGCCAAAGAAGCAATGACTAAAGATTACTGGTTCCAGGCTATGCATGATGAAATCCATGAATTTGATCGACTTGAAGTATGGGAATTAGTGCCTCCTCCAGAGCGTGCAATGATCATTGCTTTAAAGTGGATCTTCAAAGTGAAGCTTGATGAGTATGGTGATGTGTTAAAGAACAAGGCACGCATAGTTGCTAAAGGGTTCAGACAAGAAGAGGGCATTGATTTTGAAGAATCGTTTGCTCCGGTTGCTAGAATTGAAGCTATAAGAATCTTCCTTGCAAATGCTGCTAGTCGAAATATGATAGTCTACCAGATGGATGTCAAAACGGCATTCTTGAATGGTGATTTAAAGGAAGAAGTTTATGTGAGACAACCAGAAGGATTCGTGGATGCTGAACATCCTACTCATGTTTACCGCTTGAAGAAGGCTCTATATGGGTTAAAACAGGCGCCAAGGGCATGGTACGATACATTGTCCAAGTTCCTCCTAGTGAACGGATTCTCCAAGGGTGTTGTGGATCCCACACTCTTCACCAGGAAGTCAAGAAACCATCTACTGCTGGTTCAGATATATGTAGATGATATCATCTTTGCTTCAACAGATCCTAGTGAATGTGAAAGTTTCTCAAAGGAGATGAATTCCAAGTTCCAAATGTCTATGATGGGACAAATGTCATTCTTCTTAGGATTACAAGTCTCTCAAAGTCCCGGAGGCATATTCATTAATCAATCCAAATACGCCAACGAGATCTTGAAAAAGTTTGGATTCTATTCAAGTGAACCTGTTGACACTCCCATGGTTGATAGAACAAAGCTGGATGAAGATCCTTCAGGGATTCCAGTAGATATCACAAAGTATCGAAGCATGATTGGATCTTTGATGTACATCACGGCTAGCAGACCAGATCTTCTGTTTGCTGTGTGTATGTGTGCTCGGTATCAATCCAGACCAACCAAGAAGCATGTTGAAGCAGTAAAAAGGATCTTCCGATATCTTCAAGGCACGGTTCATATGGGTCTCTGGTATCCTAAGGACACTGCAATGGAGTTAACGGCTTACGCAGATGCTGATCATGCGGGATGTCAAGACACTCGTCGAAGTACTTCAGGAGGAGCTCAGTTTTTAGGGGAAAAGTTGGTTAGTTGGTCTTCTAAGAAGCAGATGAGTACTTCCATATCATCTACTGAAGCTGAGTACATTGCTATGTCTGCTTGCTGTGCACAAATCCTTTGGATGCGATCACAGCTTTCGGACTATGGATTCTCATACAACAAAATTCCCCTATATTGTGACAACAAAAGCGCCATTGCTCTTTGTTGTAACAATGTTCAGCACTCCAGGTCTAAACACATCGACATCAGGCATCACTTCATCAGGGAACAAGTGGAAAAAGGAATTGTGGAACTGTACTTCGTGAGGACAGAGTTTCAGTTAGATGACATCTTCACCAAGGCCCTCCCAAGAGAAAGGTTTCAGTTTATTCTCCCACGCCTCGGCATGAAAAGCATGAATCCTGAAACCCTCAAGTGTCTTCAGGAAGAAAAGGAGGAGTAAAGGATTGTCTTCTTATATCCTTGTACATAGTTGTATATATCTTAAATCAAAAAGGAAAAATACAAAAATATAAAACCTATAAAAACCATAAAAATCGAAAAATCAGAAAATACCAAAAAATAGTTCTACCTAGGCATGTCTTCTGTTTATCGATAACATTTACATATCTAGAAATTTCATTCAACAATGGCACGGATTCTTAAATGAAGCTCGAGCAGAAGTTATACTAATCAGTTAAAACATGTCTTAATGGCTTGCAGTTACTTCATACTGCAACCCGCACTATACAATGGGGAAAGCATGTCGCCAAAAAGATAGATGTTCCTCCAACCGGGTGATGTTCACCTGGGCATGGATTACTTTATATCCATGTTCTCCCGTCTTGATGTACGTTTCAGTGCGTCATTTCGTGTATAAGAAGAGAAGTCTTCTTTACATCAGACTCTTTATCTTGTTTGATTCTTCAAGAGAGTCTTGATGTTACACAAGGTGGTTAATTGATTTAAATTTTTCAAATTTCTGACACCTTGCCAAATTTGTGCAACATCAGCAGTGACACTCTCTTGGTGTTTCAAGGGAAGCATAGTATGCTTCAAAATCAGAATACATTTTAACCTGACCAAATTTTCTCCCAAATTTTTCTAAATGTATTTAAATCAATTGGGATCACAAATCTCAAATGGTTTGAAATTTTTGATCGGGGGAGAGAATGTGATTTAAATAGGAAATTCTGATAAAATGTGATGATTTGGAAGTTAATGTACGCTCTCCTGTATGTGCTAAACCATTTTGCATATCAAGGCACATATTGAGGGGGAGCAAAATGTTTTGGTCATAAAAGCAAGCTCTTCCATATGTGCTAAAATCTTTCGTATATCGATGCACATATTGAGGGGGAGCAAATGGTTTTTAACAAAACAAAGGATTTGGCATCTTATGTGAGCAAGGCTCAGACTTCACCAAAGAATTGACGAAACTTGAATTGTCATCAATCGAAAGGATACGTCTTGGCCGGGTAATAATTTCAAGCTGGTCTAACCAGTGATGTAAGCGTGTCTCGAAAAAGATGTATCTAAGTAGAGTGTACCGTTTCGAGAAACTTTCTATGGACTTGACCAGGACGGGTAATAATTTCAAGCTGGTCTAACCAGTGATGTAAGCGTGTCTCGAATCGGTCATGTTCACTGAAAGTGGATCAATTCAAAAAGTGCGAGCTCTACCTAACATGTGCAAATTTATAAAACAATCAACCGAGCACATGTTGAGGGGGAGCATTTGAAAAATATAAAACTCTCAAGTGTTTGCAAAAATGTGTTTCAGAATCATGAACACTTTGAGAGATTTTTCAAAGATTTGGTTTGGCTATCGTAGATGAATACCAAAGACCGACCATTTTAATTAATGCATGGAGTTATAAGGATGGTTAGGTTAGGCTCAAGTTCCCACGATCCCGCCAGAGCCGGAGGGATCTACCCAGGGACAATCCACTAGTTAGTGTAGAAGTCCTTAGGTATGATTAAAAAGGAGAAAAGTGTGATTAAGGGAAGAGTGCCGACTGAGATGGAGCTAGTACTGGAACAAACCCAACAAGGTTCTAGTTATGAAGTCTCGGTAAGCACTGAAGGGGTTGAAGAATGAAAAAGAGTTGTAAAGAGAAAGGGTGAAAAGAAATAGCCCTCCTTACAACTTAGACAGAAACCGGGTCAATACATATGCTGTCAGAATCACATAGTTGATTGCTGGCATTGAAGACAAAGTATCATGGACCCAGTGATACGCTGCACAACCCTCCCTAGCCACTCAAGGTCCCTCAAAGGATTCTTGTTTCAATTGTCACGGAGTTCAATTCATTCCTATCGTCTCTCTCACTCCGAGTTAGATGATATTGAATAGGTGGCAGTCCTCTCCAGCCTCCGCTCACTAAATCAAAGCGCACTATTGAGTCTAGAGCCACGAGATGCATAATAAGATCTCATAGGGACACGAATTATTTCTACACTGGTTGTTCAACATTAAGGACACCAGTTGTAAACTCATGAGTCCTACGCAGATCTTAGCAATCTGCCAGAACATTTATGAGAGAATTTACAAATGTAATTCTCAATGATTGAATGGAAATTCCTGCCAGGGTCAACATCAAGCAGCCCTGATAGCAGGTCACTTCGGTAATCCCTCGTGGATTACGCTTAGTGGTCGCGGCGGTTTCAACCGGTCTACAGTCGTGGAGTGATCTCCAGCGACTCACCTAATCGTTGATTTACTACGGTAAAATCTTAAAAGGCCCTCTGTGGGTTTTCGATTAGGAACGGTCTTGGTAAGGATTAGAGAGAGTTTTCACAATATGCTGTTGACTATCTCGAAGTCCAAACTTGTAAGTACCGGTCGAATTATTGCTAACTGTCGTATGCAGGAATCTCTGGCGGTTGTAGCAGTGGAATGCTGTAGCTGGTTGCTGTTGTAGCTGGTTGCAGAAAAGATGCCAATCCATCACCACATGCTCACACCACATCATCATCAAAGAATTCATGATCAACCTAAAAGACCTTCAACACAGCTTCTGCTAACTCTGATGCTGAAGATCATGACACCATATCGTGTGAGCATGTCGGCTCGAAGTATATGTCATCACATGGAGTCGTACTACTGAAAGATGACTTGGAGACTCAAGAGGGATGATACTTTCAAAGATTACTCAATGTTCATCCAAGACAAAAGAGAAGTCATCTTCTGATCACTGATGTTTGCACAACAATCTATGACATTGAAGATTCAATGATTACGAGCTATGATGTCAAGATCCAAGGAAGAAGTGCTGAAATTCAGAACATTACTTCTGGGGTGACCTCCCTTAGGGGGAGATTGTTAGGAATATGAATATTCAGCTGAAGACTCGGTCACCCCGAGTAATTATTAGTACATCATAGCTCGTAGGATTATCAGTAATATTAGTAGTAGCTTAGTTAGTATTATTAGTATTGTGGAATGGGTCGGGTCTTTACCCTCTGTCAGCTCACTCTACAGCCCGCTAGGGGAATAATATATTGTAAGTATAAATACCCCTTCCCACACATGGGAAGGGTTGGAACTTCACTTGATTCTAATCTAATACACACATTGTTTCTCTCTCTAGAAGTTCCCATCACTTTCTCTCTCTAGTTCTTTGTCCATTCGATCCAAACTAAGCCTCAAACTAGTGTTTCTTGTATTGTGAATACCCTACAGTATCCAACTTCTGTCCTTGAAACACAATACTCCGTCTGACCTTCTCACTAAAACGTTTGCATTATCTTGCATTCCCTTAAGTGTTTCACTTGGTAAGTTTTCTTCCTTGAGCACTTCAACCTGAGCCTCGAGGATCTTTGATGGTAAAGGAGAAATAATATTCATTCCCAATGATCTGACTCTCAAAGGCTTGGGTCGTTCTTTTCTACTAAGTGCATCTGCCACAACATTGGCTTTTCCTGGGTGATAACGAATCTCACAGTCGTAATCACTCAGTAACTCCAACCAACGACGTTGCCTCATATTGAGTTCTTTCTGATCAAGGATATACTGTAAGCTCTTATGGTCTGTGAACACTACACACTTAGTACCATAAAGGTAGTGCCTCCAAATCTTGAGTGCGAAAATCACTGCACCCAACTCTAAGTCGTGTGTGGTGTAATTCTTCTCATGCTTCTTAAGCTGTCGAGAAGCGTAAGCTATCACCTACGAAGTTTTCAATCCCTTCTGGTAGTGCCAAAACTGGTGCGCTGCAAAGTTTCTGTTTCAACAACTGAAAAGCAGACTCTTGCTTCTTTCCCCATTCGTACTTCTGGTTCTTTTGAGTCAACTTGGTCAATGGTTTTGCTATCTTGGAAAACCCTTCAATGAACCTTCTGTAATATCCGGCAAGTCCTAAGAATTGACGAATTTCTGTAGGAGTATTTGGTGCTGCCCAATCTTTAACTGCCTCAATCTTTGCTGGATCAACTTGTAGTCCTTGACTATCAATGACGTGACCAAGAAATTGTACTCTGCGGATCCAAAAATCACACTTTGAAAATTTGGCGTACAATTTCTCTCTCTTTAGCAGTTCCAAGATTGTTCTGAGATGTTCTCTATGCTCTTCTTCGCTCTTTGAGTAAATCAAAATATTGTCAATGAATACAATCACAAACTTATACAGGTATGGTTTGCACACCCTGTTCATGAGATCCATGAACACAGCTGGTGCATTGGTTAGTCCGAACGGCATTACTTGAAACTCATAATGACCATACCTAGTTCTGAATGCTGTCTTCGGGATATCCTCCTCCCGAACTCTAAGCTGATGGTAACCTGATGGTAACTCAAGTCGATCTTGGAGTAATAACTAGAACCTTGCAATTGGTCAAACAAATCGTCGATTATGGGAAGTGGATAACGATTCTTCACCGTCAACTTGTTTAACTCTCGGTAGTCGATGCACATTCTGAAAGATCCATCTTTCTTCTTGACAAACAAAACCGGTGCTCCCCAAGGCGAGGAACTCGGTCTTATAAATCCTTTTTCCAAGAGTTCTTGCAACTGGTTCGAAAACTCTTGCATTTCTGAAGGTGCAAGTCGATAAGGTGCTCGCGCAACTAGTGCGGCTCCTGGCACTAAATCGATCTGAAATTCCACTTGGCGAGTAGGTGGAAGTCCTGGTAAGTCTTCAGGAAAGACTTCTGGAAAATCTCTAGCAGTTGGTACGTCTTCAAGTCGTTTCTCCTCCGACTTCTTCTCTACGATGTGAGCCAAAAATGCATAACAACCTTTCTTTATGTACTTTTCTGTTTTGATGCACGATATGATACTGAGTCTGGTTCTACTTCGCTCCCCACGAATGACCAATGTTTCACCGTCGTAAGGGAGATGAACAACTTTTTCATCACAAATAATTCTGGCATGGTGTCGAGACAACCAATCCATACCGATGACGATGTCAAAACTTCCAAGTTCTACAGGCATGAGGTCTATATGGAATGGATGGTTTAGGAAATTGAGAGTGCAACCACGAATAATCGTGTCGGTAACAACTAAGGAACCATTAGCTAGTTCGACATGATAAGGAATGTCTAATGTGGTTGGTTTAATGCTAAGTAATGGTGCAAATGCAGTGGAAACAAAACTTCTATCGGCTCCTGAATCAAATAAGATAGATGCATAACGATTATTGACAAGAAACGTACCCGTAACGACATTCGGGTCTTCCTTGACATCTTCTCCTCCGATCACATAAACTCTTCCCCTTGCTATTCCACCTTGGTTTCCAGTCCTCTGATTCTTTCCCTTCGGACAATCATGCTTGAAATGTCCGACTTCTCCACAACCAAAGCATGTTAGTGGAGGTTTCTGATTATCATCCATATATGGAGCTCTGCAACCCTTGGCCGAATGACCAATTTTCTTACAAATCCCACAAGGATTTGGGCAATTTCCAGGGTTATGGTGGGTTTGACATTTGTTGCACTTAGGTAGAGTACCATTGTAACCCTTCTTCTCAGCTGGACCTGCAACATAGGCCCTTGCAACTTCCTGTTTCTTCGGTGGTGGTGGTGCGGCATTGTTATTCTGGTTGTTATCCCACTTTCTTTTATTGTTGTTGTTGTTGTTGGGATGGTTTCTGTTGTTGTTAAAGTTGTTGTTGTTACGGTAGTTGTTGTTGAAATTTCGGTTATTGTTGGTGTTGGTGTTGTTTGGTGTAGTGCCTTTCTTCACTATCTGAGCCATGAGTTTCTGAGACATTCTGATTGCCTCATCTATTGTCTGCGGGTCAAAAGACATTACATCACCACGGATGTTGGTAGGCAATCCACCGGTGAAATTTTCTAGCAACTTCTCATTGTCTGGAACCATATTTGGGCATAGTGCAGCTAATTCCTGAAACCTTCTGATATATGTTTCAATATCATTTCCTACGGTCACTAGCTCATAGAATTCTGTCTCCAACTTTTTCACTTCAGTACGTGGACAAAACTTCTTCGAAATTAGTTTCTTGAACTCATCCCAGGTAAGCTTCTGAGCATTCTCCATTCCTATGGGCTTCGCGTAAGAAGTCCACCATGACATAGCTTCCGCCATAAGGGTACTAGCGGCAAACTTCACTTTGCTTTCTTCTGGACAGTTGCATAGAAGGAATACAGATTCTGTCTTTTCAAACTACCTGATCATAGCAGTGGCTCCTTCAGTTCCTTTGAATTTCTCCGGATCACCACTCTTGAAGTCCTTGTACGTGCATTTACGCACATTAGTCCCATTAGTATTTGTTCCTCCAGTTCCTCCAGTGTCTGCCCCAGAAGCAGCTTCAGCAGCAGCTGCAGCCATGGCAGCTCTTTCATTCTCCAATGCTGCCTCAATACTGTCGGCAACAAGTCTCTTGATCTGAGCGGGTGTCATAGAAGGAGTACTTTTCTTGGGTGGCATGATTCTTCACAATCACAAAAGATAACAACAATGAGAATCCACAAAAGAAAATGATCATTATGCACAATATATACAACCACCATATGTATATACAACCACAACATGTATAAATAAAATGAAATCACAATGCACAAGGATATAATACATGAAAATTTCGGCCTACATGGACCGATATCATAAAGTAGCACAACAAAAATCCGGCATAGCAGAGTCACACTTGACATATTTGTTTGTACTACAAGCAAAAGATAGCAAGTTCTAACTACGTCCCACACCTCGGGACTAGGATAATAATGTACAAGCTACATAATAAAAGTCCAACACTAAGCACTCCCTGGTGCTCCTCCTGATCTACGCCTGAGACAACGGATCTCTCTGTCCATAGCAACTATGATCTCCTCCAAATGCTCCACTCGAAGCTGTAGGTCTGCCTCTCGGTTCCCTGATGCTGTCAACCTAGCTTGAACTGATGTCATCTCACTGGCCTGACTGTTCTGTTTCTCCTGTGCTATCTGTGCCCTGTCAAACAACTCGGGCATCTCCTGCCCCAGTCGAGTGATCTGCTCTGAGCTCTTTAGCTGACGTGCCTCTAACCCCTGGTAAGACACATCGATGGCAACCCTGCCCTGTACTAATCCCTCAACCTCATCCTCTATGGCCTCCACTCGGCTCACAGGGATCTCCTCTATGTAGCCTAAATCCCTGTCCATCTGACCCTGTAGATGAACTAGTCTCGCATCGAGAGCAGCAGTAGTAAGTAGCCTGGTAGTGGCAGCCCTCGAGCTCTCTCCTATCTCGAATCGGCTGGGTGGTGTAGTCTCGGATGGGTCTGGAGTGTCTGAAGATGATGAATCAATCCGAGCACGCTTCTTGAGCGGCAAATCCGAGGTAGGTATAGAGTCCCTGATATGGACTGGTGAGGATGGTACTACAGGTACGGGTAGTGGTGGTGTAGGAGTAACAGTAGGTGTAGGTGAAAGTGGTTGTGGTAGTCTCACCCTCTTCCGCGCAGTCTGGCGGAGCTTGGAGCGGTGGACTAATGGAGTCTGTCCTGGCTGAATAGTGATAGTAGGAGGTGATGGAACTGGTGTACGGAAGGCAACACTCTTTCGCGCAACCGCGCGACCTCTGAATGGTCTGGATCTAGTGGGCACATCGGGGTTGCTACCCGAAGCAAATGATGGTGATGGCAATGATGCAAAAGCAGCTGGAGATCTGATCATAGGACGACGAAAACGCCTAGCAGCAGTGCGCTTCATGCGCGGTCCATCTGGATATAGACGGTAAACAAGTCCATAGGGTATAAACTCTCCTGGCTGGATAACAGGTATAATGTCAGGACCACGATGGATCAGTGGTGACACAGGTGGGGTAGGTGCGACTTCTCCCTCCTCAAAGGGTTCAGTCTCGTCATCCGACATCACAGGGGATGACTCTGGAGTAGGCTCCACTGACGGCAATATGATAGCGGGTAGTGAAGATGATGATGTAACAGACACTAGTATGATGGAGGGTAGTGAGGAACTCTCTGTGTCCGATGAAAGGACAATAGGGTGTGAATCTGACGACATCTCTGTGACAATCAATGTGGAACAAAGTAAATAAACATTTACTTAATGTGGGTCATGATGAAATGATATATGTATGAAATCACATGTAATGAATGCGGCATAATGAACATGCACTTATGATGAAATAATGGGATGCTATGATGGTGTAGTTATAGTCTAGGGTATCGTGAATAACCTAGTTCGCTATAACTCAAGCTCTGATGCCAATCTGTCACACCCCAAATTATCTGTTTTGCAGCGGAATGGAATTCCAGGGGTGCAACTGCCATAGCATCCTAACTGCAGTTATATTGAACGACCTAAAGTGTCGTTTAGAAAATACACCGTTTGATTACTTAAAACATTCAGAGTTTACAAAGCGAGGTCCCAAAAGTTGATACAAGTTTGCGGAAATAAAGTTTACACAGTTCAAACGATGGTTAAGTGCATAAAATATAAAGTGAGACGCGTCGACACCGCGACTCCATGATATGCCCAAAATGCAATCCAACATGCGATGCTAATTACCTGAAAATACATTGCTAAAACGGGTCAACAATAATGTTGGTGAGTTCATAGGTTTATGTAAATGAAATGCTACACGGAAACCACAAGTATAAAGTGTTTGACAAATTGTCACATGAAAATGATACATTAGCTCTTAAGCTCATGACCCCGAAGCTAGACTGAATGATTTGCCCCAACTGAGTGCTTTTCCAAACAACCTGAAATGGATCAAATGTAATGCGTTCGTATGACAAGTTGGTGCTACCAACCCGAACGGAGGTGTCACCCTCAATAGATCTATTCACACACCCTCGCTTGCTCACAATTAACGGTTCATGATAATAGGGGACTTTAATCTTGGCAAATGTGGTAACTTAAGCAATGTAATGAATTTATATACTTTGGTCCGCATGAAAAATGGTGCAATGTATTCTCCCCCGAGAAATTTGAAATGATGTAATAACTTGAAAAACGGGGCTATGAAAACTCACCTGATGAAATAGCACTATGACAATAATGGATATGATGTAATGATGGCTCGGTCTCTAACCGCAACCTATGATGAATGATGTGACCCAATGTAAGCAATGATACCATGCAACTCATGCAAAAACGTATGTTAACGATACCACTCGTTATTTTTAAAAATAACGTTTTCTGTCGAAAAATATATTTTTGACATCTCGGCAAGTCATATACTAGATTTCGTGTAAAAATGTTGGAATAATACTCCCCGATCCCTACTTGGTGTTTTATTGTCAAATAAAATAGTTTCGTCGCAAAATATTACTTTTACAACTGGTGAAAATATGCCCGAACGGCCTTGCAAAGCTAGTCGTAAAATATTGTACGTTATGAGTTAGGAATAGAACTTGACGTTTTTGAAATCCTTGCAACAACATCTCAATGTCGTCTCTTTTGAGTTTTGATCATACACGTCACGATCATAAAGATAATCGGCCTTGAATATGGCGTCTTGCAAAACAATTTCCCATACTTAGAAACATTTCCTTGAAATAGTGGTTTTTGGCGATACAAGGAAATTCATAACTTACTCGTTATAAGTTCAATCAACAAGCGGTCGATTGATTTGGAAAATAGGCCGGGAATACTTCGTTTCATCTCAAGGAGTTTATGGCTCAAACCATCTCGATCAACGGGAAAATAGCTCGTAAGATGGTGCCTCGCAAAACTGTTTATACTTGGAAAATATTGGAATTATAGTGAGGCTGTCAAAATAAGTTTTGTTTGTCGGCTTTTCAGAAATTCATATCTTGGTCGTTATAAGTCGGTTTTCAACGTTCTTTATATCCAAGCGATCGTCATAACATGAACTAACATATTCTCAGTGGCTCGGCTCAGCTAGACCAGGGATAACGACTCGTTCTGTCCCCTGAAGTTCGGCCAACAGCACGTATTTTCTGAAAATAATAGTTTTGCGTTGCTAACTTTAAAACATCGTATCTCCTTCGTTATAAATCGGTTTTTAGTGATTCAAGCGACCACGTTTTCGTGTTTGAGAGTACTTTCTATATATGAAAGCTAAAATAACGCCATGTTTACTGATTTTTCCAAAGTTTACATTTCTGGACAGCGGGTATATATATATGTTATAAACTCGTTTTCTTGGTTCGCGGCTTGATCAAACGACTACAACACAACTCCACAAGTACACACATCCTACCATACACCTTCTTAGGGTGTCATGGGTCCTAAACATCACTAAAAATAGTGGGCTTCGCGGGGTTGTTAGTAAAACATGCCGATCTATGGATTGAGATAGTTTTAATGAAAAATAGAACAAGTGGTATACATAACATAGGTTTTGCATGGATAGCTCTCGAAATAAATAGGAAATACATCAATATAAGAACAAATAGAGTATGTAAAGATCAAAAATGGTGTTCTTGAGCTTACTTGATGATTGGTGAGCTAGGATGAAAAACAACCACAACCTTGGAGTTTTTATTACAAAACTCTAACAAGGAAGGTATTCGGGACAAGAATGAAACTTGATCTTCAAAAATTTATGGAATCTCCTTTGGTTCTTGGTGGTGCCGTGGGATGGAGAGGAGAAAGAGAGAGTGTTTTTCTTAGTTTTACAAGTTAAATGTGTTATGAAAATAATATGGAAAATAAAACTAGTTAAGTTATAAATTAGCCATTAAGGCCTTTTGGCTTATTAGGCCAACAAGGGGGGCGGCAAGGCTTCCCTAGGAAGTCTTGTGATGATATTTTTTTCTTAAAACATTTTTAGGATAGGTCTTAGTTAGTTTAGTGTGTAATTTCGGCGTTATCGGGTACCGGGTTAACTGAAAATAAAACGTGACGAATAAAAATAAAATTTGACAAAGTTGTAAAAACTCATAAAATCATGTTACTGATAAGAATCAGGTGTTAAAATAGTGTTCGTGATAAAACATCGCAAACCGATGGGGTTATAAGCCCTAACCGGGAAAATATCGCAAAAGGTTTCAAAACACCGGGAAAATTAATGAAATAAATTTTATATCATTAAAATGAGCATGAAACTATATTAGGATCATAATCGGGAGTATCTGGGTATAATATTAGTAGTAATGACTGAGTGGTAACGTTTACTGAACAACTGAACATACGTTAATGAAAATCACACAAACCCGTGCATGACTTAATATGGAAATGATCATGATGTTACTGATGATATGTAGACTACTCTAGTCTATATGACATGTCCTTACTGATGATGCATGAATACGCAGCTAAACCTGACCGGTTACGCGCATTTGAATACTTGTAAACTAGGTTTACTGAATGATGAATGGAAATCATGAATAGTAAAATGGTAAATTGTAAATTGTCAAGGTTCGGGAAATGACCTGAAATTGTGATTTGTCACAATTTTCAACCCATCAGGCAATGGGTAGTCTTCTATCCACCTAACGAAGGGTGTAGTCGAACCCATGGGGTCCGAGTATAAGCAATTGTAGGGTGGTGCATACATAGGAACAGTATTATATGGGGTATGGCTTGGAGGTATTCCCATAGGAGTTTGACTAGGGTAGGACTGATAAGGTGTGTTCATGCCGAATGGATAACTATTTCCCATGGCGTACGGAGGGTATGCCAGAGGGTGTCCGAAGGGTATGTTCCCATAAGGTTGAGGGAGGCTAGGGTTGCTAGGCTATCCATTTATTTGAGGATATAAACCTTGAGGGTAAGACTGAGTTTGGAACGAGGGGTACATACCATTGAGAGGAAGATTTCCTCCCATAGTAATTGTAGGCGGATTGCCTTCTCCGCTCGATGCATCAGAAGGCTGCAGCGGAACCCCTGCCTCAGTCCTTCCAAGATGGGCTGCCAACAATGGAGGTAGATTCACCCCCGTATCCTCCCTTCGTTGACTCCTCCCGTTGGAGCCTTCAGTAACCGCCCCTTCTCTCCTGGTTGGAGCCCTCTCCGGGACTCCTTCGAACGCAATGGACCTTCTACTTAGCCTTCAACCTACTGGTGACCCAATCCTTAGGGCTGAGAGTGTTGCTCCTTGGGCCGAAGGCCTATGTTCCATTTCCATCTCTTCATCATACTCGTCACTTGAGTATTCTAACTCCCTTCGCATCTCAGCATTCCTAACTTGCCTTTTGCGAGCCCTTAAGAGAGATTCCAATGCTTTGTGGATGGCTTCGACGAAGGCTGGGCTAATAATAGGCTCTGGATTGGCTGATGTTGAAGCATGATGGTTGGGTGTTATTTCTAGGTGAGAACGTGTTGTGAACGTGGAAGCGGTTATTGGGGGAAGGTTGTTGGAGTCGTTAATTGGTATTGGCGCCAAGGTCGAGAAACCCGGTGGGGGAGTATCTTCTCTCCCTTGATCCATGCCTGATATATAGTGAAAGTAGTTGGTTGGTTATAAGCTTGGGAATAACGAGACCAATTGTAGCGGTCCCACGGATGGCGCCACTGATAGTACAATAAATTGCATGACCAGGCCTTCGATGATGATCAAAGGATTTATGGGATGTTGAGGTTGCGCCAAGCTTGCTCTTAACCTGAAATAAGAAATACTAAAACACTACGTTAAGTGATTGCGCAGGGGTTGGACCCTGCGAACCACCTCTGGCGTGCGAGTAAGTATGTGATATGGTAAGTTGATAGTAAATTGAGAGAGTCTAGTTGACATTACCATGGTTCTTGCCCGTCTAAGCTATTTATTGGGGAGAAATAGGCCTTAGAGGGTGGTTGCACTTGATTCGGAGATCATGGGGGTATCCCATGATTTGTGGTAACCGCTAGGGCTTTGTAGCCCAGATCTCATTCTTGGCGGGAAAGCCTAAGGAGAGAAGGAACGTGGGTGTGACCAGGTCAAGGTGGTTCTCCGTTCTAGTTCCTTCGAAGGAGATACCCTGTAAAACCCAAAATTTAACACAATCTGAAATGACAAAAATGCCCTCTAAATTTAAATTTGGAGAACTTATGATAACTTAGTAAGTAACATTATTTGAACTTCACTTAAAGTAATTAAAACCAAAAGTTAACCGACAAATTAAATAAATTAAAACCTTACACTATGTAAGTAATATGTACAAAATAAATAATTCTCTATGCTTATGCCACATTAGTCGATCCATATTATTTGTCTAAGTTCCCAAATCTTCGGCCTATGTGAAGAGATAACATTGTTTTATTTAATTCATCACAAGCCCAAAGAAATTAAATTGACTCACTCCTTATCAAGATATTCGGTTTTTTTTTATTCCCCATAACCGACCTCCCTTTGTTTCAGCCATAGATCACGGAAGCAATCAATCACAATCAATTACCGAAATTTATATACGTTTCTTTTCTCATAAAACACCCCACTTGTTTGACTTTGTAACCGAGCTCTTCAACATATTTAACACAAATATAAACTTCAAAACCCTAACTATCTAAACAAACATAGCGGCGACCACCATACCCTTTTTCCTGTTCGATCGAGAAGGAGCATAGGAGGCTCGATGGTGTTCCGTAAGAGGCTACGATCGTGGGTGTTTGTGGTTCGAAAGTAGCAAAGGGTGGTGGCAAATTTTGGTTTGGCCAGAGCTGAGAATCGTGGGTTTGGTTCGAGTGTGGTTCGGTTCTTGTTCCTTGTTTCGTTCATATAATTCGACCAAAGGTATCTTGATCATCCTTCCTTGTTTGCTCTATCCGTTCGACACATACATCAAAAGTAATAACATGTTACATAAACCTTTATAATCAAGCTAAATATGTTATATATAGGCCTCACTATCTGTTATACTTATGAACAAGGAAACGTCACATGAAGTCATGAACTATGAAACCTATATATATACACGTCGATTTTTGTTCTGTTTTGCTTTTGAATCTGCTGTGATGCACATATTTAAACTGGTCATTTGACCCTAATAAACACCTTAAAACACGACCTAAAAAAACTATAAGCAAAACCCTAAAGATTTATGTTGAGGCGCATGCACTAAGTGCGTGGGGAGTAGGGCTGTTGTGTGATTTTATGTGAATCAGGTGCTCGTCAAAGTCGCGTTTGGGTGTGTGTCGTATGGATCACAAGGGCTGCAACATGTGTGTGTTATGATATATCAAACCTTTATGAGTGCATATATAAGACGGATCGGGTTATGTTTGAGAATAGGGTGTGTATGCCTCGTTATTTCATGTCTTGGTATCGTTATGGTGACTGTCGAATAGTGGGGTTATGTGTAGCTTATAGAGCTGGTCACTTGGAACGTGTATATGTGAGAATGCATGCAGCCCTGTCTCTCGGTAATTATGTACTTGGGGTGCATGTTTAGTGCGTGAGTGGTTGTCAACGAGGGGCTGGTCATGGGTAATGATGTGATATAGTTGTTGGTTAAATGTGTTTGTTTGTATGTCGATAAAAAGGGCTGCTTAATAAGTGTGGTATGTGCGCCTTATGTGATAGAGAGGGAGTCGTGTGTGTGCTTTGGGTGTCAAGGAAGAATGAGTCTTGGGTGTCTGTTGTTGGATCGATTATGGTTCAAATGTGTGACTTTTTTTTATGTTTAGTGTTGTGTCACTAATGGGCAAAGAAAGGGACAGTAGGGGCTAGTACTTGAATTAGGAAGTATATTTCATGAAATATTTAATAAGGGTCATGCAATATGCAAAATATAATAATTGGTCATATAATTATGAAATTTCACTTTAGCCCCTAAACTTTAATATGTTGACAAAATAAACTCTAAATTATTAAAAGTGTCATATTAACCCTAAGCTAAGATATTTACCATATTAAGGCTAAGATTATCTACATGGCATATTTTTAACCTTAAACGTTATTAAATCAGAAAACGTGATAAAAATGGAAAGTTACTAAAACTGGAAAAGCCGACTAAAATAAGTAATCTGAAATAAATACGTTTTAATAAGTCAGTCATGAATTCGTGTAGATTCGCTGGAGGTGGAGTCTGCTTCCGACCTTGATATTTTCTGTTGTGTTTTCGGTTGCGGTATAAGGTACAGATATTCTGACCTTTCTTTTAAGGTTTCTCATGATCTTTTCGTATTCTGATCCGTTAGTTTCTGATTCGATTGCTATGACTCCCCTTTGCTTGAACCTTCTCTGTTGATTCCATTTGATATGACCTCTGATATGAAGCTATGTTATGAAAACTTTTCTACTTATATCTTGAAGATGTTTTGAGAAAAACTATTATAAAAAGATGTTTATAAATGAGGCGAAACCATTTTTATAAAAATGTTACTAGCTTTTATGAAAACTATTTTTTGAAAGACTAGTTTTTATGAAAAACCGGTTGAAAGAATATGTTATGAAAACTACTTTAAAGGATCGTTTTATGAAAATCACGAATAAAGGATTGGTTAAAATGGACTTTTGATGGAAAGTTTTGAAATGAACTTTTGATATGAACCTTGACTTGATTATTCAATATGAACCTTGATCTGATAAACTCTGATTTGGACCTTTGTTATTACTTCTGAGATAATTGATATGAACCACCTGTTATGAACTATCTGTTAAGGACCATCTGTTATGACACTCTGATTGATACGATATATGACTCTTAGTTTGATACCCGAGCCATTTCTGTTTTCCTAGCCAGGAAGGTAACCTGGCCATGTCTTTGATGCACCATTGGCATGACTCATGTGTGGGTGAGTGATTTCTCACACCGTCCCCATTCTGATTATGATATGCGCATTACTTTGATTATGGATTATATATGTTTCTGGGGGGCGTATGGATTGCAATCCTAGATCTGTTCTGTTTAGTGGATTTAACTATATATGATATGATTTCTGTTCTGGTGACTGGTGCTTGTGTGCAATACACGCCTTTCACATATATCTGGGAGCTAGCTACTCCATTTGAAGAATGAGGACACCCCTCATATTATCTGATTATCTGAGAGGTCTCCCCTCTATATGATTATGAAGATTTATGGTTACGCTGTTATGATATGATATGATCTGTTTCTGGGCTCGTGGTGGATGACTATCCTAAACCTTACTCTTGTATCTTATTTATATCTCATTCATTATTGCTACATCTGGTTATTTCCGTTTACCTTCGTTTCCGTTTATTATATATCTGTTCACTGGGCTTTGTAAGCTCAGCCGCACGTTTTCTTTTCGTGTGCGGCAGGTTTTAGTTGGAAGATGAGTACGAGTGAAGAGACTTTTGGACTTAGAAGACTTGATAGTTTTGGGCATAGAGATGATTTAGAAGTTATCTTATTGTTAGAAATTGTATTCGCCTTGTAACCTTGTTATTGCAGTATTTCCTTTGTAACCTTCGAAATTTATTGTATTACTATTGAAGTATGCTTTGTTTGATCTGATATGAAACCATTAACGTGACATCTTTACCCTTGCCGGGTTGGGGTGTTACAATTATGGTATCAGAGAGACAGGCTGCGACTCGTAATACATTTACCCTTGACCTGTGTAAGTTAGACCACTAAGTTTCCACTGTATGCGCTCATAAGATAACCTTTAAGAAATTGCTTTAGGATTTCCCTATAGGAACTTAAGTTTTGACCAGTGAGGAATGGGTAGACTATAAGGCTTTTGTTTAAGTAGCATTGCTTCCGCATCACTCTGATTTATGCCCTGCTTGTTAAGCTCACGTTTTGCACCACCTAAGATTCCTACTCCGATCTCTGATTCTTTTGTAAATCATTTTGATGTCTCTTCGGGTATTCTGAGAATCTCCATGCCGATAACCTACTTGATACATTCTGTTACTTACTTTTGATAATATATGAATCTTCTGACCCTATCTGAGTTCGTCTTAAACATCTCCGTTTTCATGAGAAGTCTGGTGGTGTTTTTAACCACGAGTATAAGAATGTTTTTCCTCTCACTTCTGAATAATAAGATTTGCGTTGTCGATCTGTTTTCATTAAATAGTAAACCTTGATTTTTATTCTGATAAAGGATAGGTTGATTGATCATTGACGACTACCCTCCTATGTTTCACCTTCGGTGTTTGAAACCATTTTGAACTCCCTACCATAAATTCCGATTATTAATCTTTTGCTATTTCTACCTAACTTCGTTCTTCACTTCTGACCTATTTGATAAGCAGTTTGATACTCCTCTGACCATCCGAAGGTCATTTAACCTTAAGATGTTTGACACATTCTGTGAGTTCATTAACCATGCTGGAGATAAATGTATCATCTAATATTACTCTGTCCTTGCAAAGTCCGTTACTACTCCTATGAGAACTCTGGTGATTATTAGCCATGGACTGTGACGATAATTTTGTCCCGATATGAATTTGTTAACTGAGCATGATGATGCTGATAACTAATATTCTATACGCCTGACTTTTGACAGTTATACGATGTTTGTACTTCCGATGATTCGCAACCTACCTGCCACTTATGCTATATAGCTAAACAAGACTCCAATGCCTTGAATTGTTCGTTTATCTATCTCCACACTTTGATGAACCCTGTACTTGACCTTGATATATGAACTATCCATCTGGCTTGGTGACCGCACTCATCCTACGAATCCGTTTACTTTTGATATATTCGATTTTGAGGTCCTTAAGTTATGGAATGGCTGACTCTTCATAAAGCTGCCAGAGACTACCGTATCTGATGTGTGATTTTAGAAATCTATTTTCATCCCACTTTCGTTATGATAACCTTTAACCGCTCCAATCTGTTAAGCTTAACGCTGTTATGGAAACATTTACCACGATCTCATTTGATTATTGATTGTCTCCTGACGTCTATTAGTACCACCCTAGAAGCTTTGGCATTGGAAGTTTTGTTGTAGAAATCTTCTGTTGTTCTCCGATGAAACTTTTGGGTTCCCTCCTGGTTGAGAAGTAGAATGAAATTTAAGCCGATCTCAGTTGACGAACCATGACGCCATAGAAGTTGAGAAATTGGAGAAGATGATGGAATATGATTTTGATCACTTCAGTGTTTCATTTTGAACACCCTGTTAACTTGTGAAGAAGAAAGAGAAAACTTTGGAGTATTGACTATCGTAAACCTAAGCATATCACTACCATGACCATCTTTCAATTCAGCGAATCAATGATCGATTCTATCTTGTAAACTCCGTACCAGACGGCCTCTTTTAATGATTGAAGGATTGAAGAAGCAACCCCAAGGACTTCTAAGAAAAGAGATGACTATTTGAGAGTAACCTCCGAGAAGTATTTCAGTTTTATGCACGAAGAGGAGCATGTAAATCATCTTGTAAAAGGACCCTTATTCTGGGGGAAACAGACTTGATTGGCACTTAAAGATTGTAGCAGACAACACTACCATGCATCCGGCGATGACGGCAGTTTGAGGTGGCGAATTTCGAACCGTGCTGAAGACCTGTCTAAGGCACGCAGGTTTGATTCTCTATCCATTTTAGTTGTACTAAGATGAATTGAGAGCAGAAGCAGACTCGCGGATGGAAGAACGCACAAGTGACCATACCGGAGATTCACGTTACTACACCACAGTTCCAAGAGGAGGTGCCGAAGGCTTGAGGGACCAGACTCGAGTTATATTTTTCCTTTCCACCCTATGATCATACGATAGACTGCATGGACTTGGAAGAAGTTTAAGATCATGTATTTGAATGGACGATAATTTTGAAGCGAACATTTGTGTTTGGAAGAGTTGATTTTGTGAAGAGTGAAGCGATGGATGACATTATTCATTTCCTTTTGACCTACTCAAATTTCTGAAGACTGATGATAGGACCCCTGAATGAGTTATGTTCTCTGTTAGTAATTCCGCTCGGTGTTCATTCTGTGTATGCTGGATGATGGTTTGATTATGAGAAATTTGACGAATGATGGACGATCTGATGCTTTTAACGATGTACCAAATTTTGATAGACATTCTGGGAATTCCGTTAACACCTTCGAGGAGTTCGTTCTCCTCTTAGTTATGGTGTTGATTTTGATAACCTCTGAGACTGTAGAAGTACTAGGTGGATTAAGATAGGTGGTTTTGATTACGACTTGAGATAAAGTATGATCATCATGAAGGCATAATTATGTGGTGCTAGTATTATGACGCCTGATCAACGTGATAATACTTACACCATATAACGTGCACTCATTGTGGACATAGGATATCTTGGGGAGTACCTAGGAAGTTTAGAATCTGATCTCCGTTGGTTTATCCGTGATTAGTGAGACATTAGGTTCATTCTACCTATGCGTGTACTCTGCTTTCCTTCATTAGATACCTGGATGAGTTTGGACTCTCGTTTTGCATTCCGTTGACCTCAGTTATATATCTTGAACTCCTTGTAGAACTCTCTACTGATGGTACAGTTAATCTGATTTGAAGTTCTGTTGTATTCCATATAAGCTTTTCAGAAGATTTGCCTATCGTCCATTTTATATTGCATGGACCTTTTGTTCTGAATCAACCTAATTTGTCTCCTTCTGAGGAATCTGAACCCATCTTGTTATGATCGAGTCATGAGAAACCATTTGTTTTGAAGATCCTTCTGGAAGAACCTCCCCGGGCGACGACCTTTTGCGATTTGCTACGACTTCGTCTAACCCTGCGACTTCAATTTTCGAGGACGAAAATTTTTTTTCTAGAGGGGAAGAGTTGTAAAACCCAAAATTTAACACAATCTGAAATGACTAAAATGCCCTCTAAATTTAAATTTTGAGAACTTATGATAATTTAGTAAGTAACATTATTTGAACTTCACTTAAAGTAATTAAAACCAAAAGTTAACCGACAAATTAAATAAATTAAAACCTTACACTATGTAAGTAATATGTACAAAATAAATAATTCTCTATGCTTATGCCACATTAGTCGATCCATATTATTTGTCTAAGTTCCCAAATCTTCGGCCTATGTGAAGAGATAACATTGTTTTATTTAATTCATCACAAGCCCAAAGAAATTAAATTGACTCACTCCTTATCAAGATATTCGGTTTTTTTTTATTCCCCATAACCGACCTCCCTTTGTTTCAGCCATAAATCACGGAAGCAATCAATCACAATCAATTACCGAAATTTATATACGTTTCTTTTCTCATAAAACACCCCACTTGTTTGACTTTGTAACCGAGCTCTTCAACATATTTAACACAAATATAAACTTCAAAACCCTAACTATCTAAACAAACATAGCGGCGACCACCATACCCTTTTTCCTGTTCGATCGAGAAGGAGCATAGGAGGCTCGATGGTGTTCCGTAAGAGGCTACGATCGTGGGTGTTTGTGGTTCGAAAGTAGCAAAGGGTTGTGGCAAATTTTGGTTTGGCCAGAGCTGAGAATCGTGGGTTTGGTTCGAGTGTGGTTCGGTTCTTGTTCCTTGTTTCGTTCATATAATTCGACCAAAGGTATCTTGATCATCCTTCCTTGTTTGCTCTATCCGTTCGACACATACATCAAAAGTAATAACATGTTACATAAACCTTTATAATCAAGCTAAATATGTTATATATAGGCCTCACTATCTGTTATACTAATAAACACCTTAAATCTGCTGTGATACACATATTTAAACTGGTCATTTGACCCTAATAAACACCTTAAAACACGACCTAAAAAAACTATAAGCAAAACCCTAAAGATTTATGTTGAGGCGCATGCACTAAGTGCGTGGGGAGTAGGGCTGTTGTGTGATTTTATGTGAATCAGGTGCTCGTCAAAGTCGCGTTTGGGTGTGTGTCGTATGGATCACAAGGGCTGCAACATGTGTGTGTTATGATATATCAAACCTTTATGAGTGCATATATAAGACGGATCGGGTTATGTTTGAGAATAGGGTGTGTATGCCTCGTTATTTCATGTCTTGGTATCGTTATGGTGACTGTCGAATAGTGGGGTTATGTGTAGCTTATAGAGCTGGTCACTTGGAACGTGTATATGTGAGAATGCATGCAGCCCTGTCTCTCGTAATTATGTACTTGGGGTGCATGTTTAGTGCGTGAGTGGTTGTCAACGAGGGGCTGGTCATGGGTAATGATGTGATATAGTTGTTGGTTAAATGTGTTTGTTTGTATGTCGATAAAAAGGGCTGCTTAATAAGTGTGGTATGTGCGCCTTATGTGATAGAGAGGGAGTCGTGTGTGTGCTTTGGGTGTCAAGGAAGAATGAGTCTTGGGTGTCTGTTGTTGGATCGATTATGGTTCAAACGTGTGACTTTTTTTTATGTTTAGTGTTGTGTCACTAATGGGCAAAGAAAGGGACAGTAGGGGCTAGTACTTGAATTAGGAAGTATATTTCATGAAATATTTAATAAGGGTCATACAATATGCAAAATATAATAATTGGTCATATAATTATGAAATTTCACTTTAGCCCCTAAACTTTAATATGTTGACAAAATAAACCCTAAATTATTAAAAGTGTCATATTAACCCTAAGCTAAGATATTTACCATATTAAGGCTAAGATTATCTACATGGCATATTTTTAACCTTAAACGTTATTAAATCAGAAAACGTGATAAAAATGGAAAGTTACTAAAACTGGAAAAGCCGACTAAAATAAGTAATCTGAAATAAATACGTTTTAATAAGTCAGTCATGAATTCGTGTAGATTCGCTGGAGGTGGAGTCTGCTTCCGACCTTGATATTTTCTGTTGTGTTTTCGGTTGCGGTATAAGGTACAGATATTCTGACCTTTCTTTTAAGGTTTCTCATGATCTTTTCGTATTCTGATCCGTTAGTTTCTGATTCGATTGCTATGACTCCCCTTTGCTTGAACCTTCTCTGTTGATTCCATTTGATATGACCTCTGATATGAAGCTATGTTATGAAAACTTTTCTACTTATATCTTGAAGATGTTTTGAGAAAAACTATTATAAAAAGATGTTTATAAATGAGGCGAAACCATTTTTATAAAAATGTTACTAGCTTTTATGAAAACTATTTTTTTTGAAAGACTAATTTTTATGAAAAACCGGTTTGAAAGAATATTTTATGAAAACTACTTTAAAGGATCGTTTTATGAAAATCACGAATAAAGGATTGGTTAAAATGGACTTTTGATGGAAAGTTTTGAAATGAACTTTTGATATGAACCTTGACTTGATTATTCAATATGAACCTTGATCTGATAAACTCTGATTTGGACATTTGTTATTACTTCTGAGATAATTGATATGAACCACCTGTTATGAACTATCTGTTAAGGACCATCTGTTATGACACTCTGATTGATACGATATATGACTCTTAGTTTGATACCCGAGCCATTTCTGTTTTCCTAGCCAGGAAGGTAACCTGGCCATGTCTTTGATGCACCATTGGCATGACTCATGTGTGGGTGAGTGATTTCTCACACCGTCCCATTCTGATTATGATATGCGCATTACTTTGATTATGGATTATATATGTTTCTGGGGGGCGTATGGATTGCAATCCTAGATCTGTTCTGTTTAGTGGATTTAACTATATATGATATGATTTCTGTTCTGGTGACTGGTGCTTGTGTGCAATACACGCCTTTCACATATATCTGGGAGCTAGCTACTCCATTTGAAGAATGAGGACACCCCTCATATTATCTGATTATCTGAGAGGTCTCCCCTCTATATGATTAAGAAGATTTATGGTTACGCTGTTATGATATGATATGATCTGTTTCTGGGCTCGTGGTGGATGACTATCCTAAACCTTACTCTTGTATCTTATTTATATCTCATTCATTATTGCTACATCTGGTTATTTCCGTTTACCTTCGTTTCCGTTTATTATATATCTGTTTTCTTTTCGTGTGCGGCAGGTTTTAGTTGGAAGATGAGTACGAGTGAAGAGACTTTTGGACTTAGAAGACTTGATAGTTTTGGGCATAGAGATGATTTAGAAGTTATCTTATTGTTAGAAATTGTATTCGCCTTGTAACCTTGTTATTGCAGTATTTCCTTTGTAACCCTCGAGAATCTTTGTATTACTTTTGAAGTATGCTTTGTTATATCTGATATGAAACCATTAACGTGACATCTTTACCCTTGCCGGGTTGGGGTGTTACATACCCCGAAGGGCTTAGGGCTTTGATTGGCGGATTCCCATATGGTAACCACTTCATAGATCAATGGTTTTACGCCAATGAAACGTGTTAGGAGATTAACCTAGGCCTCCAGAGAGAGGGCTTCGTACAGTCTCGAAGGGGAGTCCTTCGACCCATTCGGAGGGTACATCATCAACGGGTTAAAAAACTGTGGTGCCAGAAATCGTTGGGGTGATTTGCGAATCCTTGTTGAAACGCATATTGTTGATTAAGGTAAATTGCCTCCGGGGTCAATTGCATACCATATAGCGACGACGAGTTAGAATTTTGCGACGAGGGGTTAGACGGGTTTGACGAACCCCCCGTATTATTGTGGGTTTGACATGAGGAGGTTCGTGAAATAGCCGCCTTCATTCGTGTTTGGAGACATTTTTTTTTTTTTAGTTAAGATATAGGGAGTATTGTTATTTTTTGGTTGATTTGTATGTGAGAAAAATATATGTAATGGTTTGGTATTTATAAGGTGTTTAAGTTATTTAAAAAAAAAGTAACCTTTTGAATTAAATGGTAATATATCCGTTTTTTCTTCGTCCTTTTCCCAATCCCATTTGATTGGCTTGGACCTTTGATTGGCGAATTCCCGATTGGTAACCATGTCATAAATGAATTGTTTGACGAAAATGAAGATTTTAGGAGGCTGACCTAGGCCTTCTAGATGAAAGTTGCGACCAGGTCCAAAGGGGTGTCCTTCGACCTGTTCGGAAGGTACATCATCAGGGAGCAATCAATAAGTCAATCCAATATAGACTCTATTCATCTGCTAACCTTTCTGATATGATAGATTCCCCTTGCAAAGTCTAAAGCCATCCTTCCTTTTTGCACATTCTACTTGTAAAGTCTAGCGAATCGCCAATCTTCCCTTTTGCATCATCTACTGAAATGCATCAAGTGTTTTCGTAAGCATGAGTCTCCAATGAAAACACCATGCATACACGTTATATGTGTTTCTCTAAGCATTAATCTCCTATGAAGCTCTATATTTCGTCTTTTGCTATCCATTAATCTTCAAGTATAAGTATAAGAAGTTTTATTTTGTTAAACTAAGACGCCTAAAGAGGAGAAAAACCAATTGGTTGGTTTAGGAATTAACGTGAGATATTTATTTGATGAAAATGTGAAAAGGTCATATTTTGATAACTAGTTTTAATACCCGTGCACGCACGGGGCTTAGACATAAAATTTAAATTAAAATAGTAATTTTACAATTGTTATTTTAAAGTATATTGTGTTTTTTAAATGTACTATTTTTATATGGGTAGTTGATTTTAGTTTGTTTGTGCATAAGAATGAAAGAAACCTATATCTTTGCGCCGTTGAGATTGATGGGTGTGTAACATATTTAAAATATTATTATTTGAGGCAAGGTAGAGAATTGTTATTAACTTTCATAGAATTATGTTTACATACCACATACCATAGACGATGTTTACCTTAGTCGATACTGGCTCACTTCAAATGCAAATATCATGTCAAGCTATTGTTCCCTTACCATCTCCAATGCAGTGTATATCAGATTGTTTTTAAGCTCACGCAACTTTTATTCCTTTTTCTTGATATGAGTCCTCATCGCCATCATGTTTGTTTTTGAAGTGTTTCCTTTTTCTTCGTCTTATTGACATGTTGTTTTTTATGAGTTTTTTGGTGGCCAGTTATAATCTTATAGAATAATTTATGCATAAAGTATGACCATTAGATTATAGTTATATCATGGATTACCTTTTCGTCTTCTCAAAACTTCAATTATTATAATTCTATTAGTGTTATGACCATGCATTTTTTGTAGGTCTCTTTTTCTTTAGCATCTGAATACATGTTCATCCTTAAGATCATATTCATGCTTGCTGACGCTGGTGGATTATCATTAATGTAATATTTAACTAACAAAGTATAGAGTTATCATTCCTAACACAATTTGGGTACATTATTAGATAATCATTTGAGGGTCTAATTAATCATATCCTAACTCTTAAGTATCAGTTTTGGAGTTGTTTACTCAAATCTGCTATCTCAGTCTAGTCATTTTACCATTTTTGAAAAGTGTATGTGATTATAGTGCTTTGTTCTTGAAAAGCAACTCTAAACACTATCTTTTGCCTCATATTTCATTAGACTTGAATACCTGATTACATCATTCAAAGTTCCTTAGAAAATCATTAGTAGCACTAATCATGAGTCTTGAGTTTTCACCTTTTAAGCAAGATCTATGCATGATCAGAGTTTCTTATACAAAATAAAATAATATAAAACAACGTTATATTTGAAAAGCAAGCAAAAACATGATGCTTACAAATTTCGTTTTGGGTTCATCAGCACTCCGAGTCTGCAGCTGATAATAAGTAAATTTCCTGTTCCCACAATGACCATATTTGAATTCATCAGTGGTGGCCTTTGGTGGCAAACCACGTTCACAATCAAGCAAAGCTTTATCTTTTATTTTCCCAATCTCCATTTGTTTTTCAGTGCTCGTCATCTCTTCAGGGTCAATCCCATAATCCTTTCTGGCTTCACACGTCCAAGCAACACTTTTATTCTGAAATCTGGGTTTTTCGCGTCCTTGATATTGAATATTATTAATCTGTAACCGTTTGACCTACCCTGCTTTTCAAACATTTCATCCCTCAATTCAGTCTCAATCTCCCCATGAACCTTGCAGAATGCTTCTGCAATAAGTTCAGACTTTAGCGTCATTAGAACATGTTCCGGCCTGAGGATCCATACCTTTATTTTTTTACTTTTATACGGCTGGGGACTACTGTGATACCAATTGTAGGTGCATATGGACCACTTGAATCTGTTATCACAAAGCAATACCAAAAACCCAAGTACCTGTTTAGTTTTGTTAAGAACACAATAATCATCAGAACGATATCTCTCCTGATTTAAACAAATAAATGTAGACTTTTAGATTGAGTGGCAGTCCAGTCACGTTTTCATATGTTAGCATTTAATTTAAAGTGATGGTCATTTTGTTTTAACCATTTAGTATGTCGTTTCTAAAGAATAGAATAGAAGGTGGGCTTATGGTTGAGGACTAAGCTAATGTACACTAAGTAATGTCATAAAAGTCCATGTAATATTAGTAATAGCTCAAGTCCATTCCATATGTCACAAGCCCAACCAAAAGCCCGCCTCAAGGCCTTAGGACATCTCATCTCAACTATATATATCACACTCTTACCACAAAAATATTGTGCCTCTTAGTCTTGTGTAGGTGTGTGTGTTATATTTCTCTTTGTTCTCTCAAGGTTAATATAAGCATTCGGTTTAAAATATTTCATACGCATCACTTAATCTCATCTATATATTTCTGTTGAGTGCCACGTTCTCTTATTGTTATTGTTGTAGTTATAAGGTCGATTTATATATAAGGTTACAAGTGGTATCATTCACCAAACAAAGATTTAGGTTCTTAGTTGTGTCGTTTTTTTATCATTCTACACTTAAAGTTGTTTTTTTTTTTCATATAAATCGTATACTTTTAGTTTCTTAGTTTGATATTTACGTGAGTTCGAAGGAAAAAGGTTGTAGCTTTTTTGGTAATTTGCTTTATTTAGTGTGTTGTTAGGATAAAGCTTCTAGCTTTTTTCATTTTTTCGTGAAGTTTTGTGAGTTTTTGGTGAAAAAGTTCATTTGTTTGTGTCGAAATATTGGTTGTACATCATATTGACGACAAAAGCTTGTGGCTTCATTGGTTTGTAAGTGAATTTTTGAAGTTATTGATCTAAAAAAAAGGCTACAAATAGTTGCGAGTTCGAATGTTCATTGGTTTGCATTTTTTATCACATTTCTTGTATAAGAATTGAGATGAAAATGTTCTACATCGACTTGGAAAAATCTATTTTCTTGTACAAGAATTTAGATAAAAGAGGGTTTATAGGAATTGTGGTGTGTGACAATTCCTATAAAAAGGGTTTATAGAAATTGTATAATTTCTTTCTAAATTGTGCTCTTATCGAAATTATCCAACAACAGCCTTCTTTCGCAATTCTGTGAACCAGGCTGTCTATCGCAATTGTGAGACAAGAAGTTTTATCGCAAAGCTGGTCCTTGGCTTTTATCGCAAACCTCCAAGCCAAGTTTTATCGCAAACCTCAAAGGCATTTCTTATCGCAATTGTCCCCAAGGCACCTTATCGCAATTGTTTACCATCTTTCGCAGATTGTCAACTATAGTCCCTAATCGCAAATGTTTAAAACTTGAAGAACTTTTCGCTATTGACAACTTCAGTCCTTCATCGCAATTTTGGCAGATTAAAGAACTTTCGCATATTGGCAATTTTGGTCCTCTATCGCAATTAACATAAACGTTTTCAACTTAAATACTTTTTATAAATTTGACTTGAACGTTTTAATTCTGCAACATCAAGGATCGCGGACTTGGTATTTTCTCACTTGTATAAGTGTGCAAAATACTTCGACAAACGGATATCTACTAATTTGTGTAAATTAGTTAGATTTTTTTATATAAATTACAAATTTATATAAATTAGATAAATTCTATATAAATTGAAATTTTGCCATAATTTGTATAAATTTTGGTTTAAATTGAAATTTCTATAGAAATTGTCATTTTATCTAAATTGTAACTTACATAAATTTGTTGAATTTGTGAACTTTTGATTTTGTCTAAATTATAGTCTAGTCAAATTTAGTAACTTTATTTAATTTGTTTCGTTGATCTAAATGGTAATAGTAAATTGCAAGTCACTTCAACCGATCATCAACAAAGAACCAAGTCTTCACAAACGACAACTAAGTTTAACCTTCAACAACCACAACACCTATTTCTTTGCAACGATCCTGAATCAACTGAATCAACCTTATCATACAACATCATCAATGGCAACTCAACAAGATATCCATGTATTGTGCATCATTATCATTGTCGGTTTTTCATGTATTGTGCGAAAGCTCTGCTCGTTTGTAATTTGATTAAGTGAAAGCCTTCCATTCTTCTTATTCTCTTCTTATTCTCTTCTTTAGTTATCTTATTATCTTGTATCTCTTAATCGTAGCTTAATATAGATAAGTAGTACGTGTTTTATTAGTCATAATCGTGTGTGTGTTTGAGATATTAACGTGACCTACCAGTGGTATCATACGCCAAGGGATAATTAGGATCGTGTGTTTGAGTCATTAGTATCGTTAACTACGTTGGTTTTATAGATCTAGTAAAGTTTTTTGTTCAAATCTTAACGTTAAACTCTTGTTTGTGTTGAAAAGTAGCTTTGATCTCGTTGAAATTTCACAAATCTTCATCGAATCTCATTTTCTAAACGTTAACGAGATTAATTTTCATCAAATCTTGTGATTACTAATCGTTTAAAGTAAAAAACAATCGAGTTTATTGGTTATTTGGACGATTTGGTGTAATCCGTGTTTTTAGCGATTAGGAAAAGTTGATGAAAAGTGAGATTTTTGGTTTCTGAGTGAACTTCGACAACTAAGGGTTTCATCGCAGTTGGAATCAAGATAACGAAGGGTTTTATCGCAGTTCGAATCAGGATAAGTTAGGGTTTCATCGCATTTGGCAGATCTTCAGTTATCGGCATTGGGACTCAGTATTGTACTTTCTTGTATTAGAAAGTGATAATACTTCGACTTGGTTGCTTCTCTTCTCTTGTACAAGAGTTGAGAATTATCGAACTTGGATTTGTGATAAAACTATCGCAATTGCCATAAATCATCGCAGTTTGATATCTTATCTTATCGCTGTTTGATATTTTATCGCATTTTGCTATAACTTATCGCACTTTAAGATAACATATTTAATTGTCATTGTTTATCGCACTTTATAGTTTTATTGCATTTTCTACTTTCGTTATCGCTATTGAAGGTTATCGCACTTGGTGAATTGTCCTTATCGCACTTGGTGAACTGGTCTTATCGCACTTGGTGAACTGTCCTTATCGCACTTGGTTATCACACTTGGTGAACTGTCTTATCGCATTTGGTGAACAGTACTTATCGCATTTGGACAAAATCTATAGATTTCCAAACCAACTTAACATATCTCATCAACACATATCTTAATTATCTTCAAGATCCAGATATGTCTCAACCACCTCACTTCAATTACTACTACCAGCTACAGCAACATCCACAACAACAGCAATTTCCTCCTCAGTATCAACAACAACAAGCATTCGTGCAACAGCATCAATTTCTCTCTCCACCACAAGTATCCCCACAACAAATCATGCAACAAAATCAACAACTGCAGAATTATCCATCCTACTCCAGAGAACCTCATTGGTTTAACAAGATGTGTGAGGCAATTAGTAGTCAGCAATCACGTCATGAAGCTGGAAGTCAAGAAACTCCACCAATGCTAACTCCGGGTAACTACGTGCAATGGGCTAGTAGATTCCTCAGATTCGTTGAACTAAAAAAAACCTCATGGTCAATACCTCAAGAAAGTCATTGAAGAAGGACCCTTTCCTATTCCAGCTACTATTGTTCCAGCAACTTCAGAAAGAGAAGAAACAACCACTCCCACTCCGGTTGCCAACTACACAACTGAACAAACATTACAACAAGAAGCAAACCAATTGGCAATGTCTTTCATACTTCAAGGAATTCCTAATCCTATCTATCGAAGTATTGATGCTCAAAAGACAGCCAAAGATATGTAGGAACATGTTCATCTTCTCATGGAAGGAACAGAGTTAAACCAAGAAGATCTTGAGTCTAAGTTGTATATGGAGTACACTCACTTCATCATGGAACCAGGGGAAACCATTGAATCTTACTACCACCGTTTCACCAACATTATCAATGACCTTGATCGTCATGATATAAAGTTACCAAAGATTGCTGTCAACTCCAAATTCCTTGGATGCCTTGGTCCTGAATGGCAGAAATATGCAACTTTTGTAAGGCAGACAAAGAAAATTGGTGATGTCAAATATGGACTCATGTATGATTACCTCAGACAACATCAATCAGAAGTGGATAAAGAAATTGCAGCACGAGGAGGTTTCACACCAGCACCAACACCAAACTCACTTGCTCTTGTTGCTCAATCTAATTTCTCTTTACCACACCAGGAATTTGGCCAATCATCTTTTCAACCAAGCCTTCCACCCCAACCTCATAACCAAATCATTTCCTATGAAGCACCACAACAATACTCTGATAACCAGATGGTTCCATACAACAACACCGATTCAATGATGTACTCGAATGCAGATTATGATGAAGAAGAGGATGCTTTCAACTCTCTTAATGAAGCATTTGGATTGATTGCTAAAGCATTTGGCAGATTCACCAAATCCAACAACCGTCTTCGTTCATCATCAAATACCAGAAATCAGGCAGTTGTTAATGATGGCAGAGTAGAAATTCAAAATAGGTCTTCAGGTCGATATGGTTCAGGAAATCGTGGATATGGTACTCAACGGGTTCAGTCAGGAGGAAATAGGTTAAATACTGCAGGGGCAAACAGAAACAATATGGGGAATGATCAGAGAGGAAATCCGACTGTTGGGAATGTTCAGAGAGGCATTGCAAATACGTCTATCACATGCTACAACTGTGGGGGGAACGGTCACATGGCAAATGCTTGTCCAAAGCCACGAACAATGGGCAGTGCTTATCACAAAGAGGCTCTTCTGATGGCACTCACAGATGAAAAAGCTGCTGGAAGGTTGACCCAGAATGATCAAAGTTTTATGGCTAATGTGGAATCAGATGATGAAATGGAAGATCTTGAGGCAAATGCTGCAGTCATGCTTATGGCTAATATGCAAGAAATGAACATGTCCGAGTCAGGCCCGGTCTATGATACCGATGGTCTTTCTCAGGTACCTGATCCTACATGTCTCATCCATGAAATTGCTTCACCATCTGCATCTTCATCTACAAATGAAACTTTTGATCAACATGATTCATTCTCATCACCATCCGATGATCAAATCAACACGGTTGTATCATTTGATGATGATAATACCGTTGTTTCTTTTGATGATCTCATTGATGATGACCATTGTGATCATCTTGAACAAACAGATCTTTGAATGATCAAGATTCGGATTTACAGGCCTTGTTATTGACCACCCAGTCACAAATAGAAAAATGCAATGACATCAATCAGAAGCTCAAAGAGAAAATTGCATTGTTAACAAAGGATAATGAGTGCTACTACCTACAACTTTCGGGATATCTAAAACAAAATAAACATGAAAAAGGTTTTGAAAAGGCTTTCCAACAAGAATATGTAAAAGTTCAAAATTTAGAAAGTCAAGTTCGTGAGCTAACCGTTGCCAAAGCTGAGTTTTTCTCTCAAAAAGAAAAGGATCAATTTGAATTCAAAAAACAAATTGATGCTTTAAATTCTGAGTTGTTAAAAACTCAATCTAAGCTTTCTACATCTCAGAAGGATCTTCTTGAAGAAAAGCAAGCCACTAGGAAACGTGTTGACTCATATCTTGAGGAAATTCTGGATTTGGAAACCAAACTCAAAGATTTTCAAAATGTTGTGTATAAAACGGGTAATTCTGTAACACAAATTCAAAAAAATGTTGTGAAACCAAGTCCTAAAGGAGTAAGTTTTGCACTTGGAAGTGACACACCCCGCAATTTACACATAGCACTCAAAGACAATCCTAAGTTGTACAATGCAACATTTCTGTTAGATGATACCTTTCAACGTGTTGTTATGTATTTTGTTGATGAAGAAACTGATTTTCTTGCAAACAAGATTGAGGGTCGATCAAATTCACAAACAAAATTTTCAAAGATACATTATGATTATAATGCACGACCTCCTTTGAGAAAATCATTTGTCCCTCCTAAGGACCATCCAGAACAAACGTTAACATATACAAACATAAATGCTCCTTCGTCTATAACTCCTGTCCCCACGACTGCTGTACAATTCAAAGATTGTTTGACAGAGGATCTTATTGATCCACAAATGCCTAAAGAATGTCTGGTTCTTCGATATTTTCAGACATTTATGGACGACATTTCTCGTTTGGAGAATGAAATTGAGTTTAGTTCTCAAATTCCTGTCTCGTCTTTTCTTTCTCCTGTTCAAAAAGAAAAGAAAGAGATTCTTCAAAAGAAAATTCTTCCTCATGTCAGAAATCTGAAGAAATGCGCAACAAAATGGGAAGATGAGTTATACACGGAAGTAACATCTATGAAAAACATTTTCAAAGCTAAAGATGACAAGGTTCAACGTCAAAAACTTCAAAAGAAATTTTTAGAAAAAGAAAATGATAGACTCTTGGAAAAAGTCTTGTGTTATGACGTGGTCTCTGTAATTATGAATTCGCTCTATGAATCTGGTAATGCATTACTTGTGAATGATCATGCTGTGGATAGTAAGATGTTGCGTATGGAGATTAATAATCTGGTATATGAGAATGAGAATCTTCGACAGATCAACAATGATGTGGAAAATAAAGTTTTTAATCTTCAAAAAAGGCTTGACTGGTGTCAAAAACAAAGTGCTGAATTTGAACTAAAATTTCAAAATCTCATGGGATCTTTATCATTTCAAAACAGTCATGTTCCTGAACATAAAAAGGAATCAAAAGCTTTCTTAAGACTTAAACTGTTTCAAAATGAAAAGGAACTGGATGAAATTCTTCAGAACAGAAATGACACAGTCCGCCTCAACAGAAAATTAGATTAACAAAATCAAGAGTTTCAACACATCATTATTGTTTTGAAAGAGAAAATCAGAGTTTTAGACAAAGACAAAGCAAACATTCATAAGATTTCCCCAGGGATGTATGGAGTAAACAAAGAACATACCCAAGCATCTGACATAACCACTAATTCAGCTACTTGTACTTCCACAGGACTAGAAACCACATCTAAGGTCAGCGATTCCAAGACTCACAAGAAACAGAGGAAGAATAGAGTCAAGAAACCTAGGAAGGATTTATCTAAGTCTGAAGAAGTTCCAGTTAGTAGTTTGAATAAGACAAATGTTACATCAGGAATAGAATTGCACTTTTCTGAGTCTAGTTCTAGGATTGATGTAACAGATGATAAATCTTTAAATATTAATGAAGATGTTTTGGTTGATGCTACTTGTGTTTTTTGTCGTCATAGCATACTATCTGGTGATCATACAAAATGTGTTGCTAAAACTTTGCTGACTAAGAGAAAGAAACGAACTAGTGGCGCTTCCTCTAGGCTTAAAACCATTGCAAAGTCCATTTTAGGAATGCCCCCACTAGATGTTTCTGAGAAGATAATGGACAAGCCCAAATCCAAGACAACAAGTTCACCTAGTGCATACATTAGGAAAAAGGCGAGAGACTAGTTGGACCTGGCAACGTTGGTTACAGTACACTTCAGCATTTAAATGGTTACCTAAAGTACTAACCTCTTGTGTTTCTAACCCAACGGATCCAACCGTTATCAATTCTCCATCTGTTTCCAATGTTTGTGATGCAGGTGATTCAAATTGTCCTTTGGATTGTTGATAGCGGGTGCTCCCGACACATGACCGGAAATCTCAAACTTCTTCAAAACTTTATCGCAAAGTTTATCGGAACGGTCAGATTCGGGAATGATCACTTCGCTGCAATCATGGGCTATGGGGATTACGTTAATGGGAACATTGAAATAAGCCGTGTGTATTATGTTGAAGGCCTTGGTCATAATTTATTCTCCGTGGGACAATTCTGCGATGGAGACTTGGAAGTAGCATTCAGGGAGAAAACATGCTTTATTCGTGATCTTCAAGGAAACGACCTCATGAAAGGGAAACGCGAAACCAGTCTGTATTCTATCTCCTTTGAAGGCATGACAGCTTCTACTCCTATTTGTTTACTCTCCAAGGCTCATCCCACAAAGGCTTGGTTATGGCACAAAAGATTGTTTCATCTCAATTTCAAAACCATCACTGACCTTGCCAAGAATAAATTAGTTGACGGTTTACCAAAATTCCGATATGCCAAGGATCACTTGTGTTCTGCTTGTGAACAAGGGAAAAGTCATCGTGCTCATTTTACTCCCAAAACAGAACACAGCACAGACCATGTCTTCCAACTGCTTCATACGGATTTGTGTGGTCCGATGCGAGTTCAGAGTATTAACGGGAAGAAGTATATTCTGGTAATAGTAGATGACTACTCAAGATAGACTTGGGTTTATTTCCTTCGGACTAAAGATCAAGTTCCTTCTATCCTCATCATATTTTTCACGAAGATTCAAGTTCAAGTCCGTAACACCGTCCGCATCATCAGAACAGACAACGGGACTGAATTTAAGAATCAAATCATTTGGGAATTCACTGAGAAACATGAAATTGTTCATCAAACTTCAATAGCTCGCACTCCTGAACAAAATGGTGTAGTTGAAAGACGAAACCGTACACTCGTGGAAGCAGCTCAAACAATGTTGATCAATGCTCAATTACCTGATTATCTTTGGGCTGAAGCTGTCAATACTGCTTGTTATACTCAGAACCGTGCCATGATCAACAAAAGACACAGCAAAACTCCATATGCGCTTATACAAGGAAGAAAACCAAACATCAACTATTTTCACGTCTTTGGAGCTTTGTGTTATCCGAAGAATGATAAAGATGATCTTGGTAAACTTAAGGCTAAAGCAGATATTGGGATATTTGTTGGATATTGTGAGAACTCCAAGGGATACAGAATTTGGAATCGTCGGACTGGGGATATTCAAGAAACCATACACGTTAATTTTGATGAACTCACAGAAATGGCTTCTGAGCAAGACCGCTTGAAACCCGCACACAACCGTATGAACTTTCCTGAATCTTCATCTGCACCCCTACCTTTCAACAAGAAGGATCTGGAAGATTTGTTTGCACCCATGTTTGATGATAGTTTGGTTAACAGTGCGTCAGAGGCTTCCACAAGTTCCGCTGCTCCACAACTCTCAAATCAAGCACCTGATCCATCAGCATCTACCTCTACCGTAGTTGCTGCCGATGCACCACAACCTGAACCATCATCATCAATGGATAAAACACCTCAACCAGCAGTTGAAGATTCTTCCCCCATTTCTAACAATGTTCCAACACCACCAGATTTTGATGGAAATGCATTTTTCAATCCATTTGCTCCACCACCAACAATTCCCGAATCAGGAGAATCTTCCTCAAGCAACATGGAACCGTCAAATCTGCATCACAACATTCAACACTACCCATCTACTCATAAATGGACAAGGGATCATCCGTTAGTTAATGTTATTGGCAATCCAACTAACCCAGTTCTGACACGACAGAAACTCCACACAGATGGTGAAACCTGCATATACGCTCTCACTGTTTGTCAAGATGAACCGAAAAATATTAAAGATGCTATGACTTACGACAATTGGATTGAATCAATGCAAGAGAAGTTGGATCAGTTCAAACGATTGGAAGTCTGAGAACTCGTTGAAAGACCAGATGGAGTTTATGTTGTTGGCTTGAAATGGATCTGGAAAAACAAACTGGATGCTGAAGGCACGGTTATTCGTAACAAGTCACGGTTGGTTGCTAAAGGGTATAGCCAAGAAGAAGGAATTGACTTCGAGGAATCCTTTGCTCCAGTGACTAGGCTTGAGGCAGTGAGAATGTTCCTGGCGTACGCGGCTCATAAGAACATCACAGTTTACCAAATGGACGTGAAGACAGCATTCCTGAAAGGACAACTTCGTGAAGAGGTGTATGTTTCACAACCAGAGGGCTTCGTCGATCCAGAACATCCACAACACGTATACAGGCTTAAGAAAGCTATCTACGGCCTTAAACAAGCCCCGAGGGCATGGTACGATAAACTCGCTGCATTCTTACTTGCCAATCATGTTTCTAAAGGATCTGTGGACCCGACTCTGTTTATACAAAAACACGGGGAGGACATTCTCATTGTACAAATTTATGTGGATGACATCATTTTTGGGTCTACCCATAAAAAGTACTCAAATGCTTTTGCAAAACTCATGAAACAAAACTTTGAGATGTCCATGATCGGTGAATTAAATTTTTTCCTAGGATTACAAGTTCACCAATCACCTCGTGGTATATTCTTGAGTCAGTCTAAATATGTACAAGAGATATTAAAAAAGCATGGCATGACATCTAGTGACACCTATAACACCCCTATGTCTTCCTCATCCCTGAAGCTAGATGCTGACATACATGGGAAACCCACTAATCCTACAAATTATCATAGTATAATTGGGTCTCTTATGTATCTCACCGCTAGCAGACCGGATGTTGTATTTGCCACATACCTATGTTCACGCTATCAGTCTAACCCAACAGAAAAACATTTATCTGCTGTTAAAAGAATCCTTAGATACATCAAGGGAACCATTCATTTGGGGATCTGGTATCCAAAGGATTCTGGTTTTGCACTAACTGCTTTTTCAGATGCGGATCATGCGGGATGTATTGATACAAGAAATAGCACATCCGGTGGTGTTCAATTCCTAGGTGATAAGCTGGTGTCCTGGCAGTCAAAGAAGCAAGATTGTACGTCTCTCTCATCCACGGAATCAGAATATGTAGCCATGTCTGCCTGTTGTGCTCAAATCATTTGGATGCGATCACAACTGATGGATTATGGTTACATATTCAACAAAATCCCGATGTACTGTGACTCCAAAAGTGCCATCGCTATCTCATGCAACACAGTGCAACACTCCAAGTCCAAACACATCGCTCTCAGATATCACTTCATCAAGGAGCACGTGGAGCAGGGTACCGTTGAGTTGTATTTCGTCGGAACGGAACACCAATTGGCGGATCTTTTCACGAAAGCCTTACCTCATGATCGTTTTGTGAAACTGGTTCACCAAATTGGAATGAGATGTTTGACTCCCCAAGAATTGACAAAATTTCTCAAAAACAAATAAATGAGTCAAACATCCAAACTATCTTTGTAAATATATATTAAAAAAAAAATGCAAGTACAAACCCTTATCCAACACTTTGTTCATTTTTTATGTCACTAATTATTATTATTTTTTTTGAACACGTGTTGAGGGGGAGACATAATTTTTCCCAAAGTTTTAAAATTGTACTTGCATACTTTCAGAATTTTTTTTTTTTGCTTCACAATGTTTGGTGATAAGATTTTAAGATAGAAAAGTTGTGTGCCTTAAATGTCAAAAATGAGACTTAGTGTTTGCATGATGGTGGTTTAGGACTTATTGTTCAAAGTCATCAAGGTTAGGGGACTATATGTGTAATAATTGCAAAGTTAATTGGTAGATATTTAAAGTCTAGAAAATAAATTCACCACAGTTATTACTCTGCCACTTTCACCTAACGTATTCAATACAACCCACCCACCATCATCAACGGCTTACATTCATTCTGCATATCCGATCAAGATCTTTCATTTCTGTGAGTGTTCTTATGTTTATCATGTCATTATTAAATATGGTTTCAAACAGAATCATGATCCAACGGCTAGAACGATCAGAATTGTGATGCTTAGTTCTAGGGTTTTGCGTAAAATTGGGGAATTATGATTAAGAGTGTTTGTGTTAAAAACAATTGTACGATAATGCTTATACATTGTTTATAAACCTATATTGAATGCTTAATTACTCCCAGAAACCACTAATTGTTCTAATTGAATTTTAGGGTTTAAGCAACGATTTGGGGAAAACTTTGTGAATGTGTTATTGTGTAGTTTGTTTATTGAAAAGTTGTTGTTTGATGTTTAATTGAATGTTGGCATGCTTGAATTGTACCCAGAAACACATTAAGTGAATCTATTAAGTTTAAGGGTTTATGAAGAACACGAACACCAGCAGTTTGATTCTTGCGTATTTGTGGTTCGTTTATGTTATAACTTAGCCAGAATGCTCAAAATAGTCATATAAGTTGTTTGTGAAAATCTGTGGACACAAATCATAAGTTATAATGAATCACGATAAGATTTGAGTGAATGTTCATCGTCAAATATTTTCGTAAACTCTTGTACAAGAGTTTATCGAAGTTGGCCAAAATTATCGCAGTTGGGATAGTTATCGCAGTTGGGATAATTATCGCAGTTGGGATAATTATCGCAGTTGAGATTCTTATCTTGATTGGTTTAATTATCTTGATTGACATAATTATCGCAGTTGGGATGATTATCGCAATTGGATAATTATCGCAGTTGGGATGATTATCGCAGTTGGGATGATTATCGCAGTTAGATAAATATCGCAGTTGGGATACTTATCTTGATTGGATAATTATCGCAGTTGTCATAATTATCGCAGTTGTCATTAATTATCGCAGTTGACATAATTATCGCAGTTGTGATATGATATAGAATTTTGATCAATTTCCTTAGTTATATCCTTTTATACTTATCGAAATTAATCAAATTTTATAGAATTTGGCTAACTCTTGATAAATTCTTTGACCAAGCATGAAACAACCAATCATAAATGCAATAGGGTGCCATGTGTTGCTTCTAAAGCTAAAAACTTCTAACAAACATGCATTCTGTATATTTGTATATGATTGTTGATTCAGAAACACATCAATGGCAACTTCACAACAACAACCTCTTTCTGCTCTCACCAAAGATGAAGTCTTTCCTCACGGGTATACTCTGGAAATTGGAAAGAACAATTCACGTGTAGAACTGGACAAGATCAAGTGCTCTGACTCAAGTTGCCAGATTGCAGTAGAGATACTCAAAGCTCATAAATGCAGGGATCTTCTTGATAGCTCAGACACCATTCCAGAGCTATACATTCATCAATTCTGGGATACCTTCACAAGAAGCAATGATGACAAGTATTTCACTTGTACACTGGATCGTAAGAAAATCAGGGTCACACCTGCTACACTCCGTAAAGCCTTAAAACTTCCAGATGCACCTGAACCTTCTAACCAATTCCACCCAACACCTTCATAGTCTGAAATCATGCAATTCGTGGAAGACATTGGTTATGATGTTCAACCAGATACACCATTAACCACAATCTCCAAAGTCAATGCTCGATACATTCCTCAACCCTGGAGGACTATCTTCTTCATTATAACCCATTCCATATCTGGAAGAGATAGTGGGTTTGAGCATCCAAGACTTTCTCATCTTCAAGTCTTATGGGGATTTGTGAACCAGGAACCAATTGACTTTGCTGCTCTCATTTGGGAAGACATAATGTACCTAATGCGACAAACATTCAAGAAAGTTGCATTTTGTAAAACCCTAAAATTAGCATATTCTGAAATGACCAAAATACCCTCTAATTTTGAAATAATAAGAATTTATAAAATGATACATATGAATATTATTTGAACCTAATCTAAAGTAATTAAATCCTATGTACCTAATAAAATTTAGCAAATAAAACTTTACATTAAAATTAAAGATCACAAAATAATTGGTTCCCTAATCACATTAATAGGCGACATTTTATTTCGATCAAGACCAAAAATTCGGCTAAGGGTTAAGTATAGGATAAACATGCATTAACTTAAATTGATATCACAATCCCCCTAAATGTGGGCTTTCCTTGTTTAACCTAAGCACTAAACACGGTCCTATCCTAAATTATCTCACCATCACACGTTTTTCTCTCTCAAAATTGTTAACGACTCACTTGGAAACCTAAAACAAATATAAACAACTGGCGGCTGTTCTTCTTTTCCTTCTTTTCTGGTCGACCAAAGAGGCACGCTAAGGAGGGTCTTTCATGTGTGTTCGAAGGTGACATCGGTGAGGTTTATCTCTGGTTCGACTAAGTCCTTGTATGTGGGTTTCATGCGCATCTTCTGTTCGAATAAGGGGTTACTAACGTGGGTATTGTTCTTCTGATTCGAGGGACTTTGGTTCTGTCTCGGTATGGCTGAATTAACATTCGATCATTGGTATTATCGTCCTTGCTACGACACGCTACAAGGGTAACATTATCATAACCTTGTTCGATTATTTTTTTTTCGATCATGTCTTGCTTTATGTATGAAAACGACTAATAGATATAAAGGTTATACTTAAAAAGATGTCGCATAAAAATAAAACATACACTCTTGTTGGATCTGTTAATATCGAATGATTTGTGACCATGTTATCTCGTATACAGCCTATATTAGATCCTGGACAACTTTTGCAGCGCACCTTAATAACCTGTTGGAACAATTGATACATGAACGAGATTTAAAGAGACTAGTAAATAAAACCAAAAGACCTAAGCGTATGTTGTATAACGAGGAGTGTAGGTGCGATCTTATGCATGGTCATTGTGTGTTTGTGTGAAACGAATATGGAGTTATAAGGATGTGTATTTATAAATATTGGGGGTGTGTGTCAACCTGCATCTAAATAAGACTAAAATATGTCATAAAGAATCATGTTATGACACTTGTGGATGACTCGTTAATTTTGCCACATGAAATCACACCTTAAAAACAAGCTGTACGTTATACATATATATAATTGTTTTGGTGTCGTGGTGGTGTGGACTTTTGGAGGACAATCTGATTGTGATCTTTAGTCGACCCAATGATTTTATACAAGCCTTAAACGATTACTAAGAAACGTGTTTTAATATGACTTAAACTATACGCGTTTGGATTGGTTATTGTGGAGTTGAAAATAGTCGCTGGTAACTTACAGATCTGAATTTATATACAGTTAGAATAATACTAGTACCATTTAATTTGTCAAACTATTTACAAACTATCTTATTCATATTCCCAAGGCGTATTATAATAATTACACTAAAAATGGCCATAAGACTTTGTTCGATACATTTAAATGAAGACAAAAGTGTTATGTTAACGTAGTGTGTAGGTATGGCTTATTGTTGTCTTGTTAAAATGGGTATTTCCCTCGCATGCATGTTACTGAATGTTGATCATACTCATGCCACTAAAGTCAAGAGGTTTAGAAGTATATATTATAGTATGGGGTGAAGAAAATGTAATTGATTATAATAATGGTTACTAGTGCATGGCTATAAAAGGAATGTAAATGAGTATTGGTTTAAATATTGGTGACTACTTTATGAACCCTAAACGTATATAAATGGCATTATGAACCTTAAAGTTACTAAAGTCGAAAAGTTATTAAATATGAAAAGTTGCCAACTAGGGAAAGTTACTAAAAATGGAAAGCCGACTAAAATAAGAAATTTCGTGAACAGAAAGTTACTAAATAGAAGTTATTAGAAGGGTTGCATTGCAGACTTAGTATTTAGCTTTTGGTTCCTTTGTATCCTTGTGTATTCAGTATTTTATTTGTAACCTTTGAGAATCTTTGTATTATTATTGAATGTATGCTTTGTTTGATCTGATATGAAGCCATTAGTGTGATACTTCTACCCTTGCCGGGTTGGGGTGTTACAATTATGGTATCAGAGAGACAGGCTGCGATTCGTAATACATTTACCCTTGGCCTGTGTAAGTTAGGACCACTAAGTTTCCCCTCTAGGCGCTCATAGGACAACCTTTGAAAATCTGCTTTAAGGTTTGACCCTTAGGAACCTAAGTTTTGACCGGTGAGGAATGGGTAGACTATAAGGCATTTGTTTAAGTACCATTGCTTTCGCATCACTCTGATTCGTGCCTTGCTTTTGGTTTTTGGTTAGATCCTGTTGACATCACTTTTGGGAAGTTGAAAGCTCACACCTTGCACCACCTGAAATTTGAATCTGATTAAATCTGGAAGGCTTTGAGAACTGCATAGTAATTGCCTGACACTAATTGATCCTTATCTTCAGATATTGACTCTGACCTCTGATCTTTTCGATTAATCATTTTGATGCCTCTTCGATCATTCTGAGAATCCCCCTAGCAATGGCGTACTTGATGTATTCTCTTATTTGTCTCTTGCTTTTGCTAAGTAACTATGAATCTTCCGACACTAATTGATTTCGTTTCACCCATCTCTGCCCTATGAGAAGTCTTGTGGTGTGTAACCACGAGTATAAAATGTTTTCCCCCACTTTTAAATGATAAAGATTTGATTTGTGATCCGTCTATCTTGGGATAGTTATCTTCAATTTTATTCTGACAAGGAATCGGCTGATTGAGCATTCAAATATGGACAATTTCCCTTCTATTGTCTCACCTTTAACGTATGTAACAATTTTGAACTCCCTACCATGATTACCGATTGTTAGACCCTCTGCTATCACTATTACTCTGGAGACTCGTGTGTTAATTTCGCGGTTATGAAGTTTTCCTAGAACCCATTTCGTACACCAATGAATAAACCTCATCTTGAGAGCTCTTTGGCACCTTGAGTCTTCTGAACATGAACCTTATCTTGAACATTATTTGGCACCCTGAATCTTGAATATGATTCCTGGTCGAACCACCAAAATTTTCCATCGGAGCGTGAAGTAGGATTCGACTTGATACAGAGAGATTGTCTAGTCACCAAGCAAAGGTGTCTTTCAGATGTGTCCGGGATCATGTAAATTGATTTGAGCAACCAGGAAGAGCAGCAACCGAAGACTAGGAAGTGAGTTTACCTAAGTGTATTTCCGGGGCGTGTTTTAGTTTCGTTCGCGATAAAGAAGGACGGTGAATGGAGATATATATTGATTACAGGAAGCTGAACCGTAATACCGTTAGGAGCCAATATTCCTCCACCTTGAAACGACTATGTGTTTGTTTAATTCCAGAACGCGAAGTTTCCTTTCTGATGAATTGATTTTATTCTTGGAATCGCCTTCAGTATTCGTAAAAGACTGCGATGACGGTTGGTGATGCTAATAGTATTAGCTAAAGCTCTAATTTGTTTTGCGAATTTGATAAATGATGTTTTCTCGTGAGTACTTGGATAAATGGTCATTGTATGATTTAAATAGTACGTTCGGAGACGAGGAAGAGCATGAAAATCATCTTTGCGCTTCATTAGAAAATTCGTCGATCAATCGTACATTCTGAGAGAGTGATATTTGCAGAGACGACGATGTTCGTAATCGAGGATACCTCTTTATATCCCGCAAGTTTTGAAAACCATCACCATGTGGTCAAGACCGACAACAGAATGGAGAACTGAAACCCTTTGAACTTTGCAGAAGAATTCTGGAAGATGTTTGCAACTTATGATACCATTGAGAAATTTCGTGAACAGAGAGAAGCAGCTTAGTTTGATTTAGAACGGAGTTTGGGAAAAGCTGATTTAGAAGTTAGTTTCCTTACCTCGGGCGAAACGAGTTTGGGATAAATCAGGAAGAGACTCGGTGGTACTCCCTTGCAGCACAGAAGGTTTTTCGTATGCACCAGGACAACTAGAAGCACGTCAGAAGAGTTACTTCACTGCCCGACTTGGAGTTGACAACAACGGCGGCTACCCTGAAGAGTGAAGACGTTCCTTGTAAGGCAGAAGTGTTGACGATGCAGAAGAAGACAACCCAGTCAAGACGGCGAACCCGGAGCTGATGGAGACGTACAGTCTCACTTCCCTATTCATCTTGGTTGTACTAAGATGAATTGAGAGCGGAAGCAGACTGAATGATGAAGAGCATGCCAGGAATTCACATTACTCCATCACATCCCAAGAAGAACTGCAGGAGGCTCGGCGAATCAGACACAAGTTCCCGATTATGGTTTCACTTCCTGATCGATGGACAGTCGAAGACAGATTAACCGGACTTGAAGAGATTGGATGTTTTGAACGAACGGATTTTTTTGAAAGCAAACCTTTTATGTTTGGAAGATTAGATTTTATGAAGGCCGAAGTTCGTGACAATTAAATTTTATTTCCGTTGAATCTCTTAAGTTTCGTGAGGAAGTAATAAGACCATCTAATGATTTGAGTTCCCTAGAAGCATTTCAGTTCGTGTTTATTTTTCGTATGTTCGGTGATGGCTTTGTTTTGAGGGATTTTGACGAATTGTGGAAGATATGATACTTGTGACGGCGTACCTCACTTCAATTTGGCTATCTGGGATTTTGATACTCGTGCGAATAGTTTTGTTTTCCCGCTTGACTTTGGCATTCGATTTTGGTTGACCTTTGATGACTATAGAAGTACTAGGTGGATTAAGATAGGTGGTTTTGATTTCGACTTGAGATAAAGTATGATCATCATGAAGGCATAATTATGTGGTGCTAGTATTATGACGCCTGATCAACGTGATAATACTTACACCATATAATGTGCACTCATTGTGGCCATAGGATATCTTGGGGAGTACCTAAGAAGTTTAGAATTTGATCTCCGTCAGATTATCCGTGATTAGTGAGACTTAGGTTCATCCTATCTTTGCGTATACGCTGCTTTCGTTCATTAGACATCCGGATGAGTTCGGACTCTCGTTTTGCATTCTGTTGACCTCGGTTATGAATCTTGGACTCTTTGTAGAGCTCTCTACTGTTGATACAGTCAATTTAATTCGAAATCTTGTTCGTATTCTATATGAGCTTTCTAATTTTATGTTGCATGGACCTTTCGATCGAGATCAACTTATTTTGCCTCCTTCTGAGGAATTTGAACCCACCTCGTTTTTATATGAGTCATGAGAAACGTTTGGTCTGAAGATCTTTTGGAAGTATCTCCTCGGACATGAGAATATCATGATCTGTTGCGATCTGCTACGACTTCGCTCCACTTTACGACTTCAAATTTTCGAGGACGAAAATTTTTTTTTTAGAGGGGAAGAGTTGTAAAACCCTAAAATTAGCATAATCTGAAATGACCAAAATACCCTCTAATTTTGAAATAATAAGAATTTATAAAATGATACATATGAATATTATTTGAACCTAATCTAAAGTAATTAAATCCTATGTACCTAATAAAATTTAGCAAATAAAACTTTACATTAAAATTAAAGATCACAAAATAATTGGTTCCCTAATCACATTAATAGGCGACATTTTATTTCGATCAAGACCAAAAATTCGGCTAAGGGTTAAGTATAGGATAAACATGCATTAACTTAAATTGATATCACAATCCCTTTAAATGTGGGCTTTCCTTGTTTAACCTAAGCACTAAACACGGTCCTATCCTAAATTATCTCACCATCACACGTTTTTCTCTCTCAAAATTGTTAACGACTCACTTGGAAACCTAAAACAAATATAAACAACTGGCGGCTGTTCTTCTTTTCCTTCTTTTCTGATCGACCAAAGAGGCACGCTAAGGAGGGTCTTTCATGTGTGTTCGAAGGTGACATCGGTGAGGTTTATCTCTGGTTCGACTAAGTCCTTGTATGTGGGTTTCATGCGCATCTTCTATTCGAATAAGGGGTTACTAACGTGGGTATTGTTCTTCTGATTCGAGGGACTTTGGTTCTGTCTCGGTATGGCTGAATTAACATTCGATCATTGGTATTATCGTCCTTGCTACGACACGCTACAAGGGTAACATTATCATAACCTTGTTCGATTATTTTTTTTTCGATCATGTCTTGCTTTATGTATGAAAACGACTAATAGATATAAAGGTTATACTTAAAAAGATGTCGCATAAAAATAAAACATACACTCTTGTTGGATCTGTTAATATCGAATGATTTGTGACCATGTTATCTCGTATACAGCCTATATTAGATCCTAGACAACCTTTGGAGCGCACCTTAATAACCTGTTGGAACAATTGATACATGAACGAGATTTAAAGAGACTAGTAAATAAAACCAAAAGACCTAAGCGTATGTTGTATAACGAGGAGTGTAGGTGCGATCTTATGCATGGTCATTGTGTGTTTGTGTGAAACGAATATGGAGTTATAAGGATGTGTATTTATAAATATTGGGGGTGTGTGTCAACCTGCATCTAAATAAGACTAAAATATGTCATAAAGAATCATGTTATGACACTTGTGGATGACTCGTTAATTTTGCCACATGAAATCACACCTTAAAAACAAGCTGTACGTTATACATATATATAATTGTTTTGGTGTCGTGGTGGTGTGGACTTTTGGAGGACAATCTGATTGTGATCTTTAGTCGACCCAATGATTTTATACAAGCCTTAAACGATTACTAAGAAACGTGTTTTAATATGACTTAAACTATACGCGTTTGGATTGGTTATTGTGGAGTTGAAAATAGTCGCTGGTAACTTACAGATCTGAATTTATATACAGTTAGAATAATACTAGTACCATTTAATTTGTCAAACTATTTACAAACTATCTTATTCATATTCCCAAGGCGTATTATAATAAATACACTAAAAATGGCCATAAGACTTTGTTCGATACATTTAAATGAAGACAAAAGTGTTATGTTAACGTAGTGTGTAGGTATGGCTTATTGTTGTCTTGTTAAAATGGGTATTTCCCTCGCATGCATGTTACTGAATGTTGATCATACTCATGCCACTAAAGTCAAGAGGTTTAGAAGTATATATTATAGTATGGGGTGAAGAAAATGTAACTGATTATAATAATGGTTACTAGTGCATGGCTATAAAAGGAATGTAAATGAGTATTGGTTTAAATATTGGTGACTACTTTATGAACCCTAAACGTATATAAATGGCATTATGAACCTTAAAGTTACTAAAGTCGAAAAGTTATTAAATATGAAAAGTTGCCAACTAGGGAAAGTTACTAAAAATGGAAAGCCGACTAAAATAAGTAATCTGATTTAAATAAGATATTAATAATAAGACGACCTTGTGTTCGTGTAGATTCGCTGAAGAAGGAGTTTACTTCCGATCTTTTCGTTGCTAGTTGTGTGGTCACTTACGGTCTAAGGTACAGATATTCTGCCCTTTTTAATAAGGTTTCCTATGATTCTTTTCTGATCTGTTAAATTCTCTGATTTGATACTCTGTTACGATCCCTTGCTATGACACCTTTGCTTCGACCTTTGATCTCTGATTTTGAACCTATGATATGAAGACCTTTTTGATATGAGATGGAAATGTTTTAAGTAAAGTATTTTGAAAGGGTTTTTCAAGCATGATATATTGACTTTAAGAAAACTATTTTGAAGTTCGTTTTATGAAAACTAATTGAAAGATCATTTATGAAAACTATTTTTGAATGATTGTTTTTAAATGAACCTTAAGAGAAAACCTTTTGAAAAGTACTTTTGATATTGAACCTTTTGAAGATTTGACCATCGGATACATTGACCCTTTTTGGATATTGACCTGGGATATTTGACCTTCTGATATTTGAACTTCTGATACTTGACCTTCTGATACTTTGACTGGTCTGATTATGAACTTCTGATATTGAACCTTCTGATATGACACCCTGATTATGATATGAACCTTTGACCTTTGACCTTGACTCTTAGTTTGATACCCGAGCCACTTTTCTGTTACCTAGCCAGGAAGGTAACCTGGCCGTGTCTGTGATGCACCACTGGCATGACTCATGTGTGGGTGAGTGATTCCTCACACCGTCCCCATTCTGATTATGATATGCGCATTACTTTGATTATGGATTATATATGTTTCTGGGGGGCGTATGGATTGCAATCCTAGATCTGATCTGTTTAGTGGATTTAATCTGATATGATATGACTTGTCTGGTGACTGGTGCTGTGTGCAATACACGCCTTTCACATATATCTGGGAGCTAGCTACTCCATTTGAAGAATGAGGACACCCCTCATATTATCTGATTATCTGAGAGGTCTCCCCTCTATATGATTATGAAGATTTATGGTTACACTGATATGATATGATATGATCTGTTTCTGGGCTCGTGGTGGATGACTGTCCTAAACCTTTACTCTTGTACCTTATACATTATACTATACTCGTTTATTTCCATTTGCTTTCGTTTCCGTTTATTATATATCTGTTCACTGGGCTTTTAAAGCTCAGCCGCGTTTCTTTTCCCGCGGCAGGTTTTAGTTGGAAGCTTGGTAAGAGTGAAGAGACTTTTGGACTTAGAAGACCTTGATAGTTATTCTGAAATAGAAGTTATTAGAAGGGTTGCATTGCAGACTTAGTATTTAGCTTTTGGTTCCTTTGTATCCTTGTGTATTCAGTATTTTATTTGTAACCTTTGAGAATCTTTGTATTATTATTGAATGTATGCTTTGTTTGATCTGATATGAAGCCATTAGTGTGATACTTCTACCCTTGCCGGGTTGGGGTGTTACACATTTGTACGATATACCAAGGTTCTCATTAGCTATCTACTTGATCAACATGAAGACCTTGATAAGCGTCCTACTGATCAAGAGGTTCATGAGTACAGAATGGATAAAACCTTAAACAAAGTCTACTTTCCAAAAGAAAGCAAGCGCAAACAAGGTGCACGATTGCCAGAATTTCTGATGACTGATGAGGTAAAAGAAACTAGAGCATATCTTGATTACGACAAGGCATTTCGTGAACGTCGTGTGGGTCTTGCTAAGATGGTTGAAGAATCAGGATCTTCTAAGACTCGTTCTCGAAGTAAGACTAAGGCGGGTAGTGCATCAAGTGTCTCTGAACCAAAGAAACGACATCCCCGAACTACTGTCATCAAGAGGAGAGTTCCAAGCAAACCCCAACCAAAACCTGAACCAAGTAGAATCGTTGATGAAGATACTGAATCTGACTCTGAATCATTTGAATCTGAAGAAGAACATGTCTTTATGACTGTTGAAGAGGCAGAACTTCATAATAAGATCTCTCAGGAAAATGCACAAAAGCAGAGTCTCAAGTCATTAAAGGAAGATGAAGAGTGTAGGGCAAGGAAAGTATTGGAGCAACAGATGGAGTATGAGAGAACACATGGAGTTGGAGGATCAAAAACTGTGCATGAAGCTGCTTCAACCCAAGATAATCCGGTTAATCAATCCGGAGGATTTGGAGCTACATCAACCAAGGTTCAGCCCGATATGATTAATCAACTCGATAAGGCTGAATCGGTTTCTTCTCAGCAAACAAGTTCGGTTAATCAACCCGACTTGAGGGCACAGACTCAGGAAGAGAAGGAAAAGGATCTGGAAAGCAATATTGTTTTATCTGACAAAGAAATCTTTGATTCTATGTTTGACGACAATCACGGGGAACAATCACGTAATGATGATACAGATGATTGGAACATGGAAGAAGAAAGGGACATTCTGGGAGATAAAACAACTAAAGCTGCCATGGATCTTGAGGAACAGGCAAGGAAAGAGGAAGCAGAAAGGAAACGTAAGGAGGATGCTCAAGCGAACCTGGAAGCAGATAGCTACATACGTTCTCACACTCCAGCACCTCCTCCTTCCCCTCGAAAGGACACAACAAATTCTAACGATACCATTCCTCCAACTAAACTTGCTATGGTTGTTAGTAACCCTCAACAGCAACAGGAACAACCACCAGTTCAGTCCTCACCTGTTTCATCACCAAAGACACCTCCTGGGTCACCTCCTGAGAATCCAACACCTCCACCCTCACCTCAAAAGGACTCAACTATTAAATCTGATGAACCAATTCCTTCATTAACTCCTTCATCTTCAAGATCTTCATCACCCAAATCAAAAGCAGCTATTTCTAAAAATATTCTAAAGGCTTACAAAGGAAAGAGTAAAAGAAGAATCGTCCATGTTACAAAAGTTGAAGTTGTGTCTCCTGCAGCAAAGAAACTTAAACAGGCAGTAAAGAGAGCACAAGCACAACGAGACAAACAAGCAACAACAAAATTGGCTGAAATGGAAGGTTTAGTCAAGAAATTGTCTCAGCAAGTGGAAGAGATGTAGGAAAGTAAGAAGAAGATAGATGAATTCCTTGGTTTTAATATCAAAGATCATATCACACGCAAGACAAAGCATTTTGTCAAGCAATTTCTTCCTGATCTTCAGCAAAATATAAATGAGCATATTGATTCACAACTTGAAGACAAAATCAAAGAAGCCATCTCATCTTCTTCCCAAACCAAACCGCTTCAAGATCTCACCACTGAATATATCGAGCTTGTGCTTCTCGACAGACTCTTTGAAATCACCTCTCCTTCTCAAGAAGAAATCAACCTGATCGCGGCTCTTTAAGCACACATTGAGAAGAAATCGTGCAAGGAAGCTGCTGACAAAGGAAAACATATTCGAGAGGATGACGAGGAAGATCAGGACCCAAACCCCGAACATAAGAAACACAAAAGCGGGTCTGGGATTCATATTCAGGAGGCAATGGGAAAAACAACATCATCTCTACCTCCAAAACATCAATCATCTGGTCCTAATGAAACCGAACATCAATATGAGCATTTCACGACTGAAGATGTGGAATTTCAGCCGCAAGAAGATCAACCATATTCTCCACCGTCACCACCAAAACCAAAGCCCTCCAAATCCAAGTCATCACGCAGCAAGAAGTCATCTAATGAACCAGCTGTTGTCACCTGGCTTGATAATGATAAGGATGAGCTAGGAAATGAATGGTTTGATCATCTGGCAAGTGCTCAGATTCTGACTGACGAAGCTTCCCGAGTTGAAGACAGCACATTTGCTGTTACTCAAGAGATCAAAAGAAGTCTTAACATAAAGAAGATGACCAAACGGGAACTTCGTCGGATCAAGAACGATGCCTTCATTCTTCTGAAAGATAATTCCAACAGTGCAGCTGAACTTGAATATCATCTTGAAAACATTGCACGCGCAATGTCAAGTGACTTCGACTGGGCTAATCCAGACGTAGTCAGGGGAGTTGGCAAGAACCGACCTTTCATCACTGATTGGACTAAGCCACTTCCTGTGATACGAAGATCTCACCACTCAGAAATTCCCTTCCAAGCTTTCTTCAACAACGATCTGGAACTTCTAAAGAACGGAGCACAAGGGAAGACAAAGTATGCTACGTCAATTACTTTCACACCAGCTGCTCACTACACACAGTCAGCTATTGAAGAAGAAGCTATTAACAGACATCTGTTTGTTAAAGAGCTCGTGAAATATGATCGTGATGCAGAGTTGGGGATTCATCACTGGTATTCTAAACGACAAACCTGGTACAAGTACAAACTTGCTCTCCAGAAATCACGAGAACCAGTTTACAGTGATCTCAGAATAGTGGTCGTTACCAGTGTGAGCGGATCCAGAAGATGTGATTATATCTTTCTCGAAAAGATCACAGTAAAAAGAATTGACAACAATCTCTACACATTCTCTAAGGCTGATCTTCCTGATTTGAATCTGAATGATATCGAAGACATGTATCTGATGAAAGTTCAAGGCAAATTGCAACATCTAACAAACGAGCTTCGATATGCACTCAGTACCTCTCTCTGTCACTACATCAGGAGAACAATCATCAAAGAACGTGTAGAAGATCTCCAGCTAGGTGTCGAAAGTTATCAGACGAAGCTAAACCTTGTTGAACCACAATTCCTACTCAACAGCAAAAAGGACCCTCAATACACCATGCTACATAAACCAGTCTTTGGGTTCGTTTACAGAAGCACCACAGATTTCCACCGTTTCATGGCATTCAATGAAATCCATAAGTTCTGTGACGATACCTTAAAGAGTGTACGTGATGGGTTAGCTAATCGGGTTCAAGATTCAGCGTTGGGAAAATCAAGAAGATGGAATTCTAAGGAGGTGCGACAAGTTAAGGAATTTATCTGGAAGATTGAAGAACGGTTATATCATCGTGATCAGATGAGGAGGCTAGAAAGCTATGTTGGGGGTCGTCCACCTTTCGCTATCAGACTATTTCAGCGGACTGACCCAGTATTCTCAACTTTTGGCAAAGGCGGTTGATGTAAGAATATATTATCATATTACATTATTCTTATATCATTATTCTTTCCATATTGGCTTATGCATTACGGCTTGTGCACACATAACAGTGTACAACCCGGACCTCAAAGAAAGGACCCTGAGGTACGCTTCAGTGCCTCAATCCTGAAAAAGGAGCGAAAGCTTCTTACTGATGAGCAGAATTAAAACCAGAATGTTTTCTAAAGTTTTTTCAAACATTCTGCTCATCAGGACAAGTATTCCCTTGTTAAGGGGGAGTATTTGAAAACATAATCTTTGTTCTGAGAAATATAAATGTTCTTGAAATTCTTCCCTAAAACTCAAAATCAGCATATTTTAATCATAAACGTTTACCAAAAACATCATAAGTATGCTATTTTTAAGGGGGAGAAGTAAAAAGATGATTAAAATATGATGTCTCATTGCTGGAATCTCGTGTGCTCAAACTCAGAATTGACCCTCGAATTGACGAATAGGAAAGTCAGTAGTCGAAAGGACATGTCCCGGACGGGTAATAATTTCAAGCCAGTTTAACTGGTGATGTAAGCGTGTCTCGCAAAGGACGTGTCTGAGTAGAATGTACCGATTTCGAGTGATAATCTTTGAATCTGATCTGGACGGGTAATAATTTCAAGCCAGTTTAACTGGTGATGTAAGCATGTCTCGCAACGATCAGGTTCATTGAAAGTCAATCAATTCAAAAGTGCCAACTCTTTCCGGCATGTGCAAATTTCAAAATTTATTACTTATGCGCACATGTTAAGGGGGAGTATTTCTGAAAATCATCAAACTCTCAAGGTGTCAACAAAATGTCTTTACAATTATCGACACTTTGAGAGATTTTCAATGGTTTGGTTTATGGCATCATTAGGATATGTTATGAATATAAATATTCAGATGAAGGCTCGGTCACCCCGAGCATCTAATTAGCATTTATATAGCTCGTAGGATTATTTATATTAGCTTAGTATTATTAGTATTAGTATTAATAGTATTAGTCGTATCTATATTTGTGGAGTGGGTCGGGGCTTTCCCCACTGTCAGCTCACTTCACAGCCCACTAGGGGCACTATTATTAGGAAGTATAAATACCCCTTCCCACACTTGGGAAGGGTTGGAACTCTTGTATTATTTTCACTCACTTGAATCTAATAGATCCAGGTTTCTCTCAAGAGTCTCCCTCTCTCTCTCTCTAACTTCTCTCTAAACTCAACCATGGATCTAATCTTCCATGAGCCAAGACCACCCGAATCAACCACACAATCAAGATGGTTATTTCCTACAATTGGTATCAAGAGCCATGGTTTCATCTTGGTCAGATCTGTGGTCAATGGCTTGATTTTAAAGTTTGCTATTATTATTCTTTGTTGAGTCGTACCATTCTTTTTGTTCAAACTGTTTGCTCATTCTTTTTGTTGTTCGAATCATGTCACTGGTCTAAGTTTCATGTTACTTAATGTTGGGCTTAACTGATTATGGGCTTTTGTTGATTCACTGTGTGTTCTTAATGTTTTAACAAAGACTTTTGTTGAACTTTATCAAAGATTTGTCTTTTGTTCACTAAGTTTAACAATGACTTCTTCATTGTTCCAACATAAGTATTCGGTTGAAGTGATTTAAGTATGGTCCTGTCATGCGTTGGTTATATTGCATGTTAACGAGTTGTTGTTTTGTTCCTGGCTCACACTCGTGGGTTTGTGTTGTCCAACACTGTTTATACTGTGTTTACTGTGGTATAGATCGGGATTGTCATGTTGGGTAGTGATGATTCGTGGTTCATGATATGTTCATCGTAGCATTTTCTGGGTTTGTGGCTTTATTTTCTTGGATGCGGTTTGTGTCACATGAGATTGGTGTTTGGCTGTTTGCCAAAAATGGATAATGGGGACAAAAGTGTGAGAGTGACAGATTTGAATGGTCAAAGTGTACTCGGTTTGTCCATAAGCTCACGAACTCGGTTTGTGTACATAAAGTGTACTCGGTTTGTCTGCATAATCACGAACTCGGTTTGTCCATAAGCTCACGAACTCGGTTTGTGTACATAAAGTGTACTCGGTTTGTCTATTCACTCATGAACTCGGTTTGTGTTCTTACCTCTATGCTACTTGTGTGTTTTGCACAGACTCGGTTTGTGTGTTCCACACCCATGCGGCTTGTGTATGATACCTATCATTAGCCAATTCTAAACAAAACAACAAACCACTTGACATCTTAAAGCAAACCATAAACCAAAACAAAACCTCAGTTCGATTCTATAATTTGTCCAAGTAATATAAATAAACAATAACAACAGCAGCCACACTAATATCTCATCTTCCAACCAACAACTAATGCATCAAGCCACAACATCTACCCCATCTTCACACAAAAAACGAGACTACAAACTTAAAAGAACATAAAGATCTCAGATATTCTTCCATGTTTCACAATGATACATAGATCATTAAAGATCTTAACAGTCGAATAAACAATCATCATAGGTCTTTACAAGTCTCGAATTCAAAATGAATATCACCTACAAGTCCTCAGATTTCTTTTCTTTTCGTGTGGTACAAACCCATGGACCGTTCAAGGATCATATGAACAAAAAGAAATTAACCATCACGGGACATTTTCTTTAAGCTTTGCTTTGTGTTAATATCCGATGATAAAGAATGATTAATAACAAATCTGTTATAATCATTCTTAATATCGTTCTAACAAAATGAAAACAAAGTGATACAACCTTACCCGTGACCCGTTATGGATCTTGAAGCTCAACCGCTTGAAATATTTTCAAAATGGTTTTGGTCTTGTTTGTTTTTTTCTTCGAAGATGTGACCTTAAGTTGTTCCACACCTCACTAATCGATTAACAAAGTGGTGCTTGTGGAGTTGATAGGATCAGATACGAAAATATTATTGGATGAAGGTGGCGGATTAAAGTGGGATTAGGGTTAAGGTTTGTGTTGTTGGTGGTGGCTGAGCAAAAGGAAGGAGTTAGCAGCGAATGGTTTGATGTTCTTGATTAGGGTTATGTTAGGTGTGTTATGACTTATTAATACCCGAAAGATTAGGGTTAGATATGGATTGGATTGGGCTTTCTAACGTAATAGGTCAGGTTAACAATCTGTTTTTGAACCCGCGTACAGTAACTCTTGTGGACTGAATCTCTATGAGTGTGGGCTGTAAGGATAGTCTTTTTGTGGGCTGTTATTAGACAAATGGTGTGGGGTTGGAAGTTTTAATATCCGAAATTTATATCAAAAAATTGGCTAAAAGGATTTATTATTCCAATGTATTTTCTTAAATGCATTGTCTTAATTTTGGTATAGTTTTTGGCATATTGAATGGTATTTTGGTTTCACGAATTTCACGGGGATACATACGTCACGGCTAGTATTTGGGTATGTGAAGGTCTACGTGATTACAGAGTTGTGGATTTGGCAGCGTGGTCCAATTAGAGCCTACGACTTGAGTGAGCCTGCAATTTGTTCTTTGCGATTTAAGTTATTGTTGACAAAGTGCAATTTGATTAATTGCAAATTGACAAGTTGCTATTTGATTTATTGCGATTTGACTGACTGCAATTTGACCAGTTGCGATTTGTCGTTGCGAGTTGACACTTGCGATTTGACTTATTGCGATTTGGATAATTGCGACCAGACTTGTTGCAATTTGACAAACTGTGGCTTGACTTGTTGCGATCTGATCAAGTTGTGATTTGACTTCTCTGACTTGAATTTCGAAGATTAATATTGCACCTCACTCTTGGCTATTCTTGTTGATTTCACGGTTTCTCTTGTTGATTTTAGAAAATCCCGCGAAAGATTCTATTTCTCGGTTTAAATCTCAAGAGTAGTAAAATCCCGTTAAATCAATTTTGGACAAGTAGGCGGGACTTGGATTTTGACATAATATAACTTACGGGGTTTGGCTATTTTTTTTCTGGGATAAGTTTGTGCTACGAGATCGGCAGGAATTGGGAAATTATGGTGACTTGGTTGGTTTGTTAATTCACAGGTTGGTGGACTTAGTGTCACAAACATCTTGGGGTTGGATGGATGCACGATGTTTGATGACACTTGCTCGAGCGTATTTATGATGATTAGACTTGGATGTTCAAGAAGTGGATATATACAATAAAGGATGGAAGGCTGGGTATATATCACTACCTATGTTTAAAGGAGTTACGATGTTGTGCTCAATATAGGTTCTAAATCACAATTTAGTGCAAGTTTAAGTCGCGGACTTGTTCTTTATCAAGCTTCATCAAGTGATTGTTGTTTCTCAAGCTTCTAATGGGATTGTAGTACAAGATCTTCTCAAGAGGTAGTCAGACTTAAAGACAAGAGGTGATTTGTTTAGAGACGTGTTTTAACCTTTTACTCACTTTAAAGTTATACACATTTCATTAAGCGGTTTTGGCATATTCCGAGCTTAAGTGAATTATTAATCTGCTAAACCATTGATGAGGAGGAAAGCAAGGGGTTACTACAAGAGAGTCTTAACCACCATCTTCGTTGCAGTAGTTTCATTTGTCTCTTTCCATGTTGTGTGCATGTCAAATTCACGATCATCACAGACTCTTAACTTTGGCAAAAAGGTCATTACATGCCCTTTTTGAGGGGGAGAATTAGCGCGAGTTTCCTAGTGGTTCCGTCTCCAGCGATGTGAATTTTAGCGGTTCCAGTTTCAGTGGTTAAGGTCTTAGCTAATTGCCTATGATTTCAGCAGTTTGGTACTTACTGTTGTGCAGTTTGTTCTTGAATTTATTTCTCGGATAAATCTCAAGAACTGTAAAATCCTGTACACAGTACGACAACTATTCCATGCACTGCATCTGACAACATCCAAGTAGCTGGGTCAGACAACTTTGTTTGATAGGACTGACTATGAGTCATGGGCACTGTTAAGAATTGGCGCATGTTTCTTTTCCTTTTGACTAGTCAACAGCACAAGATGATCACGAAGTTCATTTGGTATTCCTTATTTGAGATTGAAGCTGAATTTCACGAAGGCGTCTACTTATTTTATCTTGAATTCGGGGTTGGTTGGATGCATGACCTTCAATGATAACTTGCTCGTGATTAAAATTTAAGTTGAAGACTTGGGTTATCTAGTTACCAGCAGTCGGGGTAACTATCACTTAAGAGTTATTGGAGTACTCAGTGTCACACGTCAATGACGATGTCGATAATCGCAAGAGGTGTTAATGTCTCATACTCTGGTTGGGTATTGAGCACTTAGAGATTTGCTTGGAGCATTAATTCTCTACACCGTTCTTCCAACATTAGTGCAAGCTTAAGTAACAAATTTGGGGACTTCTACTTCAGTTTTCAGTATTGGTATATCGGGTTTTCTTCATCGAGTGGTCACTAATCTATGTACAAGGTTGGTTAGTTGGCCAAAGGTTTTAAAAGTTGTGATGTGATCTGTAATCTTCACAAGATATTCTTTACCCAAACTGATGTTCACCTAAAATCAAAATCAGTCATGCCACATTCAATCTGTTACTGCCTCACGGTTTCTTCTTAATTTTGTAAAATCCCGAGAAAGAACTTATTTCTCGGTTTAAATCATAGATTTGTAAAATCCCGTGATGATGAACTATGCGCTCTTAACCATGATCGGGTTAAAACCATTATCAAAGTTCAGTTAAAGCATCATGAAGGGCTAGAATTAGGCATTAACCACAAGACGTGACTACGGCGTTAATTCATTATTATTTATTTGAGGCTGAAGTGAAATTTCATGGGTGCGTGTACTTAGTATCTGAAGATATCGGGGAGGTTGGATGAAGATTCTTCGAGATCCTTGTTCGAGCTTTCAATACAATGACGAGGACTTGGATATCTAGTTATTTTGTCTTTCTCTCTATTACAAAATAACTATCACTTTAAGGAGTCACGTTGTAGTGCTCAGTGTCACACGAAGATGTGGATATCCAAGAGGTGATGTACGTCTTATACTTGATGGTTGGTTGGTTGAAGAGTATAGAGTACTTAGGGATTCGATGTTGCACGAAGTCTCTACACCGCTCTTTGTCACGCATTAGTACAAGTTTAAGTCACAAGTTCGGGTTATATTACTTCAGTATCAAGTTCATCATATTGGGTTTTCTCCATCAGTGGTCACGACATCAAGCCGACAGAATGATAATGGGGTTGGTAATGAGTTAGATGAGAGAAGAAGTAAAGAGAGAGAGATGACGTCTGTACACTTCAGTGCAGGCCTCGTTCTTCATCATATGACGTCTGTACACTTCAGTGCAGGCCTCGCTCTTCATCATATGACGTTTGTACACTTCAGTGCAGGCCTCGTTCTTCATCATAATGACGTCTGTACACTTCAGTTCAGGCCTCGTTCTTCAAAGAAAAGAAAAGTGTACGCTTGAGTGCACTTTATCTTTAAAAGAAGAGGAGTCTTCTTATTAATGGCCATTCTCATCAACAAGATTCATGCTCTTTCCGTGCTTATTCAGTCTTCAAGTGGATTGGCGTACATTGGAGTATATTCTTTTATTCACGCATTCAACCAAAAATTGCAGTTGATAGGCATATGCAATTTTTGAGGGGGGGAAAGAGTGAATAAACAACGTGTTAGTCTTCAAGAACCGTCAAGCGGAGTTACTTATCGTTGATGGTATTCATATTCACTGGTTCAATCATCAAAAATTGCAGTTGGCAGGCATATGCAATTTTTGAGGGGGGGAAAGGGTGAATATTATTCTACATGTTGGTTGATGATTGAGAAATGGTCATACGACTCCTGAATACGTCAGTTCAGGAGTCGTGCAAACCATGGTTCTCCAACACTACTTCTTCTGTCTATCAAGGTGTTGAAGAACATGGTCATGGAATGCTAATCTACATATACTCACGGGCTGGTACAATCAGCAACAATGGTTTTCTAGTCGATGCTTCATGCACACTTCATTAGGCTACATGTACACATCATGATGATGATTCCGATTAATCGTAACCATCATGGGGGAGAGAAATGTGTACACCAAGGACGCACAGCAGGTTCACGTGATCGGGCTTAATCACTTATTCCGGTGTTGATAACCGCAGAGATGATCAGTGGTTCAACTTGTTACCTTGGTATTTACGTTTCACTGTTACGTCATGGGCTGATTAATCGTAACCATCAGGGGAGAGAGAATGTGTACATCAAGGACGCACAACAGGTTCACGTGATCAGGGCTTAATATCCAAGGATGGATACATATTATATATGATCAGTGGTTCAACTTGTTACTTTGGTGTTATACTAAAGACTGAAGAAGGTCGAGTCGTCAGTCTACTTTTCATTCTCTGTTGGGTATTATCATCTCATGTGTATGCTGCGGGCTGATGGGTTATATGTAAGGTTACTGGAAGGCATTTGGTGAGATGAAAATGATTGGTATTCTATTCCTCCACGTTGGGCAATCTTGAAGAAGGTCGAGTCTTCAGTCTTCTCTACATTCAAGAATGTTGAGCTCTTTTCTTACAACTTGATATTTAACTTAATCCCATGACAGTTCTTGTTTGATGAGTTGTGGAGTTAAGTTAGGTTCAAGTTGTTCCGTAGTTTAAGGTTAAGTCCAACTTGATGTTAACCTAATCTCATGACAGTTCTTGTTTGATGAGTTTTGAGGTTAAGCTAGATTTCAGTTGAGGCTCAACTTAAACTACCGAAAAGATGCCTAAAGTTTTTTTGACGGCGTCACTCTAGGACGGGAGTGTTAGAAGATTTAAGACGGCATGCATTTGGTTATCAAAAGACTTCTTCATATTTCGGGCGTTCATCCAAAGTCTTCTTCCTATTATGGGTGTTCATCAGAAAGGTTTTCAGATTGGGGGAGAGCACTAATTAGGGGAGAGTGAAAAGAAAAGCCAGAATCATTCCCTGATTAAAAGTGCTCACATTGCTCTTCAGCAAGTCAAGTGATGAATGCGGTGAAGATTCAGAATGCTGAGGAGTAATGGTTTCTGGTTCGTATCCTTGTATATATTTTGCTTCTTACATTCTTTTTCACATCTTATACCATTTTGTAAATAGATACATAGAATTCATGCTAATTGTAAATAGAGAAACGTAAAACCAGAAAAACCATAAAAATTGAAAAATAGCAAATTCCAAAAAAAAAAAAAAAAAAAAAAAAAATAGTTTCACCTAGGCATGTCTTCTGTTTATCGATAACATTTACGGACTTAGAAATGTCATTCAATAATGGCACGGGTCTTTAAATGAAGCTCGAGCAGAAGTTAAAATGGATTGTTAAAACATGTCTAATGGCTTGCTATTACTTTAGATAGCAACCCGCGCTTCATATTGGGGAAAGCACGTCGCCAAAAAGACGGCTGTTCCTCCAACTGGGTGATGTTCACCTGGGCATGGATTACTTCATATCCATGTTTCCTGATTTGATGTACGTTTCAGTGCATCATTTCTTGTAAAAGAAGAGAAATCTTCTTAGTATAACAAATAGTTTTCATTCTATGATTCTTCTGAAAATTATTTGTGAGACACTTGGTGAATATGTGTTGTATGAAATTTGTTTATACTTGGATTATGCATAAAATTTGTCACTCAATCAACGACTACAAAACCTCACGACAGTTCTTGTTTGATGAGTTGTGGGGTTAAGCGTGATTTTAGTTGAGGTTCAACTAGAATACGGGTCATTGATTGAGGGGGAGAGTGAATTCAAATTTTATATCATCAAACGGATTTATTGGTTAATGGGGAATTAGTTGAAGAGGATCTTGCTTAAATATATCAAATGACCAAGTGTGTTAGTTGCTAGAAAGTTTAGGACATTATGTGCAATTTGCTTATAGTTTCCTAGCTTTATGTATCTAGAAGGTTCATTTGTGTTACTTTGGAATCCTCGTATAATCCCCAAAATGCTTTAAGACTCAAAACCTAAAAGAAGTTAGAAAACCAGTTGTGTTTGATGTTTTTGAATACTCCACTGGCATTTGTATGATCTAAATGAATGAGTTTCAAATGTTGTTTGTCTCTGCTGCTTAATGGTTGTTGATATTGTGCATATGTTCTCAGGATTCGCTTAGGTAGATTGCTATTATGTTAGAATCATGTTCCTAAGATCCTGAATTAAATATTGAAATCTGTGTGAATTGCCATGTTCATGATTGCTAATTGCTCTTCATGCTAGATAGTGGTTTGATGTAGTTCCTGATTATGGTCTGATTATAAGATGAACTTGGTTTTATAATGTGGCAAGCTGCTGAAGGGTAGCTATTAAGGAATAGTGTATATGTATGCATGTATATCTGTGTTGATATTCTTATGCAGATTCCATAGCCAAAATGAATGTGCCAGTTCCCATTCTAACCATTTAATCAGACGTTCAAATTCTATTGATTGGCTCGGAATTCACCACGACAACAACATCGGCAACAACAACAACAACAACACCTTCACCTCCACCACCATCATTTCAACAAAGCAGTACTTACTCGGATCTCGCCAAGTGGGGATCGAAATTACTTGAGAAGATTTGTTGGTGGATGGATAATCGATGTTGACCACTGACTCACTCAGAAAAGTGGGTGATTACATCATCTGCGCAAAAAGGTCAATATCACTTGTGTCATAATAATCACATTGTGCTAAATAAGCAGTGAATCTCCCTCTTAGTTTAAGGGGGAGCATAGTATGTTCCATCATCAGAATATATTAAATCGGACACATTTTCTCCCACATTTTCTAACTTATTTAAATCAATTGGGATCACAAATCTCAAAAGGTTTGAAATTTTTGATCGGGGGAGAGAATGTGATTTAAATATGAAACCTGATGAAAATGTGATGTTTTGGACTTTAACGTTAGGCTCTCCCATATGTGCTAAACTCTTTCGTATATCGATGCACATATTGAGGGGGAGCGAATGGACAAAAAGGATTTGGCATAGCATGAGATCGTGACTCAGACTTAACAAATGAATTGACGAAACATATACTGTCATGAATCGAAAGGACATATCCTAGCCGGGTAATAATTTCAAGCTGGTCTAACCAGTGATGTAAGCGTGTCTCGAAAAGGATGTATCTGAGTAGAGTGTACCATTTCGAGAAACTTTCTGTGGACTTGACCAGGCCGGGTAATAATTTCAAGCTAGTCTAACTAGTGATGTAAGCGTGTCTCGAATCGGTCATGTTCACTGAAAGTGGATCAATTCAAAAAGTGCGAGCTCTACCTAACATGTGCAAATTTATAAAACTATCACTCGAGCACATGTTGAGGGGGAGCATTTGAAAAATATAAAACTCTCAAGTGTTTGCAAAAATGTGTTTCAGAATCATGAACACTTTGAGAGATTTTTCAAAGATTTGGTTTATGGCAATCGTGGAAGTACACCAAAGACCGACCAGTTTAATTAATGCATGGAGTTATAAGGATGGTTAGGTTAGGCTCAAGTTCCCACGATCCCGCCAGAGCCGGAGGGATCTACCCAGGGACAATCCACTAGTTAGTGTAGAAGTCCTTAGGTATGATTAAAAAAGGAGAAAAGTGTATAAGGGAAGAGTGCCGACTGAGATGGAGCTAACACTGGAATAAACCCAACAAGGTGTTAGTTATGAAGTCTCGGTAAGCACTGAAGGGGTTGAAGAATGAAAAAGAATTGTAAAGATAAAGGGTGAAAAGAAATAGCCCTCCTTACAACTTAGGCAGAAACCGGGTCAATACATATGCTGTCAGAATCACTTAGTTGATTGCTGGCATTGAAGACAAAGTATCATGGACCCAGTGATACGCTGCACAACCCTCCCAAGCCACTCAAGGTCCCTCAAAGGACTCTTTTTTCAATTGTCACGGAGTTCAATACATTCCTATCGTCTCTCTCACTCCGAGTTAGATGATATTGAATAGGTGGCAGTTCTCTCCAGCCTCTGCTCACTAAATCAAAACGCACTATAGAGTCTAGAGCCACGAGATGCATAATAAGATCTCATAGGAACACGAATTATCTCTACACTGGGTGTTCAACATTAAGGACACCAGTTGTAAACTTATGAGTCCTACGCATATCTTAGCAATCTGCCAGAACATTTATGAGAGAATCTACTAATGTAATTCTCAATGATTGAATGGAAATTCCTGCCAGGGTCAACATCAAGCAGCCCTGAAAGCAGGTCACTTCGGTAATTCCTCGTGGATTACGCTTAGTGGTCGCGACGGTTTCAACCGGTCTACAGTCGTGGAGTGATCTCCAGTGACTCACCTATTCGTTGATGTGCTACGGTTCGATCTTAAAAAGCCCTCTGTGGGTTTTCGATTAGGAACGGTCTTGGTAAGGATTAGAGAGAGTTTTCACAATATGCTGATAACAATCTCGAAGTCCAAATCTGTAAGTACCGGTCGATTTGTTGCTAACTGTCGTATGCAGGAACTTCTGGCGATTGTAGCTGATTGAATGCTGTAGCTGGTTGCTGTTGTAGCTGGTTGCAGAAAAGATGCCAATCCTCTAACACATGTTCACACTACATCATCATTGTAACTCAACAAAGTCATGATCAACCTAAAAGACCTTTAACACGGCTTCTGCAAACTCTGATGCTAAAGATCATGACACCAAATAGTGTGAGCATGTCTGCTCAAAGATTTACACATCACATAGAAACATATTGCTGAAAGATGACTTGAAGACAAATGTTGGATGATTAACTCGAAGAATTCTCAAAGATCATCCAAGACTACAGATCAGTCATCAAAAGATCACTGCTGAATGCACAAAGTTTCAAGACTTTGAAGAATCAAAGACTACGAGCTATAAAGACAAGTTCAGAAGAAAGAATGCTAGAAGTCGAATTATTATTTCCGGGGTGACCTCCCTTAGGGGGAGATTGTTAGGAATATAAATATTCAGATGAAGGCTCGGTCACCCCGAGCATCTAATTAGCATTTATATAGCTCGTAGGATTATTTATATTAGCTTAGTATTATTAGTATTAGTATTAATAGTATTAGTCGTATTTATATTTGTGGAGTGGGTCGGGGCTTTCCCCACTGTCAGCTCACTCCACAGCCCACTAGGGGCACCAATATTAGTTAGTATAAATACCCCTTCCCACACTTGGGAAGGGTTGGAACTCTTGTATTATTTTCACACACTTGAATCTAATAGATCCAGGTTTCTCTCAAGAGTCTCCCTCTCTCTCTCTAACTTCTCTCTAAACTCAACCATGGATCTAATCTTCCATGAACCAAGACCACCCGAATCAACCACACAATCAATATGGTTATTTCCTACATCATTAGGATAGTCATGGAGTTATAAGGTGACTAAGGTTAGGGAAAACCGTCCTATGATCCGCCAGAGCCGGAGGGATCTACCCAAGGACAATACCAATAGTTTAGAACTAGAAAGTCCTAGGTATGATATAAAAAGGAGAAAATGAATGAACGGAGAAAGAAGGGGTTGAAGAATTAAAAAGAAACGCAAAGAAAAGGGTGAAAAGAAATAGCCCTCCATTTGTTCAACCTTAGGGCAGACACCGGGTTCAATTCATAATCTACTGGTTGATGAGCATCACCGGTATTGAAGACTAAAGACGTCATGGACCCAGTGACGCACTAATAAACCTTCTAAACCACTCAAGTGTCTCTCAAAATACATTTGTTTCATTCACACGGAGAACCCTTCATAATCTATCGACCTCTCATTACGAGAGTGTTGATATTGAAAAGGAGGCAATCTGCTCCACGCCTCCGATGACCAAACAAATGTGCACTAATTGAGTCTAGAGCCATGAGATTCATAAAAGATCTCTTAGGTACACTTAGTATTACTCTGTTGTTCTAAATCATGGGCAGCAGATGTAAAATTAAGAAAGTGTCCTTCGCAGATCTTAGCAATCTGCCGAGAACATTCATGAGAGAAGTCACAATTGTGATTATCAATGATTGAATGGAAATCCTGCCAGAGCAACATCAAACAACTCTGTCAGCAGGTCACTTCGGTAACTCCTTGTGGGTTACGCTTAGTGTTTGCTCCAAACGGTCTACAGTCATGGGGTGATCTCCAGCGACTCACTGAATCGTGGGTGCACTTCGGTGTGTCCGTGTAATCCCTTTCGGGGGAATCCGGTTCAGAACGGCCTGGGTTAGGATTTGAGAAAGTCTTCACACTATGTTGTTGATGATTTCAAGTCTGAACCTATAAGTGCCGGTTGGTTCGTGCTGATGCTGCTGTTGCTGCTGCTGCTGCTGCTGAGGAGCTGGAGTTCGACCATCAAGACTCCATCATGTTCATATCTTGAAGTAATATTTTCGTAAAGACTCAGTAACATCAAAAGTTCAACATATGATACAAAAACAAGTCAAAGACATATGAGCATGATGGAGAAGACGTGAAGACGTTGGAGATTGGCAGATCGAGACAACATCATATCATCATTATACAAGAACAAAGAAACAAAGATTATAAAGACGTCAGAAGCCTAAGAAGCAAAGAAGACGTCGAGCAACATTGATGATCAAGACTTAGGGGGAGATTGTTAGGAACATGTTTTAAATATTTACAAGTCTTGTTCATTTAGATAAAATGTTGCACGTTAATGGTTATATTGTTTGTATTTAGTGACCGGTCCATTAGTAGCCCATGGGCCGGCCACCTTAGTAAATTTCTTCTAGAAAGATTAGCACATAGGATGCCCTAGCATTTCGCCTATAAATAGAAGGCTATGGGCATCATTATCATTGTCGATTTTTCATGTATTGTGCGAAAGCTCTGCTCGTTTGTAATTTGATTAAGTGAAAGCCTTCCATTCTTCTTATTCTCTTCTTTAGTTATCTTATTATCTTATATCTCTTAATCGTAGCTTAATATAGATAAGTAGTACGTGTTTTATTAGTCATAATCGTGTGTGTGTTTGAGATATTAACGTGACCTACATAGCCGGTGCAGAAAACCATCCTCCAATGCTTGAAAAAGGTGGTTATCTTCCATGGACAAGTCGTATGATCTGATACATGAAAACCAAACCTAATGGTCAAGGTAGACTCCTGATTAACACCATCCAGAAAGGACCATTCAAGCCTCGCCAGGTTCAAGAACCGGGTAATCCAAATGCAACTCCTCCCGTTCCACCGTCCTTTCGTGACCAAAAAGAAGAGGAATACACGATTGGAAGCAAATTGAAGCTGATGACTTAGCAATGCACCTAATCCAACTTGGTCTACCAAGAGAAATCTTTGCTGCTGTAGACAGCTGTGAGACAGCTTATGACATGTGGGAGAGAGTTAGAAGGCTATGTCATGGAACAGAAATTGGACAACAAGATATGGAAAACAAGCTTCTGACTGAATGGGAAAAGTTTACATCAACTCCGGCTGAACCAATTGAATCTTACTACACAAGGTTTTGCACTCTCATGAATGAGCTCATCAGGAACAAGTTGACACCAAGGCAAATTGTTCAAAACATCAAGTTCATCAACAACCTACCAGAGGAATGGGGACGATATGTCACAATTGTTAACCAAACAAAGAACCTTCATGAAGTGAACTATGATCAGCTCTATGATTTTTTGAAGCAAAACCAGAAAGAGGCAGATGAAGTTAGGAAAGAGAAGCTAGCCAAACAACATGATCCTCTAGCATTGATTGCTCAAGCACCAACACCAACAATAGTGAATACACAACCATCATCATCCACTTCCACTCAGAACATCATGCAACAACAATACATCCCACAACAACCATTCTACCTAAAACAACAAGTCATTCCACAACAACAATACCCACAATACCTAGAACCAGAATACGATGAAAATGATGACAGTGCTTCTTTGACTCATGCATTTACTCTTTTATCAAAGGTATTCCAAGGACGCAATTCCACACCTACCAAGAACAACCAAAGGATTTCATCGAATACTCGCAACAGGAAGATTGCTCAGCCGAGTTTTAACATGGGTCATCAAGGACAAATAGTTGGAGGTTATGGGAATCAGTAGGGATATGCTCCTAAATATCAGATGGGTAATCAAGGGCAGTATGTTGGAAATCCAATGGGGAATCAGATGGGAAAGTTGTTGGAAATCAAAGGGGTCAGAATATGGGTAATCAGTATGGGAATGTTGCTGCTCCAGTTGCTGGGAATGCTGGGAATATGAATCAGGGAAATGTGTTAAAGTGTTTTAACTGTCAAGGAATTGGTCATATGGCAAGGAACTGTCCCACAAAGCCAAAGAAGAAAGATATTGAGTATCTTCAGAAAGCATTGCTCTTAGCTCAGAAGGAAAAGGCAGGGTTTCAGTTTCAGTTGAATGCTGAGGAGCATGACTTCATGGCACTGATGGATGATACAGAAGACCTGGAGGATATAGATGCCAACTGCATTTTCATGGCCAATCTTCAGGAGGTTAAATATGATACGGATTCTGAAGCACCCCCTGCTTATGATATCAATGGAATCTCTGAGGTATCACCATATGCTACATGTCACAGTAATGAAATTTTTGATATGTCACCTCAAAATGAACAGCATCCTGCGACTCCTGCATCCAATTACGATACATATATGGACTCCCCAAGTTGTAGCAATACTAATTTGGCTACTCCAGATATAGATCTTAATGGAAGCCTCGAGTCTCAGCATACTGAGAATGATGAGGATACACGTGGTTTATTTGAGTCATTATTGAATAACTGTAGTATTAAAATCGAAAAGGTCAAAAAGATCAATCGCGATGTTAAGGCCGCGAATGTGAAATTGACCGCTGAGCTTGAGAGATATAAGGTGACTGAACAAGCTTTTGAATTTAATAACAAATGACAGTCAGAACTCGAAACTGGTTATAGAGATTCTATGTTAAGGGAAAAACATCTGCAAATCAAATATGACAATCTCGATTTTAAGTTGAACATGCAAATCAAATCTTTAAACAAAGAAATTTCAGAATTAACCAACCAACTTTCTAAACAAAAATCAACTTGCTCGGATCTTGAAAAAGAAAAGAAAGAGTTGAATGCAAGGTTTTCAAAACGAGAAAATGATCTTCTTGATGAAATCATTGACAAACAAGAAACCATTAAAAAGTTGGAAGATTTTCTTGTAAAAACGGGTCACTCTTCACAAACAATTAATATGCTAATTAACGATCCAAACCCGATTTTACATACAATGAAGAAAATGGCTGTCGGTTGTGAAAACCCTTATCATCTCAAGAAAGCTCAGCAAGAACAGAATGTGTTATATAATGGTAGTGTGCTAAATGATAAACATGATCCTCCCAAGAGTCGAAACAAAATGAGACAAATGAACCCAGAAATCAGACCAATTGATTATAATAAGCTTAACACAATTTCTAGCGTTCATCTTGTTCAAAAAGAGTCACCAATGTTTTTCAAAAAACCAGTGGCTGTCGCAAAACGAAAAGCTGTTTCAAAACATCTTTCTAACATCGAACAAATGTCCTCTAAGAACACTTGCAACACAAGTGAAACTAGACGATTTTTGAATGATCTTAAAAAGAGAGTTGAAACGCTTCAAATGACTGTGGCATCCAAACCAAATAAATACAACAATGACTAGTTTTCAAGCTTTCATACAGAACAACAAAAGATGTTTGAAAAGGAAATTAATCCTCAAATCTATAACATTTCATAATTTCATGGTCAATATCTAATTCATATTCTATTTCTATTTCAACTTGAGTAAAAATTTCATTTTTAATTTTTACCCGATTTAGCAAATTTCGCGTTTTTAGCTTTTCTCGAGCCGTACTTAGGATTTCTATCCCGATCCTTGTCCCAAGTGACTCAATATCCTCTCATTTATCCATAGAAACCAAGGGAATATATTTTTCACATTTTCCACTTCGTTTCACAATTTCGTTAGTTTTAAGCATCAATTCGCGTTTTAAGGTTTAAGCCTTTACATTAAATTTTACCCTTTACATTTTATACTTAACTAATTACTTTTAAAAAAAATAAATAAAAAAAATAAAAAATAAAAGATAAAACCCCCCCATTTATACCCCATGGCCGGCCCCCATAACCAAAAACACACACTTCCCATATTTTAATTTCCAAGAAACTCAATCATCACTCTTCACCATGCAAATCTAACCTAACCATCCAACTCCTCCCTTCTCCTCCTATTGCTTCCGAAAATCACAGCCAAACACACTTGGATCATCTTGATTTTTAGCATAAAATCATCCATACAACATCATCTTGAAGATACTCTCAAAGAATGGTGGTTTGAATCACGTTTTTGAAGGTTTTGTTGATGTTTTTGAAGGTTTTATGAACCATTCTTCTTCTTGAATTTTCTTTAGCTCACAAAATGTTTTTGTGGCTGTAGGTTGAAGACTTACACGACCTCATAAAGATCTCCCTTCAAGATTACAAAAGCTATCCTTGGTGGTGTCATTTGGTTGATCATTAATCTTAGTTCTTGAAAGATTTTGTTGTTCATCTCTTTTGTAAGAAACTCCTCACAAAATCTTCATTTTATTCTACTTTCACTTCTGTAAATCTTATATATCTTGATGTATTTGAATAATATATAAATTATTATGCTTGGTTAGGCTGGGTACATAGCTTAGAAAACAATAGAAATACTAAAGGACTAGACATGCAACAGTTATTTCTGATCAGGGGTAAAGACGTAATTAACTGATTTTATTAGTGAACTTTGGACATAAACTAAAAATATATTGTTGTAGATCAATGTCTTTCGGTCATTTTGACGGGTATTTCATTGAATAACTCATTACGATGATTAAACTAGAAACGTTTTAGTGAAACATGTTACATCATGAGTAACAGATTTGAAACGTATAAAAGTAATTTTTTTGTGAATAACCCACTGTTACTCAAAACATAAAAGTTGTAGATAACATCTTAACTTAAACGTGGCCGCAAATGGGGAATTAATTAGACCTGTAGAACTCAAGATATTGTATTTTTAGTGGGACTGTTGTGATATTGGTGATTTCTGAACTGGGTAGTAAGGGGAAAAATAATAAATTCCCTACTGTTACGAAATTTCTAAATTAGTGGGACCCATAGAACTTGATAGTACAGATGAATACCTTTCCGGGGACAATAAGAACATAATTTTTTGATTTACGGTTTGAGAGATATGAACTTTTAGAAATGGTTAAGTTATAAAAATTCCATCAGATTTTGAGTTAAAAGTTATGAAAAGGTTAATAACTTATGAATTTGGACCCCTAAGTTTCATTTTGAACCACCTAATATAATATGGACCTTTAGTCATAAACTGACCCTTTTGACTAAGAATTGACCCCTTTGACTAAATTGAACCCTTAGACTTAGATTGGACCTTTAGCACTTATTTTGGACTTAGGAATAAAAAGGGACTATAAACTTGAATTTTTGTAAGAAATGTACATGTCATACTTAAAGACCATTTTTATTAGAACTTGTTAAGTATATAGAAATTATGTACCAAGCATAATTAAGATCATAATTTATATATATAGCTAAATTGCATCAATGTTTATTTTCAAAAACCTAAGACAAGCGTATATCTATTTAGGTTCATCGTAGAGCTTCGCGGCTATTTTTCCTCACTTGCTTATTGCATACTACTTCCTTTATTCACGGTGAGTTCATAGCCTCGCCTTTACTCATTTTAATGTTTTATAAACCTCGCGAGGGGGATACATGCTAGTTTTTAAAACTGAATACAAGTAGCTTTTGGTATGCTTGACCCGATACATGATTATAGTTATTGAGTAATCTTTTGCTGCTTAAAGCCCCAAATTTCATGAACCGTTAATTCCGTTGGGAACGCTAGTATTATGAATATGCATATTTGGCCTGACAAGCCTGTCTGGATGAGTAGCGCTCATATTGAAACGGGTAGCATAATATTTAGAAGATCTTGGTAAAATTTGCAAACTTACCACTTGGGGAACATCATTTATCACAGTTAAGGTTCGGTGCCATGAGCTCAAACTATAATCAAACTACACGACTTGTATATGCATTACATGTCAACTTATGAACAATACTTGTATTCAACTTATTACTTATTAAACTCTATGGATTTCACTCAACTTTATGTTGACCTTTTTAGCATGTTTTATCCCAGGTCCGTGATATGTTAAAGCTTGGATGGGAGGCGCAAAGATATGGATATCCAAAATGATGGCCCATGTTTTAAAATCACATTCGATGAAACTTAAACTTTTAAACTTATGCCATGTTTAAACTTATGTTGCTTCAAACACTTGTGTTGTGTTGAACTTTGGGACCTTCTTTTGCTTACTCTGATTTTATCGAATGTGAATGTTTTATTATAAACGTCTCTATTTTGAGTCGTTTACTATGCTTGTACGATGTGACTAATAAATAGCACCCCATGTTGTATTCCGCTGCGTTATAAAAATGGGGGTGTTATAGATTGGTACCAGAGCACATGTTATAGTGAACTAGGTCAAATTTTTAAAAACCTAGACTATAATCATTTATTTTTCAAAAATCATGAGTTTCCATCATTTTGCCCGATATCCATGCGCGCCTACTCCCGAGCTTCCTATTTCTTCTTCGTATATATATCTTAATCTTGCTATATTGAAATTAATTATATAAGCACTATAATTATTCTTAACTCGTTTGATAATCCGCGAATTATCACTTGATAAATATAAAATCTTTATGCACAAGATTTCTTATTATTTATGCTACTAGTAAGCATAACTATTATTCTTATTTTCATCCGGAAATTTATACACATCTTCAAGTGCACCCTTGTTATACGTATAGGAGATATTACTATATGTACTTAAGATATTGTTAGACTATCTTGCTTGTTCCTAAAGCATCACTATATATTTTTTTATGAAGTTTCTCCATGTGAATACTAAAATCTTCAGACATTGTTTATGATTACAATGGTCTCTCTTATTCATCAGACATTGTAGGTGATTACAATGATCTCTTTTATTTATCCGACATTGTAGGTGATTACAGTGGTCTCTCTTATTTCTCAGACATTGTTTGTGATTGCAATGGCCTCTAAACTCTTTCATAACCGTATATCATTTCATATAACATCAAAACATGTTACAGTTTATCAATTTCTATTGGTTGTCTTACTCCCTGTGAACTCATGTTTTCTGAGCATTTCTGCTTACTTTCCGAAACACCACTATTAATACTATGTATATAAAGATTATTCATATACACTTAGTTTACTCTCGACTACTTATCGTTATAAATGTTTTACCGATTCTTATACTTTATATACTCGGTCTCCAGAGCATCATGTCAAACCCTACTTCTCCCAATTATGTATCTAATTCACCAAAATTACTAAATTGTTATACATACTCATTTATTTTTATGATCCCCTAAAACTTTCTCAGGCATTTTAGGTGGCACAACGGTCTCATTCATTTTTCAAAACATCGTGAGCGATATTATGATCTTTAAAAGCTTTTCATGACCTTACACAACATTGTTTTACATAAAACCTGTCTCAGTCTATCGTTTCCCCTGAATTATCTCACTATCCACCTCCAAAAATGAAATTGAAAATTTGCCCTAAAACTTTTTGAACACTACATCACCTCATAACCCATCATCTAGAAACACGTCAGTTAAATTGAACGCGACTTTAACCTATCATCTTATAATATGTTTATCCCTAATGGTGGGATTTACACAACTCATAAATATCTACTATTTTATATTAACATGTTGCGACAAACTCTATCCATTACACTTGCTATTTCTCTATCATTTTGTAAACAACTTTGTCATTATCTTATAAACTATCATTTCACTATATTACAAACGGATTTACTATGTTCTTAAGAATTTCCTTACTAATACCTATAAATTAATAATCAGACTTACTATCAATTTATAAACCGTTTTATTAATAACATGTAAACTATTTTGTAAACACCTTACAGACAGTTTTACCATTACCTTGTGAAACTATTTTACTATCACTCTATAAGCCATTTCGCTAAAATTTTGTACACTAGTTGTCACTATCCTATCAAACATTTCATCACTCTTTTACAAACTACTTTACCACCATCTTATGAACTAAACCACTGATATATTACTACCACATAAACTATTTTGGACTTGTTCCGAATAAACTATTTTGTTATCACCTTGTAAATTGTTCTGTCAATTACCTTATACCCAATTTGTCACCATACTATAAACCATTTTGTTACTCTCTTAAGAATTACTCTACCACAGTCTTATTAGCTAAAAACACTTATTTACTATTACTTCATAAACGGTTTTGTTATCATTTTTTTTTATCGGTTGCCACTCTCTGGTGAATCTTATAAATTGTGTCGTTACTATATAAACTACTTTGACTACTATCTTACAAACAATGTGGTTAAGTCGATATAACACCAAAAACCATAAAACAGTAGAACTAGAAGTTGTAGAAAATACCGGTTTTCCTAAAATAAAAATTACTACTATAACTAAAAGAAAGTTTTCTTAAAACACCGAACATCACATGAGTTGACTAGTCCGAGCATTGCATCGTTACTCCTTGATTATACATAGCCTGATCACCTATGTCTAATCCAGGAAGAATCATGCAATGATGGGAGTAGTAGTCTCGGATCATGTATGTTCGAGTCTTCAAAAGGCAGCCACCTGAAATTGCATCCGTAATTGTGCATTGAACCCTATAGCCATTTGATGCTTTGGCTTTTGATCATTCAACTTTCGTTAGAAACCTAGACGATGACTTGTCTATATCATCATCTCTTCACAATTAAACCATACAGCGATTAAGATGAATTGAGCGCCGGGACGTCGCTCTTGTAAGGGGAGAAGATTGTAACATTTCATAATTTCATGGTCAATATCTAATTCATATTCTATTTCTATTGCAACTTGAGTAAAAATTTCATTTTTAATTTTTACCCGATTTAGCAAATTTCGTGTTTTTAGCTTTTCTCGAGCCGTGCTTAGGATTTCTATCCCGATCCTTGTCCCAAGTGACTCAATATCCTCTCATTTATCCAAAGAAACCAAGCGAATATATTTTTCACATTTTCCACTTCGTTTCACAATTTCGTTAGTTTTAAGCATCAATTCGCGTTTTAAGGTTTAAGCCTTTACATTAAATTTTACCCTTTACATTTTATACTTAACTAATTACTTTTAAAAAATAAATAAATAAAAAAAAATAAAAAATAAAAGATAAAACCCACCCATTTATACCCCATGGCCGGCCCCCATAACCAAAAACACACACTTCCCATATTTTAATTTCCAAGAAACTCAATCATCACTCTTCACCATGCAAATCTAACCTAACCATCCAACTCCTCCCCTCTCCTCCTATTGCTGCCGAAAATCCCAGCCAAACACACTTGGATCATCTTGATTTTTAGCATAAAATCATCCATACAACATCATCTTGAAGATACTCTCAAAGAATGGTGGTTTGAATCACGTTTTTGAAGGTTTTGTTGATGTTTTTGAAGGTTTTATGAACCATTCTTCTTCTTGAATTTTCTTTAGCTCACAAAATGTTTTTGTGGCTGTAGGTTGAAGCCTTACACGACCTCATAAATATCTCCCTTCAAGATTACAAGAGCTATCCTTGGTGGTGTCATTTGGTTGATCATTAATCTTTGTTCTTGAAAGATTTTGTTGTTCATCTCTTTTGTAAGAAACTCCTCACAAACTCTCCATTTTATTTTACTTTCACTTCTGTAAATCTTACATATCTTGATGTATTTGAATATTATATAAATTATTATGCTTGGTTAGGCTTGGTACATAGCTTAGAAAACAATAAAAACACTAAAGGACTAGACATGCAACAGTTATTTCTGATCAGGGGTAAAGACGTAATTAACTGATTTTATCAGTGAACTTTGGACATAAACTAAAAATATGTAGTTGTAGATCAATGTCTTTCGGTCGTTTTGACGGGTATTTCATTGAATAACTCATTACGATGATTAAACTAGAAATATTTTAGTGAAACATGTTACATTCTGAGTAACAGATTTGAAACGTATAAAAGTCATTTTTTTTGTGAATAACCCACTGTTACTCAAAACATAAAAGTTGTAGATAACATCTTAACTTAAACGTGGCCGTAAACGGGGAATTAATTAGACCTGTAGAACTCAAGATATTGTATTTTTAGTGGGACTGTTGTGATATTGGTGATTTCTAAACTGGGTAGTAAGGGGAAAAATAATAAATTCACTACTGTTACGAAATTTCTAAATTAGTGGGACCCATAGAACTTGTTAGGACAGATGAATACCTTTCCGGGGACATAAAGAACATAATTTTTCGACTTACGGTTTGAGAGATATGAATTTTTAGAAATGGTTAAGTTATAAAAATTCCATCAGATTTTGAGTTAAAAGTTATGAAAAGGTTAATAACTTATGAATTTGGACCCCTAAGTTTCATTTTGAACCACCTAATATAATATGGACCTTTAGTCATAAACTGACCCTTTTGACTAAGAATTGACCCCTTTGACTAAATTGAACCCTTAGACTTAGATTGGACCTTTAGCACTTATTTTGGACTTAGGAATAAAAAGGGACTATAAACTTGAATTTTTGTAAGAAATGTACATGTCATACTTAAAAACCATTTTTATTAGAACTTGTTAAGTATATAGAAATTATGTACCAAGAATAATTAAGATCATAATTTATATATTTAGCTAAATTGCATCAATGTTTATTTTCAAAAACCTAAGACAAGCGTATATCTATTTAGGTTCATCGTAGAGCTTCGCGGCTATTTTTCCTCACTTGCTTATTGCATACTACTTCCTTTATTCACGGTGAGTTCATAGCCTCGCCTTTACTCATTTTAATGTTTTATAAACCTCGCGAGGGGGATACATGCTAGTTTTTAAAACTGAATACAAGTAGCTTTTGGTATGCTTGACCCGATACATGATTATAGTTATTGAGTAATCTTTTGCTGCTTAAAGCCCAAAATTTCATGAACCGTTAATTCCGTTGGGAACGCTAGTATTATGAATATGCATATTTGGCCTGACAAGCCTGTCCGGATGAGTAGCGCTCATATTGAAACGGGTAGCATAATATTTAGAAGATCTTGGTAAAATTTGCAAACTTACCACTTGGGGGACATTATTTATCACAGTTAAGGTTCGGTGCCATGAGCTCAAACTATAATCAAACTACACGACTTGTATATGCATTACATGTCAACTTATGAACAATACTTGTATTCAACTTATTACTTATTAAACTCTATGGATTTCACTCAACTTTATGTTGACCTTTTTAGCATGTTTTATCCCAGGTCCGTGATATGTTAAAGCTTGGATGGGCGGCGCAAAGATATGGATATCCGAAATGATGGCCCATGTTTTAAAATCACATTCGATGAAACTTAAACTTTTAAACTTATGCCATGTTTAAACTTATGTTGCTTCAAACACTTGTGTTGTGTCGAACTTTGGGACCTCCTTTTGCTTACTCTGATTTTATCGAATGTGAATGTTTTATTATAAACGTCTCTATTTTGAGTCGTTTACTATGCTTGTACGATGTGACTAATAAATAGCACCCCATGTTGTATTCCGATGCGTTATAAAAATGGGGGTGTTATAAAATCACTGCAATTTATGCAGTAGTTCTTAATGTTGAAAACAATCTTTTGAAAGAATCAGCCGAATTTGTCAAGGACTACAAATCCCTGGTAAACGAAGCTAATGAAAACATTGAACACATCAAAGTTTTGGAAAAACACAAAGACACTCTCTTCGAAGTAGCTTTCTGAACTGATATTATGTCCATTATTTATCAAACATATTCTGTGGAATACGATGAGAGACTAAGAGCTGTGACTTCTAAAATAGTTGAAAAATATGAAAATACGCTTGCAAAGCTTGAAAAGGAAAATGTAACATATTTTTAACAACTTGATCGGAAGAAGGAAGAATGGAAGTATGAAAAATTGTCGTATGAGCGTGCTTACCAAGACATGAAAAAGCAAAATGATCATTTGAAGTCTCAGCTTGAAAAACAAAAAGGGAAGGGTGAGGAAATTAAGGCTGCAACACCAAAAATGTCAATTTCTCAAAGTGTTCCAATACCCTAGCCAAAGGAAAATGTGAAAGGAAAAGGGAAAGCAGTTGTCGAAACATCGAACATGATAGCACCTGGACTCTATAGGATCAATACCACTACTGCGTCTACCTCTACATCTAAAAACATATAGGGGATAGATAAAAGTGTGAAAGATAATCCAAAAGAGACTAGGAATGCTAAAACTGAATCAAAGGACAACAAGATAAATCCTAATGAGTGTGCCTTACCTTCTACAGGAGTAGAAAGTACCTCTAGGAGCAGCAGACCAAAGCCTAGGAGCAATACAAGGAATAGAGTCTCGCCTGTCTCTAAGAGTGAATGCAAGGATAAAACAGAAAAAGTAGAACACCCTAGGAATTTATCGCTGTCGAATAAGAAACATATGTCATCTGGATGTAATGTTAAGGAAAATATTTCAAGTGCATGTAATGAATCTGTTTGTTTAAGGAGCAAGAAATCTTTTTCTGAAAATGTTTGTGATGATATTGTTTCTAATACTGTGAATGTGAATGATAAACCTGCTAAGAAAGATGTTCCTTCAGGAACTAGTGCTAAGACTAGATATATAGGTCAACCACTAGTCGCATATTACCTAGGAACTATCTTAAGATGTGCGTTTGGAAACCTACGGGTAGAAAGTTTACACTAGAGAATGGTAAATTACAAATGGCTCCAAAAGAGCAAGTAGAAACCTTCTATGAGTGTGATTCATCTGTTACCCCTAACCCCATGGAACCAAATGATAAACGGTTTCCAAATGCAAAATCATCTGTTATTGGCAGGTTATCGAAATATGTCTTTGGATCGTCGACTCGGGTTGCTCCAAGCACATGACCGGGAATCTGAAGCTGCTGATCAACTTTGTATGGAAGTTCATGGGAACTGTTCGGTTTGGAAATGATCATGTAGAAGCTATTCTGGGTTATGGAGATCTTCAGTTCAGGAATTTCTTAATCACTCGGGTTTACTATGTCGAAGGGTTGGGACACAATCTGTTCTCAGTCGGGCAGTTTTGTGATGCAGATTTAGAGGTTGCATTTAGGAGAAATACTTGCTTCGTTAGGAATTTGATTAGAGATGATCTCTTAACCGGAAATCGTGGAACCAATCTCTATGCTATCGACATCAATCAAATGGCCTCTTCATCACCAGTTTGTCTCATGACAAGAGCTGACAAAACTAAGTCCTGGTTGTGGCACACACGATTATCCCATCTCAACTTCGACACCTTAACAAGGCTTGCCAAAGATGACATCGTCACCGGTCTCCCAAAGATCACTTATGTCCATCCTGTGAGCAAGGCAAAAGCAAACGGGCAACATACAAACCCAAAACCGTACCCAGTTCGGTAGATAAGTTACATTTGTTGCATATGGACTTATGTGGCCCAATGAGAGTTGAAAGTATCAATGGGAAGAAGTATATTCTTGTTATCGTCGATGACTATTCAAGATATACATGGGTAAAGTTTTTGAGGTCAAAAGACGAAGCACCAGGCATCATCATCACCTTTCTGAAGCGTATTCAAGTTCTACTTCAAGCTCCAGTAAGGATTGTAAGAACAGACAATGGCACGGAATTCACAAATCAGGAGTTAAGAACATATTTTGAAGAGACTGGAATTACTTACCAGACATCAGTTGTTAGAACTCCAGCAAAACGGGGTAGTTGAAAGAAGAAATAGAACTCTTGTGGAAGCTGCTCGCATGATGCTGATTTATTCTAGTGCACCGTTATTCTTATGGGCTGATGCTGTTGCCACTGCTTGTTTCACTCAAAACCGATCCCTAATCCATCCAAGATTCAATAAAACCCCATACGAGCTAGTGAACAACAGAAAACCTGATATCTCTTACCTTTATGTATTTGGTGCTTTGTGTTATCCAACAAATGACAAAGAAGATCTGGGGAAGCTGAAAGCTAAGGGTGATATTGGTATCTTCATTGGTTATTCAGAAAACTTGAGGGCATTCAGGGTGTATAACAGAAGAACTAAAAGGATAATGGAGACGATGAATGTGAAGTTTGACGAGATTTCACAGATGGCTTCTGAGAGACTCGCTCTAGAACCCGCGCTTAACCCGATGGCTTCTAATCATACCAGATTAGGACCCGCACCAAACAGTCAAACTTCTGGACATATTAGTTCAGGACTCGTACCCCAAGGAGCTCAGTCAACTAACACTGAAAAACTAACAAATCAATAACTGGAAAATTTCTTCGAGTTTCTGTATTATGGTGGAGCTTCGACAAGTGCATCACAACAACGTTCTGCTGCACCCGCTCAACAACATCAACCACCACCACCACTAGATGCATCTACAACAATTGAAGCTGACGCACCAACTCCCTCAATATCATCAACATCTACTCCAGCAACTCCAGTAATTGAAATTGTTCTACCAAGAGTTGATGAGCTAAACTAATCTACACCAGTTCAAGAAGATTCGAGAAGTCAAAAATTTGCAAAAAGAAAAACAAAATATTTTTCTTCTTGAATTTCATCTCAAAAAGCATCGCATGTAAATATTTTTGAAAAACAAAATACAAAATTTGAAAAACCAACAAAAAGAAAATACAAAATTTGAAAAACCAACAAAAACAAAATATAAAAATATAAAATTTTTAAAAATATAAAAACAATATAAAATATAAAAACCAAAAATATTCTTCTCACGACATGTCTCTCATATAATCGATATTTTGTACTCTAGAAATGTCATTCAACAATGATACGGACATGTACAGTTGCTTGAGCGAGAGTTCATTTAAATTTTTTCCAAAACATGTCGTTTCTCAAAATTTTCTTCACTAAGGCTTTCGTATATTTCAGTACGAAACCCTTTCTTTATTGTGAAATCTTTTATTGTAGCGCGGGCACGCCAACTCGAAAAGATTTCAAATAAAGGCTACAATGATGACTTCTGATTATTTCAGATTAGGACTCGTATTATTAATGGCAAAAACAAAACAAACCTTGAGCACATGATCAAGATTTTTCAAAATCTTTCTCAAATTCTGTGCTCAAGATAACTCCCTCTATACCCTTAAATGATTTTAAACTCAAACATTTAAAAAATACGCTTTGTTTAAGGGGGAGTATAAAAAGGAAAATAAAAAATGTTCCAAATCATGCTAATAAAATCCGTCTATCTCTCCAAAAAGCTTTCATTTTAATCAGTTGATATCAAAAATATCACTGCATGCTATTTTTGAGGGGGAGAAGACGTGATTAAAATGTGATCAAAACGTTTCAAGATCGTGGAATTGAATCTCAATAAGAGCTCGACTCAGTATGAACCCTCGAATTGACGAAAACTAAATGTCAGTAATCGAAAAGACTTGTCTGGGACGGGTAATAATTTCAAGCTGGTTATCCAGTGATGTAAACGTGTCTCGCAAAGGACTTGTCTGAGTAGAATGTACCAATTTGAGAGATAATCATTGAATATGACCGGGACGGGTAATAATTTCAAGCTAGTTTAACTAGTGATGTAAACGTGTCTCGCGATGGTCATATTAACTGAAAATCGATCAATTCAAATGTGCGAACTCTACCCAACATGTGCAAGTTTACCTTAAAAATTCATGAGCACATGTGAAGGGGGAGTATTTCAAAAATACAAAACTCTCGAAGTGTTAACTAAATGTGTTTATTCATACACTTTGAGATTTCACAAAAAGGTTTTATGGCAAGTGATCAATAATCTAGGATAATCATGGAGTAATAAGGTGATTATGGTTAAGTTATGTCATATGATCCGCCAGAGCCGGAGGGATCTACCCAAGGACAATTCCAATAGATTAGAAATAGAAGTCCTTAGGTAAGATTTAAAAAAAGGAGTAAATGAGAAAGGGAAAGAAGGGGTTGAAGAATTAAAAAGAAAAGTTTAATTAAAGGGTGAAAAGAAATAGCCCTCCATGAAAACTTAGGGCATAAACCGGGTCAATACATCTGCTATCGGTATTCACTAAGGTAATACTGATATTGAAGACAAGACGTCATGGACCCAGTGACGCACTGCACCACCCCTCCTAGCCACTCAGATATCTCTTAAAAGATATTTGTTTCATTTTTCACGGAGAACACTACATAATCTATCGGCCTCTCATTCCGAGATGTGTTGATATTGAAAAGGTGGAACTCTGCTCCATGCCTCCGAATACTAAAACTAAAACGCACAATAGAGTCTAGAGCCATGAGATTAATCAAAGATCTCTTAGGAACACTTCCATTATAATACACTTGTGTTCGCCAAAAAGAACACAAGTTGTAAGAGTCTTAATGAGATCTTCGGATCTTGCCATTAATATCATGATGGTTACTATGTTTCAAAAGGTCTGCAGTCGTGGGGTGATCTCCAGCGACTCACTGAATCGTGGGTGCACTTCGGTGTGTCCGTGTAAGCCCTCTCAGGGGTATCTGGTTCAGAACGGCCTGGGCAAGGATCAAAGAAAGTCTTCACACTATGCTGTTGACAATCTCGAAGTCCTAACCCGTATGTGCTGGATGATTTATCACTAACGGTTTTATGCAGCTATTTACAAACATCTATCAACCATCATCATATATAAAACATCTTCACCTCAGCATACTCATACTTATGAAGACCATTCCCAACAAAGCTCAAGTGTAAAAGTTCAAGACAAAAGGATCAAGTTAAAGACAAAGTGTAACGACAAAGTCAAAAAGCTAATCAAGATGTCAAGAACAAGTTCATATATCAAATGATGAAAGAATAAGGGGAGATTGTTAACATAAGTACAAAGTCCAAGATGTATGAGTATGTTGGAGGAAACGACGCATAACCACACGAAGATGCTGATCAAGGCAAGAACAACCAAATGGCGACTACTTTGAAGATCACAGTGCATGAAGGAACGAAGAATGAAGACAATTCTACATCGACACACAAAGTTCAAGACTTTGAAGACAAAAGACCTATCACCGGGAGCATTTTTGAAATGACCATCCCTTAGGGGGAGATTGTTAGCATTTAATTTAAAGTGATGGTCATTTTGTTTTAACCATTTAGTATGTCGTTTGTAAAGAATAGAATAGAAGGTGGGCTTATGGTTGAGGACTAAGCTAATGTACACTAAGTAATGTCATAAAAGTCCATGTAATATTAGTAATAGCTCAAGTCCAATCCATATGTCACAAGCCCAACCAAAAGCCCACCTCAAGGCCTTAGGGCATCTCATCTCAACTATATGTCTCACACTCTCACCACAAAAATATTGTGCCTCTTAGTCTTGTGTAGGTGAGAGTGTGTAGGTGTGTGTGTTATATTTCTCTTTGTTCTCTCAAGGTTAATATAAGCATTCGGTTTAAAGTATTTCATACGCATCACTTAATCTCATCTATATATTTCTATTGAGTGTCACGCTCTCTTATTGTTATTGTTGTAGTTATAAGGTCGATATTTATATAGGGTTACATCATATAAAAGTTGAAATCTTTATATATTCTCAGTGTGTCCATATAGAAGTAATAAAACAACAGGTGGGCATCAAGATAACAAACTTTACCTTTTGATAAACACTTGTATTCTTTGTTTGAGCTATTTTGAGATCTCCCAAGAAGAAAGCTCGTGATTTGTCTGCTGACAATTAACGGACAACATTAGCTTTCCTCGTCCATGCATCCAAAAGATTTAGCCATTTGCAATCTGCCATATCAAAACGCAATAAAGCAGGTTAAATAAGCAATTCCAAACATCTCTTGAAGACTCGGATGAGTAAGGATATATCATTAAATCTTGTTATATGATCTTTTATTAAATATCTATTTATCTGTTAAGTTTAATATAAATACCTGTTAAATGCTTCCTGAATCATCAGCCGATGCTACAAATCACAAAAAAAAAGGTAAATAAAAAAAAAAAAAAAAAAAAAAAAAAAAAAAAAAAAGTAACTTGTATAGAATAACATAAGGTTATGCAAACTTAAGCATGTAGATTCATATAGATAACTGGTGTTTTATGCTATTACTAATTTTCCCATTTTAGGGAGTGTTTGGATAACTTATTAAAATATTTAAGTGCTTAATTTCAAGTGACTTTGCTTTTGGATAAACAGTTTCAAATGAGTGTTTGGGATTGTTTACCTGTGATAAAAAGGGAAATAATTGAGCAATCTCAAACATGCCCTTATCCTATAAGATTTGCTTCAACTTGAATATGCAACGATTAATTGGTGACAACATAAAGTAAATCAAATAATATAGCAAAGATAAAGTGATAAAAACATATGATATAACGGAACAGAGAAACCTGAGATCATATCTTGTGAATTGACAGTGACAGAATTAACCATTGGAGGGGGCAGGGTTATTATTTTTTACTTGGGGATAAAATCCTCCGGTGTTAGTTGCACTCCGTTGGGGCTTGCAAATGGGTCATAGTGTTCTTCCCAAGAGTACAAATGAAGCACAAATCAAAGAGAACCTTGATGTATTCAATTGGTCCATTCCTAAGGACTTATTAGCAGAGTTCTCTAAAATTGAACAGGCAAGCCGTATTTTCATTCTTATCTGATCTAGTCAATTTACCATCGGTAGATATATAAGTGCTTATCATTCAAATGTTGTATTCTTGTAGGCAAGACTTTGCCGTGGCAACTTTTTGATGAACAATACATATGGCGACTATAAGACTGCTGAGGAACTATGGGAAAAGGGACATCTGAAGCAAGGTTGTGTTTATTTAGTTCAGAGCAATGCAATGTGTTATATTTTAGGCCAATGAGCATTGAGATAATGTAAAGCAAGTAACCTCGTTTTGTTACCTTAACAACTTGAACTTAAAGCTTATTTGACAAAAAAATGAACTTATTAACTTTTCAACTTTCACTTAAGCTCATAAACCCAACATCTAAGCTAACACAATCGCCACCTTAATCCCGTATCACTAATTTGTGAATTTGGACTAAAATTCATATATACAATATAAACATCCTAACCACAAAAACATTAACACACCTAACTTTCTTTAAGTAACTGAGATTAGTTAAATGTATAAAATCAAATAGGCAATTCATTTTCCTTCTTTCTACTTACAAATAACAAATGTGAAACTGGAAAACCATGTTTCCAAAGTTCTAATCAAACACACAAGCGAATAATCATAAGCAGTTTTCTTGCATCCAAACAGGAAAACACTCCAAACTATATATCTGCTGTATTGAAATACAAAACAAATAAATCTGTATTTTTAACCCTAAAGAATAGCAGTGATGAATGACGATGGAAAATGTTTGCTTTTGTGACCTGGTACAGTATGTCTAGAACTTTTCGTGGGCTGGTTATGGCCCCCATGTTCCTATAATCCCATTGTTCTTTAAATATCTTGGCCAAGTTACTTAGTCAGTTGTTAATATGTATAAGGTTAACCTACTTGTATATGCAGATAATACTTGTAGCCACCAAATGATGTTGCCATCTCCATTCACGCAGTTGAAAAACGAACATAGTTTGCATAATTGTCAATTTCAGCCCTTTAACTTTCAGAAATTGGCAAAAATAGTCCCTGGTGTTAAAAATGTGGAAAATATCATTCAAGGTCCCTAAACTATTTAACTTTTACAATATTGGTCCTTGGATGAAAGTTTTAAAGAAATGGCAGTTTTGGTCCTTCAACTTTTAAAAATGACATAAAAGGTCCCTGAACTTTCAGAAAATGGCAATTTTGGTCCCTGAAATTTAAGCAATTCAAAATTCCATTTTTCTAAATCCCTTAACCCATTTCTATTCCCCAAAATCCAAAATAACCCATGTTTGACCCAAGAAAAGTCAAAGGCAGCTTAAAAAAAAGTCAAATATGTACAGTGATCAAGAAAGTCAAACAAGCCAAAAATCCGCCATACTGCTTCTTCTTCCACCTCACCAATCCAGCTGCTACAATCCCTTCCACCTCACCCCCAGCTCACTACCCACTTCACAATTTGTCCCCTCCACCTCCACAATCAACCAAAATTCTTTAATTGCTCTAAACCTGCTCTAATCCACTATCAAGACTTTTGGCGCCAAAAGCAGTTTGAACGATTGAGATTAAATTGAAGCAATCCAAGGGTGCAGAATGATTGAGGGATGTCGACAAAGGGTTTCCCAGCAAGTTTTTAGTATTTATAGGCCTTTGTAATAGATTAGAAGTAGTAGTTAATTTTTAAAAAAAATCGTATTTCAATTTTAGTAATCATAGTTTGTAATTTTCATTTCTTAGTTGTAATTTATGTTAAATTCAGTCAAGTTAATCTTATGTGAAGCACTCTTGTTCTAAATTTCAGTTATAATAAGATTTCAAGTTATCTGTTAATCCGAATAAGCTCTAAGTCCTTATTAATCATCACAAAAAGCTAAAATACCCTTACTATAAGCTTATACAAGCTTATAATAGCTTTCTGTAAGCTTATATAGTGTATATCAGTTCTTAATTTCAAATGATGAAGAAAAGTCAATGAAATTCAACATGAGCTCTCAATAAGCTCTTCTGAAAGAATAAGCTATTCAGGAAGGCTTTAATAGGGTTTCTAGCTTGTTCATAACAAGATAGAATTGGTTCTGATCCATACTTCATTGTTTTAAATATCCTCATCAGTTGTAAGCTTATATTTAAGTTTTGCATTATTTTTCCACTTCACTGTGCATAGCTTAATTTTAGCTTATTATTACAATTTCTTACTTATTAGTAGTTTATAAGTACATTTCATCAGTTGTATCAGTTTCCAAATAGTCTTTTCTTCATTTTGCTTAAAAAACTATAAAAAGCCAAAAATAGCTAAAAATAGCATAGCTTATATTATTGCTTATTTCTGTTTTGAAAGTTACTTATTAGAGTTAAAATAAGTGAGTTAATCAGTTAACAACCAAAAATCTTAGTTAAATCTAGCTGTTGCTTTTTAAAATCACCACAGAACCTTTTAAAGGGGTGTTTGGCTTTAAGTACTCAACTGGTCAAACTAGCTTGTTACTGTGCATTGACCACCTCATCAACTTTGATCCAGCTTATCTTAGATATAATAAGGTGTTTCTAAGTTCTAATTGGGCAATTATATAGATTTTCTAGATTTGAGTGGTCTGTGTTGATTTCAGCCCTCAAAAAGCTCAAATAAGCCATATTAAGCCATAAGCTCATTTGGACCTCATCTATGGCTTTTCTTAGGTCTTTTGAATTCATTTAGAGTAAACACAAAAGTTGGTTTAAGATCCTTTGGCTTGTGCACCTCTGCACACCAACTCTGCATTAGTAGACTCAGTATATACTGAGCAGATCTGACCCTTCTTCTCAGCTTATTTGTGCCTTATCCAGAAAAGCTGAGGCCTTGAATTTTGGTTTGCTTATAGTTCATATAATTGGCTTTAATATTCTGTGTTTGGATTCTCAATTTATAGCTTATTTCCTTGCTTAATTTGGTCTGCAAATTCATCCATTTCACTGCACTAAGCCTGCAATCAACCCTGCACAAACCTCAGTTCCTGGACCATCTGATCTAGGGCTAAATTGAAGTTCAATTGGGTGGTTAGATTTGGGGCTTTTTGGTTTTTAGTATAGCCAGTAGTACAGAGAAGCTTTTGCCCCCATATTATTCAACTTATCAGCTTATTTAAGAGCTTAAAATCTGTCTGCAAGTTGGCCATTTTCTGCTATTTTCTGCATAATTAGTACAACTGCTCAAGTGCTTATTTTGCTTATTCAGTGAATTAAGCTGTTTGATTTAAGTTATTTTGTGCTTATATAAGTTGTTTAAACTAGTCCTAAGCCTTTGGTAAATTTTTGAGCTTTTTAGCTTCTTTTTGGGCTTATTCCCAAACTGCTTATTAACCCAACTCCTTATTAGGGTTTAGTAAACTTTTGATTTTAATTTTCCTATATTAAGAATATTATTTTAGACTTAACATGAATTTTTCAGATTTTTCCTAAGTCATTTACTATTTTTAATCCTTTTAATTAGTTTAAATTAGTAATTAAATCATAATAAATAGAATAATAATCAGAAAAATATAATTTTAATTTTCAAAATTTTCTTTTATTAAGTAGAATCTAGGAAAAAAATAATTATCTCTGTAGACCTTAGGAAAAATAAAATATAAAATAAGTGATAGTTTCTATTTAATAGATTTTATCTTTTTAAATTTTTTTTAATTAAGCACTTTTCATTTTTATAATTTTATTAGCTTCTTTTCACCTCATAATATTTATAGAAAAAGTTTTAGATTTTTCTTTGTTCATTTAGTATTTATTATAAATTAAAATAGTTTAAAAAGTAATTAAATAATAAATAATTAATAATAATTAAATAAATAGTCAAATAAATAATTTTCTTTTTCCAATAATTTTCTTTTATCATTTGGATTCTAAAAATATAATTTTCACATCCGTGGGATTTATATTGGTCAGAATTCACGTTTTATTTTGTACGTTTACGTAATTTTTATTTAAACGTACGTTTTTAAGTTTTAAAACGTTTCTAAGTATTTTGCTTTCACGTACTTGTTTTTATAGCTTGTTTAAGCTATTTCCTTTTATATTTCCTTAGTTTAATCACTCACAACCTTTTCCTGTTCAATTTCACCCGATCACAAATTCGTTTTATTTCAGTTTACACACCTCGTTGGGACTTAACGACCCGGGGATACACTAACTCCTTGGATATTTGCATTGTGCCCTAGATTGTTTGACTCTTGTTGACCATTTACTTGGTAAATATTAGTTGACCGTTTGGGCCGATCAAAATTTGGCGCCGCTGCCGGGGAGGTGTGCTGCGTAAAAACGTATTTGAAGAATCAGTGTTGTTGAATATACATCCATTGTATATTTACCATCCTTGTTCATATTCTCTTATTTTTATATATATATAAAACCAAAATTCTCGTTAAGTTAATTCGTTTGACTGATCGATAACCAAAAATATCGTATTTCAAATTTCCATAAACAAATAAAATCCAAAAAGAATCTTCTTCCCATTTTCTAAGTTTCCATCACTCTAAAGGATTCTTAGACTCGTCTTAGTGCATGCGCACTCGTTCTTCTAGGTCATCAAGCCCTTTTCGTGAGCTTGTAAACATACCTCGAAGACGTCGTAGACGTTCTGCTCCATCAGTCGTATCTGAGGTACGTACTGACCCTGTCATCATGGCAGATTTGCCGATGAACGAGCTTCTCCAAGCACCCATAGAGGTTTATGGAGATGCCATTGTTGTTCCAGCCATCGTAGCTGATAGTTTTGAGCTCAAAACCGGGTTACTGAATCTTGTAACCTCAAGCCAATTCTATGGTTTTGAGAGGGATGATCCTCATGCTCACATTCGATGGTTTAACAAGATTACATCTACCATCAAATACAAGAATATCCCTTCTGAATCAATCAAGCTTCTTCTATTCCCATTTTCTCTCGAGGGACAAGCCCGGATATGGCTTGAAAAACAACCCCCTCGTTCAATTGAGACATGGGAGGATTAAGTTACAAAGTTTGTAAACGAATTCTTTTCCCCGTCTAGAACGACAAGTCTTAAAAATGAAATCATCAAATTCACACAAAGATTTGATGAATCGTTTAGTGACGTGTGGGATCGTTTCAAAGAATTGCTTCGTAAATGTCCTCATCATGGTTTCACCGAGTTGATGCAAATCGACACTTTCTATAATGGTGTGAGCCAATCTGACCAAGATTCTCTCAATGCCTCCGCTGGAGGTAACTTTTTGAGCAAAACCACCAAAGAAGCTTTAGCGATTATTGAAAATAAGTCTAAGGTCCGTACTGCACGAACAAAGCCATATCATTCTCAGGCTAGTGCTGGTCCTTCTACTTCATCTCCTGTGAGTACTTCTAGCACCGATGCTAAGATTGACAAACTCACGGACGCTATTCAAGCTTTGGTTCTCTCAAACCAAAAGAAAGTCACTTTCACACAAAATCCTTCACATGCTGAAGTGAAGAAAGTGGAAGTCTGTGTTACTTGTGGTGGCCCTCACACATACTACAACTGTACTGCCACCGATGGTAGTCCTTTTGAAGCTAATGCTATAGCCGGTACTTCAAATCAGGGAGGTAATCAATACCGTCCTCAACTGGAACCAAGTTACCGAACTAACTTCTACCAAGGACCACCCGGTTTCAATCAGAACCAGAATTTGCAAAACCGAAACCAAAACCAACCTCGAATGAACCAAGGTTATCAAAACCAAGGGAATTTCAATTCTGGACAAAATCAAGGTTTCCAACACCAAGGAAACTTTAAACCGAAACAATTCCAACCAGGGAAATCATTTTCACGGAAATGGTAATCCAAATCAAGGGGAATTTTCAACATCAAGGTTATAATCAAAATAACCGAATCCAAAATTTCCCTAATCAACCTCAAGCCATTCCAGCCCCACAACCATCATCTGATGAGTTATTGAGGCAATTCATGAAAGCTCAAGAGGACACAAACAGGTTGTTGGTCAGCCAGATCTCTGAGATTAAAAAGTCTTTAAATGATCAACCTTCGGGCTCAGGAAAACTTCCGAGCAACACGATCGCTAACCCGAAGGGCGATGTTAAGGCGATCACAACCCGAAGTGGTGCTTCATATGATGGACCCACTATTCCTACTACCACTTCTTCTTCTTCTCCTCGCAAGGTAGTGGATAGTGAACCTGAGGTGACTAAGGACAAGGTACTTCTACTAATAACGGAGGTACCGACAACGTCCACCTCAAGTTGTCCGAAAACCAAACCAAACCACGAGTTGTCTTTGAACCTCCTGAAACCCCGTTGAAAACCCTAAATCCAAACCTTCTATTCCCTACCCATCACGTTTAAATGAGCAAAAGCTCCGCGAAAAAGCTAGTCAACAAATGGATAAATTCTTTCAAATCTTTCAAGAATTACATTTTGACATAAGCTTTGCGGATGCTATCATTCTGATGCCCAAGTTTGCATCCACAATCAAACACTTGTTAAGCAACAAGGAAAAACTGTTTGAAATGGAAAAAACTCCATTAAATGAGAACTGCTCAGCAGTTATCTTGAAAAAGCTTCCCGAGAAGCTTGGAGATCCTGGAAAGTTTCTAATACCTTGTGTATTTTCGGGAATGGTTGAATGCTGTGCCTTGGCCGATCTTGGTGCAAGCATCAACCTGATGCCTCATTCAGTGTGGAAGAAACTTTCTCTTCCGGCTCTTACTCCTACATGCATGACTCTTGAGCTTGCAGATCGTTCAATATCTCGTCCTCGTGGCATTGCTGAGGACGTATTTGTGAAAGTAGGAAAGTTCCATTTTCCAGCTGACTTTGTGGTTGTTGATTTCGATGCTGATCCTAGGGTTCCTCTCATTCTTGGAAGAGGATTCCTAAGAACGGGCCGTGCTCTCATTGATGTATTTGAGCATGAAATCACATTATGTGTGGGTAATGAAGCTGTTACCTTTAACCTCGATCAAACTTCGAAGTACTCCTCAAATTATGATTCTGAATCGGTTAACCGAATCGATGTCATTGATATTGCTTTAGAGGAGTACTCTCAAGAGTTTCTTGGTTATTCTCATAATTCTGTAAGTGAGGATCCTACCACATCTTCTCTACCTATCATTTCTGACTCTTCCCCTTCTCTCACTCCTTTTGAGGGAAGTGATTTCATTTTGGAAGAGATCGAGGCTTTTCTCAAGTGTGATTCATTTCTAGAAGGAATTGATAACGCTGAAATTGATCTGGAGGGAGATATTCTTCTTCTTAAGAAATTGTAGAATCAGGACAATTCTCCTCCACTCCCTCCCGTTGAACTTCATAATGAGGAAATCAAATCAGTTGAGAAAACCGATGAATTTCCTAAGGTCGAACTCAAAGACTTACCACCTCATCTTGAGTACGCATTTTTGGAGGGTGATGATAAATTACCCGTCATTATTGCTAAAGATTTAAGTGATGAGGAAAAGACTGCTCTAATAAAGGTCTTGAAGTCACACAAGCAAGCCATTACTTGGAAACTCTCCGACATAAAGGGTATCAACCCTGAATTTTGTACTCACAAAATTTTAATGGAGGATGACTTTAAACCAGCAGTCCAACACCAAAGAAGGGTGAATCCTAAAATCCATGATGTTATCAAACAAGAGGTTCTCAAACTTCTTGATGCAGGATTGATTTATCCCATCTCTGATAGTCCTTGGGTTAGTCCCTTTCACTGTGTTCCAAAAAAGGGTGGCATAACAGTTGTCACAAATGATGAAAATGAGTTGATTCCAACTCGATTGGTTACGGGGTGGCGTGTTTGCATTGACTATCGCAAGTTAAATGATGCCACCCGTAAAGACCATTTTCCTCTACCCTTCATGGATCAGATGCTTGAGAGATTAGCGGGAAACGAGTACTATTGTTTCCTTGATGGTTTCTCAGGTTACTTTCAAATCCCCATTGATCCACAAGATCAAGAAAAGACTACCTTCACATGCCCTTATGGAACCTTTGCTTATAAACGTATGCCTTTCGGCTTATGTAATGCTCCAGGCACGTTCCAGAGGTGTATGATGGCCATATTTACCGATATGATCGGGAAAACAATGGAGGTCTTTATGGATGACTTCTCGGTCATTGGGGATTCGTTCCAAGCATGTCTCTCCAATTTAGAAAACATGTTAAAACGGTGTAAAGACACCAATCTTTGTCTAAATTGGGAGAAGAGTCATTTTATGGTCAAAGAGGGCATTGTCCTCGGCCATAAGATATCAAAGAACAGGATTGAGGCTGACAGAGCTAAAGTTGATGTCATTGCTAAGTTACCTCATCCCACTATCGTCAAAGGTATTAGGAGTTTTCTGGGTCATGCCGGTTTCTATCGTAGATTCATACAAGATTTTTCTAAAATCGCCCGGCCTATGACTCATCTCCTTGAAAAGGATGCTCCTTTTATCTTCTCACCCGAGTGCATCGAAGCTTTTGAAACATTAAAGAAAAAGCTTACTGAAGCACCCATTCTAGTTTCCCCCGATTGGGATTTACCCTTTGAACTCATGTGCGATGCAAGTGATTTTGCTATCGGTGCAGTCCTGGGGCAACGAAAAGCCAAACATTTTCAGCCTATCCACTACGCAAGTAAAACCATGACTGAAGCTCAAACTCATTACACCACTACATAAAAAGAATTATTAGCTGTGGTGTATGCCTTTGAGAAGTTTCGGCCATATTTGATCTTGACAAAATGTGTAGTGTATACGGATCACTCGGCTCTCAAATATCTCTTTGCAAAACAAGATGCAAAGCCGAGATTACTCCGTTGGGTTCTCCTCCTGCAAGAATTTGATATCACTATACGTGATAAAAAAGGAGCTGAGAACCTAGCTGCTGATCATCTATCCCGATTAGAGAACCCACACCAAGATGTTTTCGAGAAAAAGGAAATAAATGAAACATTTCCTCTTGAGACACTCAGTGCGGTTACTTTTCGTGGAGATTCTACTACCCCATGGTTTGCCGACTTCGCAAGTCAACAGAAGAATAAATTCTTCAAGGATGTTAAACATTACTTCTGGGACGACCCCTACTTGTTCAAAATCTGTGCGGATCAAGTCATCCGACGGTGTGTTTACGGACAGGAAGCTATTGACATTCTCAAAGCTTGCCATGCTGGACCCACGGGGGGCCATCATAGTCCAAACTACACCGCCAAAAAGGTGTTTGATTCCGGGTTTTATTGGCCCACAATCTATAAGGATGCCCAAGATCTCATCAAAACTTGTGAAGCTTGTCAGCGTCACGGTAATATTTCACAACGAAATGAAATGCCACAAAATGCTATTCAAGTTTGTGAAATCTTTGATGTCTGGGGCATTGACTTTATGGGGCCATTTCCATCATCTCGAGGAAATAAGTACATACTCGTGGCTGTTGACTATTTGTCAAAATGGGTTGAAGCAAAAGCTTTACCCACCAATGATGCCCGAGTTGTTGTAAAATTCTTGAAAGCTCTTTTTTCCCGTTTTGGAACTCCCCGTGCTATCATTAGTGATCGCGGTACACACTTTTGCAATGAACAATTTGCAAAAGTCATGCTTAAATACGGTATTACTCACCGTCTTTCTACCGCATATCACCCACAAACAAGTGGACAAGTGGAAGTTTCAAATCGTGGTATTAAAAGAATACTGGAAAGGACTGTAGGAGAAAATCGTGCATCCTGGTCGGATAAATTGGATGATGCACTATGGTCCTTTCGTACAGCTTACAAAACACCCATCGGGTGTACGCCTTACAAGCTTGTGTACGGAAAGGCATGTCATCTTCCGATTGAATTAGAGCACAAAGCCAACTGGGCCTTGAAACATGCTAACTTTGACCTCCAAACTGCGGGTGATCACCGTAAAGTTCAAATGAATGAATTAAATGAACTGCGTGATCAGGCCTACGAGAACTCTTTGATCTATAAAGAAAAGACAAAGAAGATTCATGACACTAAAATCAAGAACCGCGTTTTCAACGTTGGTGATCGAGTCCTTGTTTTCAATACAAGATTAAAGATCTTCTCAGGCAAACTCAAATCCCGTTGGTCTGGTCCATTCACTATTACAAAGGTTTATCCATATGGTACCGTTGAGTTATCTCAAAATGACGGTCCAAATTTTAAAGTGAATGGTCATCGGTTAAAACACTACTTTGGAGAGGACATACCACCCATGGTTGTCCCGGATCTTCAAACTTTCCCATGGACCAATGAATGCGGGGTCGAGTCAAGCTAAGTGACTCGGTGAACAAAAATATTAGCACAACATGGGTTTTCACCCATGTTTCTGACTTCTTTCTCTTTTCTAACACCCAAGTGTGGGGGAGATGCCCCACATGTTGTATATATGTACATTTTATGCAAAAAAAAAATAATAATAAATAAAAAAAAAAAAAAAATGTGTATATATAAAATAATGGCTATTAGTATTACCTTTTCACGTTCTAAGTGTTGGTTTAACAACCGGTACTTTGAATATTGAGGGCAATATTCAGTTCTAAGTGTGGGGGGAATTCTAGCGAATTTGATCATATGTACCATCTAGTACCCCCATTTTGGCCAAAATTTTAAAATTTTTTCTCACTTAGAACGCAATAAATGGTTATCAGTCCGCCATGTCTAACCCACATAAGGATTGGCTAATCCGAGAGCAAACGGCTCTTGGTAATGATATCTCAAATCCGTTTATGGCTTACAATTTGCCAAAAATTGTATGGTATTCGACTCACCATATCTTTATAAGTGAAGAGTTGGCTAGCCCGCAAGGTTATGGCTTGTGGTAAAGGCATTGGAAAACCATAATTGGTAATCAGCTCACCAAAGATAATAGTTGTAATTTATCTAAGAGTTGGCTAGTCCAGAAGCAAACAGCTTCTGGTAAAGACAAATCAAATCCGTTGACAGCTGATGATTTGCTCAAAATCATTTGGTTATCATTGTACCAAAGTATCACATACTAAAACATTGGCTACTCCAGAAGTAATGGCTATCTGGTAAAGAGTAAAATCCATTAAATTTTCATAAAAGATTGCTAGGGACTAGCAATAGTTTAGTGTGGGGGATTGATGAGTGTCTAAATACTCATCATTTCTGTCACATTTAGACTACAAAAACATTTAAAAACATGCAGATATGCTTCAAAATACAGAAAATATCATTTGATTGTGTTTTTATGTGTTTCATGTGCAAAAGGATTAAAAACAGTTGAAAAACGAACATAGTTTGCATAATTGTCAATTTCAGTCCTTTAACTTTCAGAAATTGGCAAAAATAGTCCCTGGTGTTAAAAATGTGGAAAATATCATTCAAGGTCCCTAAACTATTTAACTTTTACAATATTTGTCCTTGGATGAAAGTTTAAAGAAATGGCAGTTTTGGTCCTTCAACTTTTAAAAATGACATAAAAGGTCCCTGAACTTTCAGAAAATGGCAATTTTGGTCCCTGAAATTTAAGCAATTCAAAATTCCATTTTTCTAAATCCCTTAACCCATTTCTATTCCCCAAAATCCAAAATAACCCATGTTTGACCCAAGAAAAGTCAAAGGCAGCTTAAATAAGAAAAAGTCAAATATGTACAGTGATCAAGAAAGTCAAACAAGCCAAAAATCCGCCATACTGCATCTTCTTCCACCTCACCAATCCATCTGCTACAATCCCTTCCACCTCACCCCAGCTCACTACCCACTTCACAATTTGTCCCCTCCACCTCCACAATCAACCAAAATTTTTTAATTGCTCTAAACCTGCTCTAATCCACTATCAAGACTTTTGGCGCCAAAAGCAGTTTGAACGATTGAGATTAAATTGAAGCAATCCAAGGGTGCAGAATGATTGAGGGATGTCGACAAAGGGTTTCCCAGCAAGTTTTTAGTATTTATAGGCCTTTGTAATAGATTAGAAGTAGTAGTTAATTTTTAGCTTAAATCGTATTTCAATTTTAGTGATCATAGTTTGTAATTTTCATTTCTCAGTTGTAATTTATGTTAAATTCAGTCAAGTTAATCTTATGTGAAGCACTCTTGTTCTAAATTTCAGTTATAATAAGATTTCAAGTTATCTGTTAATCCGAATAAGTTCTAAGTCCTTATTAATCATCACAAAAAGCTCAAATACCCTTACTATAAGCTTATACAAGCTTATCATAGCTTTCTGTAAGCTTATATAGTGTATATAAGTTCTTAATTTCAAATGATGAAGAAAAGTCAATGAAAGTCAACAGAAGCTCATAATAAGCTCTTCTGAAAGAATAAGCTATTCAGGAAGGCTTTAATAGGGTTTCTAGCTTGTTCATAACAAGCTAGAATTGGTTCTGATCCATAGTTCATTGTTTTAAATATCCTCATCAGTTGTAAGCTTATTTTTAAGTTTTGCATTATTTTTCCACTTCACTGTACATAGCTTAATTTTAGCTTATTATTACAATTTCTTACTTATTAGTAGTTTATAAGTACATTTCATCAGTTGTATCAGTTTTCAAATAGTCTTTTCTTCATTTTGCTTAAAAAACTATAAAAAGCCAAAAATAGCTAAAAATAGCATAACTTATATTATTGCTTATTTCTGTTTTGAAAGTTACTTATTAGAGTTAAAATAAGTGAGTTAATCAGTTAACAACCAAAAATCTTAGTTAAATCTAGCTGTTGCTTTTTAAAATCACCATAGAACCTTTGAAAGGGGTGTTTGGCTTTAAGTAGTCAACTGGTCAAACTAGCTTGTTACTGTGCATTGACCACCTCATCAACTTTGATCCAGCTTATCTTAGATATAATAAGGTGTTTCTAAGTTCTAATTGGCCAATTATATAGATTTTCTAGATTTGAGTGGTCTGTGTTGATTTCAGCCCTCAAAAAGCTCAAATAAGCCATATTAAGCCATAAGCTCATTTGGACCTCATCTATGGCTTTTCTTAGGTCTTTTGAATTCATTTAGAGTAAACACAAAAGTTGGTTTAAGATCCTTTGGCTTGTGCACCACTGCACACCAACTCTGCATTAGCAGACTCAGTATATACTGAGCAGATCTGACCCTTCTTCTCAGCTTATTTGTGCCTTATCTAGAAAAGCTGAGGCCTTGAATATTTGTTTGCTTATAGTTCATATAATTGGCTTTAATATTCTGTGTTTGGATTCTCAATTTATAGCTTATTTCCTTGCTTAATTTGGTCTGCAAATTCATCCATTTCACTGCACTAAGCCTGCAATCAACCCTGCACAAACCTCAGTTCCTGGACCATCTGATCTAGGGCTAAATTGAAGTTCAATTGGGTGGTTAGATTTGGGGCTTTTTGGTTTTTAGTATAGCCAGTAGTACAGAGAAGCTTTTGCCCCCATATTATTCAACTTATCAGCTTATTTAAGAGCTTAAAATCTGTCTGCAAGTTGGCCATTTTCTGCTATTTTCTGCATAATTAGTACAACTGCTCAAGTGCTTATTTTGCTTATTCAGTGAGTTAAGCTGTTTGATTTAAGTTGTTTTGTGCTTATATAAGTTGTTTAAACTAGTCCTGAGCCTTTGGTAAATTTTTGAGCTTTTTAGCTTATTTTTGGGCTTATTCCCAAACTGCTTATTAGGGTTTAGTAAACTTTTGATTTTAATTTTTCTATATTAAGAATATTATTTTAGACTTAACCTGAATTTTTCAGATTTTTCCTAAGTCATTTACTATTTTTAATCCTTTTAATTAGTTTAAATTAGTAATTAAATCATAATAAATAGAATAATAATCAGAAAAATATAATTTTAATTTTCAAAATTTTCTTTTATTAAGTAGATTCTAGGAAAAATATAATTATCTCTGTAGACCTTAGGAAAAATAAAATATAAAATAAGTGATAGTTTCTATTTAATAGATTTTATTTTTTTAAATTTTTTTTAATTAAGCACTTTTCATTTTTATAATTTTCTTAGCTTCTTTTCACCTCATAATATTTATAGAAAAAGTTTTAGATTTTTCTTTGTTCATTTAGTATTTATTATAAATTAAAATAATTTAAAAAGTAATTAAATAATAAATAATTAATAATAATTAAATAAATAGTCAAATAAATAATTTTCTTTTTCCAATAATTTTCTTTTACCATTTGGATTCTAAAAATATAATTTTCACATCCGTGGGATTTATATTGGTCAGAATTCACGTTTTATTTTGTACGTTTACGTAATTTTTATTTAAACGTACGTTTTTAAGTTTTAAAACGTTTCTAAGTATTTTGCTTTCACGTACTTGTTTTTATAGCTTGTTTAAGCTATTTCATTTTATATTTCCTTAGTTTAATCACTCACAACCTTTTCCTGTTCAATTTCACCCGATCACAAATTCGTTTTATTTCAGTTTACACACCTCGTTGGGACTTAACGACCCGAGGATACACTAACTCCTTGGATATTTGCATTGTGCCCTAGATTGTTTGACTCTTGTTGACCATTTACTTGGTAAATATTAGTTGACCGTTTGGGGCCGATCAAGTGCATGAGGTTCCTGCTCGGGTTCAACTGCCTCCTAAAGAAAATAAAAATTAAAAAACAACTAAAAATATATATTTCAAGGTGATGAATTTGCAACTTAAAAGATATGACCATTATGAAACCTGTTAAAAAAATAGGGAAAATTATAATGGAATTGAAGAAACTGATGATTTGTTTGAGTAATTATAGACTTTAGGGTCGTCCAAGTTTGTGTATAATTATACTAATAGATATGCATAAGAATTTTTAATGCTTATCTTATAGATAAATATAATATATATTCAACAATAAGCTTAAAATTACAGCAGATAAACTCATAAACAGTTTTGGTTGTTTGGTTGTTATGACACAACCATTTGACCAATGTTGACCAGCTTACGTATGACACAACACAACCATTTGACCAAGTGTATATTAATATTAAATGAAACTAATTTGAACTAATTACGAAAACAAAATATGAATAGAAAAAACCTTAGGGAGTGTTTGGGATTGCTTATTAAAATTGCTTATCTGCTTAAAATCAGCTTTTAAGTGCGTGTTTTATAGTAAAATGAGCAAATAATCAGTTTTAATCCAAACTCTCTTAAACATATAAGAAACCAAATTTACCTTGAATATCTTGGTCAAAGCTGAAAAACTGCATAATTAAGAATTGTATCGAATTCCATATTTCTTACAACATCCAAACCCGAAACCACTATACCACTTGAAAGATCCCTAATTTAAGTACCAAAAACCACAATGTGAATCATTTACCTCAAACAACAACATCAAATATCCATAACCACTTCACCATTTTAACTATATCACATAAAATTCATAACTTTTTAACCCAATAACATATCTGACCAAGTCCAAATGACATCAACAAATCAACATAAATACCTTATCACATGGCTACTGAATGAGGGTCGGAAATAGTCACATAAAAACTTCCGTTAAGCCACGTACATCTGGAATGAAGACTCACACTGTCTGAATAATGTTAACATGTAAAACCTTATTAGTTTACTCTGAGACGTTAAGAATGAAATAGTAGTCCCACTATCAACCAATCAGTGGTGCCACAATAAGCAATATGGTGGGATTTACAAAATCAAATATTAAAAGTGCCACCCGACTTCAACACTTCAACAGAAATAACACTAAAATTTGGGACCCCAAGAGATACTGGCATCAAAAGCAAAACATTAATATGGTTATGATGTCAACCATATCCGATCGTTATCTTTCAACAATGTCAATATTATATATAAAAAGGTACCCGTCAACTGTCATTTTTACGATATAGAAACATCATAATTGAAAATATAGAAAAAGAATAGGTTTTTTTTATATTCACAAAGTGTCAACTTTTACATTTGTACCATTTTAATCACTTCATTTTGTATTTTTGCTACGCCTGAGTTATCAAAGACAGATTTGCATCTTGTTTGGCTCATCTAGTTATTTACTATGGGTATATTTTAAAAAATTATATGCTGTTTGTTTTATAAAAGTGGTTAGCAACGTAGCTTATATTTGTGAGTATAAAAAGCGTAAAAGTTAAAAGTCACTTCAAGTAGCAATATAAAAGAGCCAAAAGCTCATTGCGGGACGAATTTTCAGTTGTATACACTAAACGTTCAAAAAGGTTTTTAACAGTTCCCTGTCATACAACACAAAGTTCTTGTATATTTTGAAAGTTAAAATTGACCGTAACATCAAAGTTTTAAACCTGAGATGCCTCAGTTGTTTCAAGTGACCAAATTGGTAACTCGAAACCGTTTAACTAAGAATATGCAATCGAGTGGAACCTAAATTTGCTTACATATTTACTAACAATCTGTCTTTACTGTGTTTGGGTGAATGGATGCCATAATTTTATAATCAAACCTAAGAATCAACAAAATTAACAGTAACACTTTTGACATATGACAAATATCAATCACAAAAAAAATCAAGAAAATAGACATCCAAAATCATACCTTTGGTTCATTGAATTCATTCATGTAAAATCAAGTTTATATCCTGAAGAAATAATCAAATTGAAGTAAATCATGAACGAACGAATTAAGGTACTGACTGAAAGAAGCTTTTGAAGTACTAAATATTTGTTGTAAGTTTCAAGTGATTGAGGAGGGGTGAAACTTACGAATCTCACAGATTATGGTGAATGACGGAATGGAGAACATCTTTTTTATTAAATTTAGTTGTTAAGTGGTAGTTGTTAAAGGAAAAGAAAACTCACGTTCAAGGAAAATAATTTGGTCAAATTACATATATGCCCTTTAGTTGTTAATGTCAAATATTTTTAAAATGGTATATTAGTCTTTACACAACATACGGTTCCTTTTCCTTTCCCTTTCTCCCCAAAAGTGGGAGGAAGATTTACTTAACAAAACTGCGTCACTATTTCTTTTCTAGTTCCCTTTCCTCCCTTAAAAAAAAACTCAAGAACACAAAAAACTATCCATTTCCTTTCCTTTCCTCTTCCATTTCAACTCGAGAACCGAGCGTTAATGACCACTTAATTTTAATATTTACATATTCAGTATATGTGCTTACATAATTTTTCGTTAAAACACACGAATTTTATAAAAGTTTGACCAATTGATGTTCAATTTTGACTTTTTATTAGCAAATCACATTGCTTGATTTTGCTTACGTGCCAAAATTGAGCTCTCCTATTGGTCCAATTGTTTTTTCATTAAGAATGATTTTGCAAAAACACTCCAAAATGATGTAATTCCTTTATTATATAAAAGATTTACTAAGGCTACACACAGTAAGGATGGATCGATCGATCCATTTGTCAATCTCACTCGATCGCCCTTACTATGGCACCATTTTTCAATGATCGCCCCATTTTTTGGATGTGGGTCGTTCCAACGACCTTCATTCGTGCATCTATCGTAATATTTTAATTTTATTTGAATTATTATCTAAGGTTTTAATTTTATTTGAATTATTATATAAGGTTTGAATTATTAATGAAATTTAAGTTTGTTGTTAAAAATGTTTTTTTTCTTTTATATATATATATATATATATATATATATATATATATATATATATATATATATATATATATATTAAAAAAATGAAGGTCTCCCTTACTGTGGCAACCAATCGCCTGAAGGTCGTCGGAGAGAGAAAGCTGACGTGGCAGATAAAATGAGGGAGATTAATCCTCAAAATTGTGTGTAGCCTAAAGAAAAAACACTATTTGTTCATTATATCACTTTAGTGAGCAACTCATTAAACACCCTCTTAGTTCAAATAACACACAATGTGTTGTTAACGAAAAATCAATCAACCTTTATTAATAAGTCGGGGGAACAGTTTATTACGTGAACAATCAAACATCTCATAATCAAGATACCTTTAAATATAAAGCCCAAACTCGCACAATGAACACATAAGATAAGTGTAGGTACACCTAGAAAAATGAACATCACAAATCAATATAAAAAATTGTTGAAAAAGAGCATTGTATACCTTTACTATTATTTTACTATCTTATAATTGATTAAGACATTTTTTAAATAAAATACTTAAAAATTCAGCTTGCATATTATAGAAATCAAATAGCTTGCACATAATTTATCTACTACATAACTTACAAGTCTTAAAGCTTAATGTACAAAATACAAAAAACTATTGATGTGATCAAGATATCTAATATAGTCAATTAATTAACAGGTCAATAAGTACACTTAATGCAATTATTTAAACACCAATAACATAAGAAATACAAATTATGTATACAGGCTATGCAAAATAAACTAAAGGAATTACAAACCATTATACACATAAGAACTAATGAATGTAAGTATACCAAACTCAATTTCTCAACTAATGATGGATTACAAACGAATATATACTTTGAATTTTGAAGGCAAATATGGACTCTTTTCGACAAATTATTATCGATAAAACATGAGAGTGAATTACCTTCCAATTTCCTAGTCATCGTAAAATACTAGATCCCTCTATAAAAGATCTTGTTCGAACCGGACTTCAAACGAAAAGGGTTTTTTTGTGAGAATGCGAGAAGTGATCATAAGTATCATCAGCAGATTCTTCTTCATCAAAATTAAGAGTAAAAACCTCACTCATTCTCTCGGTGCGCTTCTCAATCTTTCTACGCATCTCATTGCATCGATCCCCCAGCCACATGAGCATCCATTCATCTTCTGTAACTTCTTGACTAAATAGGAACTTGAAACAGTTGTGTAGCTTATCAGACCCACACATATCTTGCAGTTCATTGATTAGAGGAGTTTGAGACATTTTTTAGTTGATGAGTTGATAGTGGTTAGGTAAGAAATGGTGTTTTGTTGATCAAACTTAAATGGGACTAATGAAACTAAACCAATCAATAACTCAATATATTGTAACTGAATAGAATTAATCATTGAAAAATTTTAAATTGAGTATTAATTCATACAGTTCGTTCGTCTTCACATGCACAAATATCAAATCTGTAATTAACATAAACTTTACCAATACAACACAAAACCCCCAAACTTTAAAATGCCTCAAAGTTACAATTAAACTTTGCAATATAACAAAAGTAACCCTCAAACTTTGCCTATTATGATAAAACATATTATTTCCTTAAATATTCTTCATTAACAAACGTATTTTTAAATTATCGGCTCTATCTATGTATCATTATCATTTAGTAGTTCCCCACAGGTCAATTCTGAAGAATCATACATCATATCAAATAGATGCTTAATATTCTAATAAAATACAATTTTACTCATGTAATTCTACGTCCACACAAGTCAATTGATGTTTTTATTCCAACCAACCCCGATTAAACCGTCGTTCTTAGATGACATGCTTTTTAACCATCTAATACCACGAAGTAACCGAGTACGAAATACTATCACGATAAAACCTAAATATCATTTTCATTGTTTCACTGAAACTCAATTAAAAGTAATTAAATAACGTCACCAACAATCTTCATCCCGCGATCACAAATACAAATTACAAACTTATTCAACAAAATAAAAAAAAATATAACTTAATACATTACATATAACTGATTATATAAAACTTATATTACAAAAATTGCCGCAACCTTGAAAAAAAGTATATAAACATTTGCACAAATATTACATACGTAACACGTAGATATTCAACCAAAAACACAGCCGGTGCATCGCACGGGTTCAAAAGGCCTCGTGTAAATATATATATAATGAAGCCAATGAGAAGGGCTTTTTTTTTGTGAGAACGCGAGAAGTGATCGTGACTCTCCATTTAATCCCTCCTTTTTTTAAGATCTAATGGCCATGATCAATCATAATTTTTAGACTAAAGATATAACTTTTACACTAAAGATCTGATGGCCAGTATAAAACATAAAAACACACACATGTCTCTTTTAAAACACAGAGATACTCGCTCAACCTTCATCAACACCACCGTCCACCGCCGTAATCATCGCCGATAACCACCTTCCACCGCCATAATCGTCATTATCACGATTATGATCAGTAAAAAAATAAATAGTATCGAGGTATTATGTCTGAATTAAGCTTTTGATTCATATATTTCTTTTGATTCAATGATTATAGACAAATTCTTTCTTGTGTTTGATGAAATGCTAGTTGTTTTTACATATGAATGTAGCTTGATGTTTTCAATCGGAACCGATTATTAGTTAAGTTGAAGTACTAATTAACCTTCCCTGAGTTCCAAGGTCTTGCATATAAAAGAAACCCGTGTGGTCGTCGAAACTGATCTAGCTTTTTTTATAAAATTATTTTGCATATCATCAACGTCTAGATGGTGTTAACAGGAAAGTGGTCATTAGTTATGTGATCTAGCAAATATGAAATAATATACGCCATTTCTGATGTTCAATAGAATAGTAGATATGCTTAAGACTCGATTCGTGTTGATGGCTTGAAATAAGGTATTGAGATTTGTGAGGCTTTAAATAAGGTATCAAATACCCTCACATGTGAAGAAATATGGTATCAAATACCTTCACATGTGAAGAAATTTGCTTATAACCCGATTCGTGTTGATGGCTTGAAATAAGGTATTGAGATTTGAGAGGCTTTAAATAAGGTGTCAAATACCCTCACATGTGAAGAAATAAGGTCTCGAATATCCTCAACAACTGGAGTGAGCCGAGACTCTCGGACTCTTGAGCTCTTATCCACAATGGGAGAATTCATACTTCTATTGTGTCATCATCAATTGAGTATAAGTACGAGTTCTATCAAGTTTTATGTTACGGAAAAAAACAGTTGCAATAAGGGTCGGTTCAGTCCTCATTGATGGCTGTTGAAATTTTTTTAATACTTGAAAAACATGACACAATAAATAGTGGGTTGTGGTTTAGTGTGTTCCCTTTAGCTTGACGTGAGGATGGACCATAGAAACTTATATGGTATAAATGTATAAATGACATCTAGACTAATGGGAGCAGGTACATATCTTTTTTTTTTTAGTACTAACAATTACTGGAAGAAAACTTACCCAGTTAACATCGACAGGGCATGAGGATACAGTTGTAGTCGCCATAGTACCCCATTTACACTAAATCTGATGCAACACAAGTTTGCAAACATGGTACACCATTCACTCTCTAACCCTAATACACCATTCACTCTCTCTGACCGAAAACCCTAAATCAAAATCAAAAACCATAATTCAACATCTCCAATTTTATAAATTAAATGTATGATTTTCTATCAAAGAATTCAACTTTTGCTCCTTTTTTTTTTTTTTTTTTTTTTTTTTTTTTTTTTCAGATCAATTGAATTTAGATAGAAGCTTGAATCAGGTAATTCTAATTTTAAAATTTTATTCTTAAATATTTGCTTTTTTTTATATATATTTAAAGACTTGAGGGTTAAGAGTTGACTATGATGTTAAAATTAACATCATAGTAAAAGGACTTAAAGGGTTAAGAGTTGACTATAATGTTTAATTTTATTTGGAAGTCTTAAATTAATGTACTTTTTTTAGAATAGAAATAATTAACTTTAGCTTACACAAGAATTCATTGATGTTGAGGAATCAGTTAGCTAGTTAACTGTGATATTTGTGAAAAATGCAACTTGAGGTATTAGGTAGTTGATTTTTTTATTACGCCTTAGTTATTTGATTAAATTAACATATGAATGTTGGTTTTAGATAGAAGCTTGAATCAGGTAATCTTAATTTTAAATATGATTATTTGTTAGCAATTTGTGGGGAGTTATCACTATTATATTTAAGTTTGATATATGATGCGGGTGTGATTATTTTTTTTAATTTATAAGTTAAGAAGATACACTTGAACTTTTGAGGATTATGAGTTAAGTAGCTTGATATTAAGGGTGTATAAGTTATTAGTGGATAATGTTTAGGAAATTAAGAATAAAGGTGATGGAGAAGAAGTGGGTTTTGGTTTAAGTTTAAGTTCCAATAACAACAATGGCTAAACAATAAAACATTATAATTATTAGTTCCAATTATATATACACTTGTTTCTTGATTGATTGATTGATTTATAATGTATAAGAAGAAGAAGAAGAAGATGGGAAGATCTGGTGGATATTGTTTCAAGATTATTGCTTGTGCTGGTGGTGACACTTCTGAATCTGTTGATAGATATGGTCTTATCGAGGTACTATTTTTTTTCTTCTTAAATGTGTATTTGTGTTTGGTAGTTAATGTTGTTGGAATGAAGATATGAGTTTGGTACATTTTTGTGATTTGTGGGTTATAAGTAAATAGACCTTAGCTAGAACCTTCGTTTGATCAAAAACGACAAAACATGACAAATCAATTCTGGTCCCACGGTACCCTTCGATAAGATGGACGGAACCAAAGATTTGGTTCCGCTGATGAAGCAAAAAGTGTACCGCTTTTAAGGGGTCATTTAAGCCTTAAATCGTATTTATTTGATCAAATATTGCCCTAAATCGTTCCTTTTGTCATTTTAGGTACTTTTGAGGAGGAATCTGGAAAAGGAGGCATTTTGGACGTTTTTGGAGCATAAAAGTGAAGAAAACAACAAAGTCTCAAGAATCGGCTAAAAGTTACTCTTGACGGCGTCAGACTTTGTAACAAATGGCAATTTTCCATTTGTTAAACAATAATTAATGATCGAAATGCACGTACTAAAATTTTTTTTTTCCGACTTATGAAAACGAGAGGTTAACTCATAACGAATAGTTATTATTCAAAATGACTCAAAAACAAATATGTGACGAAAACACGGAACGAAATTACACACGCGAACCACGAAACACACAAAATCTGCCAAATGGACCTAACTAAAACAACACAACACTAGCTCTGGTCACTGTTCATTCGGCCCAGCAGCCAAGCCCAACCTAAAATTTTTATTTCTTTTGCTTCTTGGCTAATTCGACTAATCAACCCTTCCCAAAAGGGGTTCGATATCTCGTGACTTTTATACTCAATGTGTTCGATATTTTTTTCACTCGATTCACCACCTGGTCAGGTATTAGGATGTCGAGTATCACCTAGTATCATGGACGTTTGGTACGTGCCCCAAGGCCAAAGTGCTTGGCCAAATTCTACCCTATGCGATTTGACAATTTTTGTCAACACACTCGAACTAACCCGCGAACATATCTGGCCATAACCAACGTTCGTTATACATCACATATGAGTTATTCTCACTTCCTAACTCAATCTAATACGTTAAAACAAATGGTATGGACATTTTAGACATTTTTGGTATATATAAACATGCGTAAAAACTCATGTCGACAACCACACTTATTGCTACTATCTCAACTTCTACCCTCAGTCAAACTTGTCAGGAAGGAGATGTCTAATCCCAGGATTTCAGCCGACTTGATTGGTAGGACAAATAATTTGCACCACTAGCCATTATTGGAATGTCGACATAGCCTCCCCCATTGGTTTCCTACCTAAACTTTGGACTCTTGTACTCATTTTACTAATAAAAACAACTCACAATGGCAGAAAGTCAGGAATATAGTACATACTTTCTCTCACACTAGCATTAAACAAACCCAACCATGTGTTTTCGGTTCTTAGTATAAACCGAATGGAGCAATATTCAATGCACCCCTCACTCTCATTCAAACACAAACCTTTCTTTTGTCCCTTAATCCATTTTGCTAAGTTAATTGAAGCCAGGAGTCTCAAATCTATCGGGTACAAGTATAACAAGTCGAAGGGAGCATATTGTGGTTATACGGGTTTAAGTTGTGAGCGTCCCTTGATCTTCTGGCCACTCCATCGATCCACGTTCATCCTCACCATTCTTGTAAGTCACAAGAACTCCATAAAATCTCATCTTTACGTTTAAAAATTGATGCATGCATGAGCTTCATATTAAATCAATACGTATTAGTTTTTGAAGAATTCATACGTATTCTTTTACATTCATACGTATTACCTTATAAAAATTTGTGGCTTATAACATTCAATAACATCACAAAATAACATACACTTACTTGGGTTAAATCAAGAACGAAACCCATTTTACTTTGCACAACGCTCATATAAACGCATACTCAAAGACAGTTTAATTTCTAAGTGTTTTGATTCTTGTTAAACGACCCAAACAGCCCACTTAGGAGCTTATTATTTTCGTATATACGAACAAGACTCAAGTGGATTTTTGGTCAACTTAATTCTCAACATGGTCAACTTCATTTTTGATGTTTGGAACTTTTCATGAAACACTCCCGAAAGCCCTTAAAAATGACTAAAGTAAGCGATGATAGCACTAGTATCAACACTTAGGAAAATCTAAGTGTTCAGTTCTTCAGAAATGTGCGAACAGGCCAACTCTAGACCAATTATCTTCGAATCTATGTGCACAAACCCTAGTTATTTTTGTACCATCTGATTAAAGAGGTGAAAAGCTAAACTTTTTGTGTTTTGACCGTACAAAAATATGGTCAACCCGTCATCTAAATAAACCCATTTTGAATGACCAGCGCAACACTTGTTTGTACTTAGAAACTTTAAAATGTATTAAATCCGAAACTGGGCTAACTAAAGCCCAATAGTAATTGGAGCTATACCAGCCCACTGGGCCTATACCGAATGTTTTTAGAATCATAAAAATGATACAAGTTCAGGCCCAAAAGAATTTTTATGCCCTCGCCTCTAAAAATCTTAACGGGCCTTGTTTTAGCTCGTTAAGGGCCCAAATAAATCAAAAATTGATATTCTGGTCAAACTAATGGTTGACTTAAGCTTGAATAAGCTAGAATAAGCTACGGAAATTTTTATAAAATTTTTCCACACGTTTTTGTGTACTTTGGACTAAAAATGCAAATAATTTCACCCCGAGGGACTAAAACTGCCAAGTTGGTAAAAACAGAGTATGAGGCTGTCAAAACAGAATTTTTGGGATAGAAAGTGATAATGTATTAAAGTACAAACTCATATTGTCGTTTGGGTTAACTGCGAGTTAAGAATGTAACTTTAATAAACCGGGGACTAACGGTGCAACGCAAACACCGTTAGGGTGTAAAGTGTAAAATCAGTAAAATTGAAGGGTCACACAGAAACATTATCACATCTCATTTCCAACCCTCATTTTTCACCACACACCCTCACAATTGTATATATTTCAATCCGAACACAAATACTAAACAATACGTTATAATTATATATAACGACTTATAAACAACGCAACTCATAATCTTATTGAGAATATTATTGAACTCTAAATATTTTAAGCATATCACACGCACATCACCGAACAAATCGTCATACGATTCCCCATATCGCATCCATTATTCGTGCTGAGACGAATTCTCAAACATTGTTGTTATTCAGGTCGTGTGAGAAGCTATTTCCAAAATCTCAATTGAATTTACATTTAAGCGAATCCACTTTGCCATTGTAGCTACCGCATCAGGTGAGTTCATAACCCCTACTTTTACAAATTTTCTAACTGTTTTGGGGGAGAATACATGCTCGTTTTAAACATACTCAATGACTGTTTATTTAAAAATCTGTGAACTGTTTACTCAATATTTGACTATTGATACATTATCTGAATTGGTTATTTGAAGGTATTATGTTATTGATTGATATGTAACCCCACTCTATTTGAACTTGTTTTACAACTGGGGTGAGAAACATGCAAAACTTTTATGGACCAAATTATTTTTTTATGCTATTACGTAGATTAGCCTAAGCCCTGTTATGTCCCAAATTGCCCAACTCATGAACCGTTAATTCCTGCTGGAAGCGCGAATGTTATAAATAGATCTATTGGGAGTAACGTCCCCGTTCGGGTTGACCGGATAGGCAAACGAACGTATACCATGTCGAAACTGCAAGTGTCTGGGATACACACTTGCTGGGCCTTTAATATTTAACATGCTTCTAGATGCATGCACCAGTTATAGCTTCGGTTGCATGACTTAGTGCTTACGTAATAAACCATATTTTATATGACTTCGCATGGGTTGCGATGTTCATATACCAAACTCATGGTCCAACTACTAGCAAAATAAACTATTTTATTTGGGTTACATGCCCTACTTTTGTTACACAACTATAATCTTGCTATGAGGTAAACTATATTTTTATGACATTGTGAGCGACACAATGGTCACAAAACTCTTATTGAACTCACAATATATTTTTTTTTACTGTTTCATAAACCTATGAACTCACCAACCTTGTGTTGACACTCTTTAGCATGTATTTTCAGGTCTTTAGCAATAGCACACTACTGGAGGCTTTTGGCTCGGCATGGCATGGTCATAGAAGACTCTGATATACTCAGGGACCACTTGAAATCTTTTATGGGCTTATATTTCCACATGGTTTTGAAATGTTGTAAACAAATCTCTTTTAAATATGAAATCTATTTTAAATGGTTAAGATAAAACCATTCTTTATACTTTGTGTTGTGATATCAATTTAGTAGCACCCAAACATGTATGCTTCCGCTAAACCAGATTTTGGGGGTGTTACAGATTGGTATCAGAGCTTAAGGTTATAGAGAACTAGGCAAATTTAAAACCTAGACTATAACCACTTTTTACAAAAACTTACCCTATGACCGCCAGTGCCAGCCTGCCTTGCCTACCACCTACTTGCTACTCTACAACAAGCTTAGCTTATGCTTTACATGTTACTCTTATAATATATATAGTTCATATTTCTTGTATACATGCACACACTTACCGATGTCTTGACTAAAACTTCCTAGCTGTATACTAAAATTTTTAAGTAAAAACTACATACTTACCCATGGATATTGCTTCTCACACATCAAAACGACTATGGGGTATCTAAATATTCTATACTACTCATCGATATAAGTATACACTCAATGCACTTTCAATCCTACTAGAACTAAGTACACCCGCGAATGCCTATCATAGGGCATTACGAGCACAGACACATTACAACAATCATAGGTTGGCAATAAACACACATGTTGCAAGTCCTGCATGGGCGGATTTACAATACGTTTGCCGTGGAAACTTGAATCATCATCTACAAAAGCCGAAGTTCAGCAACTCTCTCTACATTCATTGAGTTCCCTTACGAGACTCTCACTGTGAAGAACCTGCGATTCAAACCCCGTGTGCGCTATTCTTCCTTTTTCCACGCATACGAATGTTTTGTCAGAAATTCTTAAGTAGGATGATTGACAACGTCTTTATTTAAATAAATTTGAACGCCTTTTTATTTAAACAAAGAAATTGTGAATCGCCGAACCATAAGTTTATACTTCCTTATTTACATCGTTTGGGACGCCTCTCCATGTAAATAATGAATTATAAATAAGTGGGCTTATTTGTATCTGTAATGACACGAGTATGAAACCGATAATCACAAAAATTCATCAAACACACAACATAACTCTCATGAGAAACCATAAATATTGATACATAATGATATGATTAGCAATGGTAATGCTAATAATACGAATATCACTAAGAAAGGCATGACACCACCGAACAGTTGACCCGCTATGCCAATGAAAAACATCACTACACCAACAAAAGCAAGAACCACGACTGAGTGCAACACCTTGAATATCCTGTACGACAAGAATACACAAGTTATTAACGCAATAAACCATTAATACATGGTGTTATTATACAAGTTCAAAACAACGCTCTTATTGTAATACTATCTCCTACCCCATATTTCATCCGCGCTAACGGCCAAGAACCACGAGTGCTATGAGAAGCACTATGACCTCGGCCAGGGACTCCAGATCTTCGTCTGGGACGTAGGCCGAGAAGATGACTGCAGCAGCGTGCAAAATGACGAGAACAGTGTAAGTGTAGTACATTTTAAAACCCCTTGATGGAAAAAGTATGAGTGGTGAAGAGAGAAATCAGGACATACAGAGTGGTAACTGTAGACTACTATTCTAGCCGTTTACTGTTCACCGCACAAAGACAAACCAACTTTCATCATTCCCAAGAATGCTGATAATTCAACAATTTTCTCCACATCCTTATCCAAGATTCTCTTTGCATCTGTATCAATAAAACTCTTTTGTGTAACGGGTAGGTTGCCCGCACAGATTTTTGGTAATTATAATATCTAAACAAGGCAGAATAATAAGTTCTCTTCCAAAGTTGTGTTCACGACGTAAACATTCAAACACCATATTATTCGAATGAACTTGACAGAAATACTTAAACACTACAAACGATACTGAATTAAAACATCACATTAACATAAAACTAGAATTCAAAGGTAGTCCGGATGATTCCAGGTCTGAGAATTGTTGGAATCATAACCATCATCATAAGGATCAAAGCTCGCCAACTTCTCTTCTTCCCATTGAGCTTCCAACCTGCTCAGCTCCCAATCCATGGCAGGAGTCCAACCACCATCACCAACTGCCACATTCTCCTCGAAACTTGGCTGGAAATGATCCAGATGAGGCAAATGTTGTTGTTGCACAACCAACCTTGGTGTAGATGAACTTGATGCGCCTTGTTGTAGTTGTGGTTGTTGTTGCAGTTGTAGTGGTGGTGAATTTTGTTGTTGTTGTTGTTGTTGTTGATGTTCAACCCTAGCAGCTTCAACATTCTCTTCCAAGCTCCAACGAACCTTGTTAGAAATCTGGTCATCTATTTGATGAACACAAGACCACAGCGATTCGATGACAGCGGCATCCTTACAAGATTCATCATACAAAAACTTATCGATCACATACTTCCTACCATCTGAAATGTCTGTGCACCTAGCATAGTTTTCCCTAAGTCGTCGTTTCAGCTGCTTCGTAGCCTCCAACTGCAAAATGACCTTCACAATAGCATTTTGATGATCCACGTCACTACCCTCAGTTTCTGCCTTGATGTACAGTTGAATCTGTTCAGCGGTATGTGGTAACTTACAAGCCATTGATTGTGTGTATATGGGTAACCCAATCACGCCAATGGTATTTATAAGGGTTTGAAAAATATTTTTCAATTATTTAAAGAAATATAACCATTTGTATTCAAACGGTAAAACTTTCAAAATCTGTGTCTATTAAAACTAGCAACTAGCTCTGAGATACGTGGTAAATAAAATATTTACTTTGGTTTTCGCAATTCAACGCAAGAGGCAGGGACAAATCGCGTTAAATACGCCCCACCATAACTTAAAAATCCTGAACACGCCACAAACAAATAACACTTTCCATACGATTTGACTACTCATCCCCTAGGAAATGGTGAACCTCCTAACGTTCTCTCGAAACTCTTAGGCATTATACGAAATTTCGATGATCTCGAAAACTACCTCGTAACCATATATGTCATGGAACGTATATTCAACATTTCATATTCACCAAACCAAACTTACCCTTGAAACGTTTGGGCCTCAGTATATGGCCACCATAACCTAACGCACCATTGTTTTGACATTAGGCCTTAATCACAAACTTGAGCCAACAATATTCGGGCCCAGAACTTAAATTATAAGTCGAATTCAACTAACTCGTGCTAAATTACTTGGGATCGTTTTCCGTGTTATTTTCCTGACAATCTATCAATATTTTCACACACCTCGATTAAGCCTTACCAAAGATCATGTGAGACAAGCCTTTCCCAATTACTCGATCATATGATAGCCAAGATATCAACCGAAACCCTCATTATTAAAAATCTATTACTTACAAACTCTTTGTTTGACGGGTAGATTACCCCATTGATTTTTAATTTTCAAAAAGATATGAACCACTTTATTTTCAAAACGCGATGAAATAACAATCTTCATACGAAAATGAGATTCCCTCAAGTCATGTTGACTATGGGAATAGTAATTTTCACATAAACCACAATAAATTCATCTCTTTCGAAATTTATATGGCTCAAACGCTTGAAATCTTTTGTTTATGCGTATCACGAAATTGGGGATGCTACAGATTTGTATCAATAGTATTCTACTCGTTTTCAATAGTATTCTTCTCATTCTCATGAGGTTTTCTATGCAAACGCATACTATAGAAAATGTATAGACAAATCTGCAGCCAAAGTCTTTAAGTACAATCTTCCCTTCTCTAAAAATTTGCAATTCCAAAAGTTCGGAACACTCTTGACATCAATAAGATTTTCCTATGCTGGAATATCTCAAGAAGAAATCCGAAATTGGATTTTCACAAGCCGGAGACGTTTATCGACTTGTAACGCTCTTCCTTAAATAACACAACAAGGATGATAGACCTTCTAGTTCAAGGTCAACATTATTCAATACATGCTTAGGGACGATAAAATATTCCATAAATACATTTTGGGGAAACATTACACTCATTTTCTCGAAGACTTTAACATTAGTTTGCGTGCTCTCTAAATCCGTGATGCTAATGTGTAAGGGATTGAATCCCTACTCTTAAGATTTTACTGTCACGTATCATAAATTTATTTCCATTAAAATCAAACCCGTGTACGAATCCGAGAATCACAAACACATATGGAAAACAGAAATTTTTATTTAGACCAACCAAAATTCATACATAACGATATAATCAGCATCGGTAATACTACTATTACAAAAATCACTAGATAAGATATAGAATCACCGATGGGTTGACCCGCCAAGACAATAAAAATCCCTGCTAAAATTACGAGAACAAGAGCCAACGCAGGATCTAACCTCTTGAGCACACTGCAAGATAAAAACAAACAAGTCTTATTACACATTCATTAGCAAAACAACAAATACTTAGCCTAACACAATACTATTACCCCCAAATCTTGTCCACCCAAAGGGCGAGAACCACCAATGGGACGACAAACATTAAAATCCCAAACAAGAGTGCGAACTCTTCTTCCGGTGCGTAAGCTAAATGAATAGCCACCGCCACAACATAAACAATCGCAATAGTGGTAATGAAATGCGGCATTTTAATGGTGGCGACTCGCGGTGGTGATAGCAATAAGGGGTGGAGCTAAAATAATAGTTGTAGCTAGCAAGTGGTAAGGTCGAAGACGGGGTGACTCGATGTAATCTTTGGAATAATAAAAGGTTCGCCGGGGGTGGCCGGAAAATTTTCTCGGTGGCCGGATTTAATTGGGGAAGAAAAGGCGGAGAGAGAAAGAGAGAGTAATAATGGAGGAGGTGTGTGTGTTTTTTATGGATAAAAATAAAAATTTTCACCCTTTTATAGCGAGCGAGGGACTGAACATGGGCATAATCCAAAAATTTAAGAGTCGTGGATAAGTATTGAGCGAAGAGACTAAACTTGCCAAATTGGCTGAACTTTTCAGAAAAACACTCCCAACGGATAACCTGAGCTGAATGTCGGGACGACATTCAAATAATGCTGGGAGACTGTAACAAATGGCAATTTTCCATTTGTTAAACAATAATTAATGATCGAAATGCACGTACTAAATTTTTTTTTTCCGACTTGTGAAAACGAGAGGTTAACTCATAACGAATAGTTATTATTCAAAATGACTCAAAAACAAATATGTGACGAAAACACGGAACGAAATTACACACGCGAACCACGAAACACACAAAATCTGCCAAATGGACCAAACTAAAACAACACAACACTAACTCTGGTCACTATTCATTCGGCCCAGCAGCCAAGCCCAACCTAAAATTTTTATTTCTTTTGCTTCTTGGCTAATTCGACTAATCAACCCTTCCCAAAAGGGGTTCGATATCTCGTGACTTTTATACTCAATGTGTTCGATATTTTTTTCACTCGATTCACCACCTGGTCAGGTATTAGGATGTCGAGTATCACCTAGTATCATGGACGTTTGGTACGTGCCCCAAGGCCAAAGTGCTTGGCCAAATTCTACCCTATGCGATTTGACAATTTTTGTCAACACACTCGAACTAACCCGCGAACATATCTGGCCATAACCAACGTTCGTTATACATCACATATGAGTTATTCTCACTTCCTAACTCAATCTAATACGTTAAAACAAATGGTATGGACATTTTAGACATTTTTGGTATATATAAACATGCGTAAAAACTCATGTCGACAACCACACTTATTGCTACTATCTCAACTTCTACCCTCAGTCAAACTTGTCAGGAAGGAGATGTCTAATCCCAGGATTTCAGCCGACTTGATTGGTAGGACAAATAATTTGCACCACTAGCCATTATTGGAATGTCGACATAGCCTCCCCCATTGGTTTCCTACCTAAACTTTGGACTCTTGTACTCATTTTACTAATAAAAACAACTCACAATGGCAGAAAGTCAGGAATATAGTACATACTTTCTCTCACACTAGCATTAAACAAACCCAACCATGTGTTTTCGGTTCTTAGTATAAACCGAATGGAGCAATATTCAATGCACCCCTCACTCTCATTCAAACACAAACCTTTCTTTTGTCCCTTAATCCATTTTGCTAAGTTAATTGAAGCCAGGAGTCTCAAATCTATCGGGTACAAGTATAACAAGTCGAAGGGAGCATATTGTGGTTATACGGGTTTAAGTTGTGAGCGTCCCTTGATCTTCTGGCCACTCCATCGATCCACGTTCATCCTCACCATTCTTGTAAGTCACAAGAACTCCATAAAATCTCATCTTTACGTTTAAAAATTGATGCATGCATGAGCTTCATATTAAATCAATACGTATTAGTTTTTGAAGAATTCATACGTATTCTTTTACATTCATACGTATTACCTTATAAAAATTTGTGGCTTATAACATTCAATAACATCACAAAATAACATACACTTACTTGGGTTAAATCAAGAACGAAACCCATTTTACTTTGCACAACGCTCATATAAACGCATACTCAAAGACAGTTTAATTTCTAAGTGTTTTGATTCTTGTTAAACGACCCAAACAACCCACTTAGGAGCTTATTATTTTCGTATATACGAACAAGACTCAAGTGGATTTTTGGTCAACTTAATTCTCAACATGGTCAACTTCATTTTTGATGTTTGGAACTTTTCATGAAACACTCCCGAAAGCCCTTAAAAATGACTAAAGTAAGCGATGATAGCACTAGTATCAACACTTAGGAAAATCTAAGTGTTCAGTTCTTCAGAAATGTGCGAACAGGCCAACTCTAGACCAATTATCTTCGAATCTATGTGCACAAACCCTAGTTATTTTTGTACCATCTGATTAAAGAGGTGAAAAGCTAAACTTTTTGTGTTTTGACCGTACAAAAATATGGTCAACCCGTCATCTAAATAAACCCATTTTGAATGACCAGCGCAACACTTGTTTGTACTTAGAAACTTTAAAATGTATTAAATCCGAAACTGGGCTAACTAAAGCCCAATAGTAATTGGAGCTATACCAGCCCACTGGGCCTATACCGAATGTTTTTAGAATCATAAAAATGATACAAGTTCAGGCCCAAAAGAATTTTTATGCCCTCGCCTCTAAAAATCTTAACGGGCCTTGTTTTAGCTCGTTAAGGGCCCAAATAAATCAAAAATTGATATTCTGGTCAAACTAATGGTTGACTTAAGCTTGAATAAGCTAGAATAAGCTACGGAAATTTTTATAAAATTTTTCCACACGTTTTTGTGTACTTTGGACTAAAAATGCAAATAATTTCACCCCGAGGGACTAAAACTGCCAAGTTGGTAAAAACAGAGTATGAGGCTGTCAAAACAGAATTTTTGGGATAGAAAGTGATAATGTATTAAAGTACAAACTCATATTGTCGTTTGGGTTAACTGCGAGTTAAGAATGTAACTTTAATAAACCGGGGACTAACGGTGCAACGCAAACACCGTTAGGGTGTAAAGTGTAAAATCAGTAAAATTGAAGGGTCACACAGAAACATTATCACATCTCATTTCCAACCCTCATTTTTCACCACACACCCTCACAATTGTATATATTTCAATCCGAACACAAATACTAAACAATACGTTATAATTATATATAACGACTTATAAACAACGCAACTCATAATCTTATTGAGAATATTATTGAACTCTAAATATTTTAAGCATATCACACGCACATCACCGAACAAATCGTCATACGATTCCCCATATCGCATCCATTATTCGTGCTGAGACGAATTCTCAAACATTGTTGTTATTCAGGTCGTGTGAGAAGCTATTTCCAAAATCTCAATTGAATTTACATTTAAGCGAATCCACTTTGCCATTGTAGCTACCGCATCAGGTGAGTTCATAACCCCTACTTTTACAAATTTTCTAACTGTTTTGGGGGAGAATACATGCTCGTTTTAAACATACTCAATGACTGTTTATTTAAAAATCTGTGAACTGTTTACTCAATATTTGACTATTGATACATTATCTGAATTGGTTATTTGAAGGTATTATGTTATTGATTGATATGTAACCCCACTCTATTTGAACTTGTTTTACAACTGGGGTGAGAAACATGCAAAACTTTTATGGACCAAATTATTTTTTTATGCTATTACGTAGATTAGCCTAAGCCCTGTTATGTCCCAAATTGCCCAACTCATGAACCGTTAATTCCTGCTGGAAGCGCGAATGTTATAAATAGATCTATTGGGAGTAACGTCCCCGTTCGGGTTGACCGGATAGGCAAACGAACGTATACCATGTCGAAACTGCAAGTGTCTGGGATACACACTTGCTGGGCCTTTAATATTTAACATGCTTCTAGATGCATGCACCAGTTATAGCTTCGGTTGCATGACTTAGTGCTTACGTAATAAACCATATTTTATATGACTTCGCATGGGTTGCGATGTTCATATACCAAACTCATGGTCCAACTACTAGCAAAATAAACTATTTTATTTGGGTTACATGCCCTACTTTTGTTACACAACTATAATCTTGCTATGAGGTAAACTATATTTTTATGACATTGTGAGCGACACAATGGTCACAAAACTCTTATTGAACTCACAATATATTTTTTTTTACTGTTTCATAAACCTATGAACTCACCAACCTCGTGTTGACACTCTTTAGCATGTATTTTCAGGTCTTTAGCAATAGCACACTACTTGAGGCTTTTGGCTCGGCATGGCATGGTCATAGAAGACTCTGATATACTCAGGGACCACTTGAAATCTTTTATGGGCTTATATTTCCACATGGTTTTGAAATGTTGTAAACAAATCTCTTTTAAATATGAAATCTATTTTAAATGGTTAAGATAAAACCATTCTTTATACTTTGTGTTGTGATATCAATTTAGTAGCACCCAAACATGTATGCTTCCGCTATACCAGAATTTGGGGGTGTTACAGACTTTACTCTGGACAGCGTCATGCCTTGGCAAGAAAAGTTGGACGTGAAATTTACTCATGATGAGCCAGTGAAAATAGCATGTGAATTCTGACGGCGTCACGCTTTAACTTGATCAAGGGCGTCACGGCTTAAATCAAAAGGGGACGGCGTCACGTTCAAGGTTCGACGGCGTCAAGCCTTGATAAGCCAGAATGGATTTTTGAAGAGCTAAAGAGGGACGGCGTCAAGAAGGTCATCCGGGAACCCTAAAAGCGGCGAGGTGACGGCGTCACATTCCATAACGTGACGCCGTCAGATCCAAAAATCTATATATAGTTTTCTAATTTTTTGTCATTAAGGGAGAGCTTAGTGTGTGGAATTTTGGGAGAAAACCCTAAGACGAATTCAGCCTCTTTTTCAAGGCTTTTTGCCTTGAGATCTTCCATGTTACATTGAAGATAAGTTATCAATTAATCATTCAATATGTCTATGTGTTGTTTGATTTTATCTTATTCTTGTCTTTTGATTAACATGTTAGGCTAAATTTATCTTGTGTTTGCTTAGATCTAATGAAACCTTGCTATTGATTATTGGTTATTAGTGTGTTGTTAGTTGTTTTGGATGATTGTTTATCTATGTTAGGCTTAAGAAAACTGGCTAACTTCCTATTCGGTAACTTGCTTGAACGTCTTAAGAAACATGAACCAAATGCGTACTAAAGGTTTTTATGGTTGTATTTAATGCACAAGCGAATTCTAGTGATCCCATGTTAGGAGCTTCCTAGCCGGCTCGACATAGGAGTGAAGTAGGAACTTGTAGAGTTGGGGAAGTAAGTACGCCACCCCACGAATGGTATTAAGGAATACACCCGTCATCCACGCGACTAATACACACTAATTAACCGGTAAAAGATAGTTAGGGAGTAAGGAAATCTAAGTAAACACATTTCTCTACACATAAGTTTCTCACCACATTTTCATTTTTGTTATTTTATTTTATTTGCAATTGTAGTAATTTGGGTTAGTTGACTAGCAACTAATTCCGCCCACTCTTTCAAAACCGAGATTTTACTTGCTTTCATAAAAATATAAAAACACAAAAAAGAATCTTCCTCAACCCTTAGACCTAATTAGAGTAGTCTTTCACACCTAACGAACACTATTCCCTGTGGAGAACGATCAATCCCCCGTACTTACCACTACACTATACTACATCGGTCAGGTACACTGCCTGGTGGGGTTGTAAGCCTCTTGAGATCCCTCGAGAGGTAAAACCTGTTGTAAGGTTGCAAAACCCACGCATCAAGTTTTTGGCGCCGCTGCCGGGGAATAGTTATTGTTTAGGTTGAATTTTTTATTTCTATTAGGTCTACTCACTAGATTCCTTTCTAGTGAGATTTTTATTTTATTTTTCTAGGTTTTCTTTAGTCTATCTATTTTCTTCGTGTCTTTGTTCGTAACCATACCATCCGACATCATGGAAGATGGTAATATCCTTAACCCCCACAACCCACCACCACAACAACCACCACCACCTCCTAGAGCCCGTACTTTAGGAGAGTATTCCCGTCCTAGCCACCATGGCTATCGAAACACCATTGAGCTCACTCAAGGAGCCAATATCACACCCTTGCGATCCGACACCATCCGGTTGGTGCAAAGCGGATGCGCATTCCATGGACTTCGTTCTGAAGATCCTAATCAACACCTCAAGGACTTTCTTAAAATCGTTGATTCTATAGACCTTGATGTTGCCACTCGAGAGACGACCCGATTGCGTCTCTTCCAATTCTCTTTGCGGGACCAAGCTAGTCAGTGGCTAGAACGTCAACCCGCAGGATCCATTACCTCTTGGGATGATCTCACTACTCGTTTCCTTGCTCAGTTTTTCCCACCAGGAAGAACTACCAAGCTAAGGAATGATATCTTGATTTTCCAACAACGTCAAGGCGAAACTCTCTACGAGGCTTGGACTCGATTCAAGGAATTACTCCAAAAAGTCCCTCACCATGGCATAGAACTTTGGCTCCAAGTCCAAATCTTCTATGACCATATCAATCTCTCCACGAGGCAAACCATTGACCAATCGGCCGGTGGCAAGCTACATGATCTAAGTGCGGAACAATCATGGGCTCTCCTAGAGGATCTTGCTCTTTATGACAACGAGAGTTGGAGTGACCCCCGTGATTTGAATAAAACGGTCAAGGCAATATCTTTGCCTTCGAACAATTCAAACACTTCCGACCGTAGGATCATAGAACTTGAAGACCAAGTCAAGTTTCTCATGAAATCCTACGAGGCTCCTAAACCTTCAAGCCAAGTGAACAAAATCACTTCTTCATGTGAATTATGTAGTGGTCCCCACGACACTCGTGATTGCATGGAACTCCCCGAACAAGCTTTTGTGGACTACGCATCATCGCGTACCGACGGAGCGGGAGACAAGTGGTACACTTTCAAACCCGAGCCAAACCATTACGGTGATTCATACAACCCCTCATGGAAAAATCACCCGAACCTTAGGTGGAAACAAAACCAAAACACACAACAAACCAATTCTTCCAACCCACCTAATCGTTTCCAATCAAGCGGTTCCAACTCAAACCGCACTTTCAACAACAATCCTTCCGGCAATGGTAGTACCAATAACTTTGAAGGATTGATGTCCCAATTTATGGCATCTCAAGAAGCTCGTTTAGCCAAGTTTGAAGCCGATTTCAAACAAAAACAAAGCGAGATGACCGATAAGATTGACACCTTGTTGAAAGCCCTCAATGACCGAGAAATGGGAGCACTCCCTAGCAACACGGTCAAGAACCCGAAACTAAACGTCAACGCTATTTCATCGGTTTCGTCCCCTAGTTCTTGTCCACAATATTATTCGGTCAATTCCATGAGCACGTGTTTCAAACAAACCCAAGTCGTTCCAAATGACCAAGAAATTATGACATCCAAATTGGTCAACAACATAGTTGAAACACCTCCCACTCAAAACCTTGACGATGAATTCAAGGAGCTCCACCTTGAAAGTCCGGTTGTTAATGAGTTGGATGAGAAGAAGCTCAAGTTAGGCGAAAAAGGGACCGCCTTTGTTCAAAACAAGCTACCTAAGAAATTAGATGATCCGGGCTTATTTGTTCTACCTTGCAAGATCGGTAATTCGGAGGCTTATGACACATTAGCCGATCTTGGATCAAGCCTTAACCTACTTCCGTTACCTCTCTACACCTCTCTAAAACTAGGAAAACTTGAAGAAACCGAGGTGATAATAGGTTTAGCGGATGGGAGTGTTGCTTACCCGGTTGGAGTAGTTAAGGACGTGTTAGTGCACATTGGAAAACTAACCATTTTAGCCGATTTCCACGTCCTTGATATGGTTAGCGACCCTACATGCCCCTTGTTGATAGGTAGAGGATTTTTGGCGACCGCTAGTGCTATGATTGATTGTAAGGAATCCAAGATAGCGGTAGGAGAAGGAGATACTTGGTCAGTCTATGATGTTAAGAAACATACCTATGATACTAGTGAGGAACCAACACCACATTGGCTAGAATCAAATAGGAGACCATCTAGATATGGACCTTGGATTGATAGAGACTTCATAGGACCCCAACGCCCATTTTACCTAGAAGAGGACTTTGTTAACCGAACGCATTCGGTAGAGCAACTCTTGGCTAGGGACACCGAATTGGATCCATTTGAAGATTCTCTAGTTTTTAGAAAATGATTGATTTCCTGGGAGTTTTGCCAATTAACCTAGGAATGAATAAGTGGACTTGTGAGGAAGATGATCATAAGTGGAATTGGGATAAACCACCCAAAGATGGAGATGGGTCATGGCATATTAAGATGACATTGTATGACCCGGATGGAGAGAAGTTTGAAAAGATATATCGTACTAAGCGGACCAATAGGAAACTTCAATCCAAGCTTAACCCTAAAGACGTCCTCGATGACGAGCTTACTTACATAGGGTAGCGTGACTTTGAGTCTAGCTACAAGACTCGTTAATAAAGAAAAGCGCTTCTTGGGAGGCAACCCAAGCTTTATTTGTTTTATTTGCTTTGTGTGTTTATTTATTTGTTTGTTTGATTTTATTTGTTTCCGTATGTGTGTTTAATTTTAATTTTTATTGATTCATGTTCAAAACTAATTTGTGAAAATGCTTTATGTTGTTTTTAACTTCGTCTTAACTACATATAAAGGTATTTTGCAAAAGATAAGTGTAAGGGAAATCTAAATCGGTTTATTAGAACACAAATGAACATGAATCGTAATAATATTAAATTAACATACATATTCGTGTTTGTTTGAGTCAAATGCTTGTATCGAGTCATAATGATGTTTTGCAGGATTTGCAGGAAGTAAGGTAAAGGTTTTTTCCAGAAATTTTCCGGAAACTTAAATTGAGAATTTTTGTCAGGTCATTTCTGACGGCGTCAGGGGTTATAACCTGACGGCGTCAGATTTAATTTCCAGAAATTTTTGAAAGTTTTGTTTTCATAAAAAGTTTTTATTAAAATCTCCAACTTATAATCTCCAGGAATCTGCAAAATTATCATTCCACAAGCATTATATCCTTATATATAGATTTATCCCGCCGATGTTATGCAGGTTTTCGTGTTTGTTTTCTCAGGATTAACAGGTTATTTTGGACAAGGAGATGTTTATGGAATCAAGCTTATGGCGATGCATTAGTCATGGAGCTTCAACATTCTCTTTGGAGGAAGATCTAACCGTGTAATTTCATTATCCACCGAGCGAATCAGGGGAGTATTTGATTTCATTCTTTTACTTTATGCTTTTACATCTTGTTATTTGAACATTGGGGACAATGTTCATCTTAAGTGTAAGGGGGAGTAAAAGTACGATTTTAGAGAATGCCATTGCGCTTGATTTTTGTTTGTCTAATAGTAGATGTGTAATAAAACTGAGATAAATACCTGTTAGGGTAATTTTAGTGCCAAATTTAAAATTTTTTACAACATATAGGAGTGAAACTTTGATCTTAATGAGCGTCTCATGGATAGGAGTTATATGACTAGCACAAAAACCGTACCACTAAAAAATTTTCCACCCCCAAATATGTGAGGTTCACCCCTAGAATTGGTAGGAAAAGCATTTATGCTATGATGTGTGTACCGGTAGCACTTAGATTCTAGAACTTGCGTTAGGACCATTCCGAGGCCACAAGTGAGACTACATTCGTGTAGTTAGATTTACTACATGATAAGAGGCATTAGGATTAACCCATTGTTTTACACCTGTGTTTTTGTTATAATTACATTGGCTACATTGGTCAAGTAATTCTCCCACACCCTTCGCGTTGTACTCATTTTTAGTACACGATACCCCTAGTACACCCCTCAGAGCCTATCTTTTCGTTTCGACCTTTAAGCATTTTACTTAAAGGAAGAATTTGTTACACCCCACTAAAATGTACACCCAAATCGCCTTAGCCTACCTTGTATGCACTCATTTTCAGTGCATTATTGTTACAACATTTGTTTAAACCCAAGTTAATTATCTAGTTGATTACATGGTTGCTAAGTCGAGTCATATCCTTGTACATATTGTTTTGGGACGATTGGGACTCATGGGTAAAGTACTAGTGTAATGGAGTAATGGGGAAGAACAACATTATTACCCCCATATGTGCTAAATGTTTTAAAAGTACTCCAAGTTTTTCAATTATCTTAATTCGAGTCATTAGATTAGTATTTGTAAAGTTATGTAAAAGTTCAAGTGTAAGGGGGATGCAATGCCCCTATGATGTATTATTTTGGATGGTAGGGCAAAAGTGTATGCACAAAAAAAAAAAAAAAAAAAAAAAAAAAAAAAAAAAAAAAAAAATCGAAAAAATCAAGAAAAATACAAAAAAATGAGAAAAAGAAAAAATAGAAAAAACATACGGACTACCATCCCGTTTCATTTTATGTTTATTTTATGTTTGTTTTATGTTTTTGTTATTTCGTTTCTAGCTTAAGATCGAGTCTAGTCTTGGCTTAGCAACGTTGTATAGTACATGTAATTGATCAAGATCTTTAACTCGCCACCAGTAAAAATATCCTTTATCCAACCAAACCGTGTTTTCCTTTTCCCTACACCTAACGTTATAACCCATTTAAAAGCCCTCTTTGATAGTTTATCTTTGGTGCTTACGCCTAGTGGAGGAGGTTTTCGATCCTTTCCCAAGCCTATGGTAATCTATTTGCTATGACAGGTAGTGAGAGATATTATCCGTTTTCATTTATGAGATTTATTTTGATGACACTTGAGAGATGTGAGTATCTAAACACTACTTGTGAGGTGCTAGTATGTAATCTCCGTGCTTATTATGATTGAAGTGGAGCGATTATTTGTTGTAATTACTTTTATATTAGCATTAAATGACCCCTAACTTGTATTTTGATTAGAATAAAAGCGCATTTGCTTGAGGAAAAGCAAATCTCAAGTGTAAGGGTATTTGATGAAGCGAAAAGTGTACCGCTTTTAAGGGGTCATTTAAGCCTTAAATCGTATTTATTTGATCAAATATTGCCCTAAATCGTTCCTTTTGTCATTTTAGGTACTTTTGAGGAGGAATCTGGAAAAGGAGGCATTTTGGACGTTTTTGGAGCATAAAAGTGAAGAAAACGACAAAGTCTCAAGAATCGGCTAAAAGTTACTCTTGACGGCGTCAGACTTTACTCTGGACGGCGTCATGCCTTGGCAAGAAAAGTTGGACGTGAAATTTACTCATGATGAGCCAGTGAAAATAGCATGTGAATTCTAACGGCGTCACGCTTTAACTTGATCAAGGGCGTCACGGCTTAAATCAAAAGGGGACGGCGTCACGTTCAAGGTTCGACGGCGTCAAGCCTTGATAAGCCAGAATGGATTTTTGAAGAGCTAAAGAGGGACGGCGTCAAGAAGGTCATCCGGGAACCCTAAAAGCGGCGAGGTGACGGCGTCACATTCCATAACGTGACGCCGTCAGATCCAAAAATCTATATATAGTTTTCTAATTTTTTGTCATTAAGGGAGAGCTTAGTGTGTGGAATTTTGGGAGAAAACCCTAAGACGAATTCAGCCTCTTTTTCAAGGCTTTTTGCCTTGAGATCTTCCATGTTACATTGAAGATAAGTTATCAATTAATCATTCAATATGTCTATGTGTTGTTTGATTTTATCTTATTCTTGTCTTTTGATTAACATGTTAGGCTAAATTTATCTTGTGTTTGCTTAGATCTAATGAAACCTTGCTATTGATTATTGGTTATTAGTGTGTTGTTAGTTGTTTTGGATGATTGTTTATCTATGTTAGGCTTAAGAAAACTGGCTAACTTCCTATTCGGTAACTTGCTTGAACGTCTTAAGAAACATGAACCAAATGCGTACTAAAGGTTTTTATGGTTGTATTTAATGCACAAGCGAATTCTAGTGATCCCATGTTAGGAGCTTCCTAGCCGGCTCGACATAGGAGTGAAGTAGGAGCTTGTAGAGTTGGGGAAGTAAGTACGCCACCCCACGAATGGTATTAAGGAATACACCCGTCATCCACGCGACTAATACACACTAATTAACCGGTAAAAGATAGTTAGGGAGTAAGGAAATCTAAGTAAACACATTTCTCTACACATAAGTTTCTCACCACATTTTCATTTTTGTTATTTTATTTTATTTGCAATTGTAGTAATTTGGGTTAGTTGACTAGCAACTAATTCCGCCCACTCTTTCAAAACCGAGATTTTACTTGCTTTCATAAAAATATAAAAACACAAAAAAGAATCTTCCTCAACCCTTAGACCTAATTAGAGTAGTCTTTCACACCTAACGAACACTATTCCCTGTGGAGAACGATCAATCCCCCGTACTTACCACTACACTATACTACATCGGTCAGGTACACTGCCTGGTGGGGTTGTAAGCCTCTTGAGATCCCTCGAGAGGTAAAACCTGTTGTAAGGTTGCAAAACCCACGCATCATCCGCCCAATCCGTGGGTACCTGAGTCAGTTTTTAGCCTCTTAAAACAGACAACCCTCTCATAACCAACGAGTCTAAGATTTTCCTTTTGATCTCACAACTTCATTGTCTAGAACACCATCATAGGATCTCATTCTTTTCATTCTTGATACATATCAAGCACGTCATTGTCAGTGCAAACGATATATCAAAATAGTCATTCTCAACACGTTTGTCTAACCAACACTCTCGCATCTTATGATGTCATTTTCATCCTCATATATGTATCTTGTATTTCAAATTGATGCATATGGAATCTTTATTCCTAAGTGATCATTGTCTTCACTTTCTCTTAATTCCATTCGAGAATATATTATGGCACGTTACATCATCTTTGGTAGATGATAATGTCATAACCTCAACCGTCTTCAAATACTCTTATAGCACTTGTTGTACATTTCTGAATTCATTGCATTCCATTACCTCTTTCACTAATCATCACCACCATGGATTAGCGAAAAATCTACTTGCATCAATCTTTAGTCATCTATTGAGTTATCACCACTAGTAAAGCAACACCAACACTAGCACCACTCACTTTAACCCTTAATATTTCAATTTCATTTCATATCATCCTTCTAGGCTTTATTTTGTAGAATTTTCTCATATTATATTCTTATTTTTCTTATAATTGTAATTCTTAGATTACACTTTATAACATTGTTTGCTAAATAATCATTGCTCTCTTTCTTGAGTTGCTTGTGATTAGATCATTGATATGTTGCATCATATATATATATATATATATATATATATATATATATATATATATATATATATATAAGGTCCGGTTCTAGGGAAAAGTGTAATTAGATAGAAAAGTGAGAAAAAAAGTTATAAGGTATAATTTGACAACAGTCCAAAGATAAGAGTAAAAACTGAAACTTTAAACCAAAACACGCCTAATGCGTGAATCCACCCCGTCCCCATCTCATTAACACCACAAACAAATTTCCGTTTTCTCTCTCTCTCTAATAACCTTAATTCTGATCTAAAAATAACCGCCATTCCAAAAAAAAAAAAAAAAAACGCAAATTCCTCAGTAAAATCCAATCAAATCATATCGTTAGCATCGTTTTTTGTTTCCGATCATCATAAAAATGATGAAAAAAAGATTCAGGAACCGTAAGTGCACTAATTTTATGTATTCCCTAATTTTATGTATTCCGATCAACAAACTGATCATTTTTTTGCATTAATAGTCAAATTTGTTGCATTTTTTCAAATGCAGCTACTCGAATTAGTCCAAGGACGCGGGGGAAGAATATAATAATAGAAGAAAATCAAGCCGAATGTAAGAATTTTAAAATATATATTTTTAATGCATCTGTGTTATTAGAGTGAGAAATTGAAGTCTAATGTGTGGGGCGTAATAATTTTAGAAAGAGAGAGAGAGAGAGAAATAATTTTAGTGTTATTAGAGAGGGAGAGAGAGAGAGAGAGAGAGAGAGAGAGAGAAAGTTTTAGTAGAAGGAGAGAAGAGAGAGAAAGTGATATTTAAAGATGGTTAATTTAGTGTGAGTTATTAGAGTAGAGAGAAATAATTTTAGTGCATCTGTGTTAGTAGAATGTGATTTATAAATTTTCTAAGAATGAGATTTAATTTTAGTGCATTGAGTTATTAATGAGAGAAATAATTTTAGTGCATCTGTGTTATTAGATAAAATATTAGAGCAGATTAATAGATATCGTGTTTTAATAGAGAGATAAATTTAGTTGCATCTGTGTTATTAGATAACAAAAACAATAATAATATCTGTTTTATTAAAAAAATTATGCGTTTTATTAAAAATTAAAAGTAACATGACATTTATTCTCAATTTCAATTACAGCTACCGAAATGGATGTCGAACGCGAGGATAGCAAAACTCCTGAAACAGAGAATTCGCAAAATAGTAAGTGAAAGGAGGACAATTGATGAGGGTGTTACATTATATTATAATTTCTTTATTGTAAAAAAAATGTGTGTATGAATTATTGCATTTGTAAAAAGATTATTACATACGCATACACTGATTTTCATATGTGTACATATAATATGTATATTATTGTTGAATGGTTCATATGTATATACATTTCTTATTGAATCAAATGGAAACATTTTTTAATTTTTATATGTTTATTTTATTTTTTGTATTTTATTTGGTTTAGGTGCATCTTAATAATTAATATTACAGCATCTGTTTGTTTGTATTGCAAATGTTTGTATTGCACCTGTTTCTATTGCAAACATATTCTTTTTTGGTTTTGGTGCATCAGTATGGGTTTGATGCATTAGTGAACATAGATAATATTATGGCATCCGTATGAAATTGTATATGTTTGTTTGTTTTTTGTGCATCCGTATGAAAATGTTTGTTTTGGTGCATCAATGTTTGTTTTTGGTGCATCTGTTTAGAATATTTTATAATGGACCAGTGTGATAATGACTTCTGATATTTTTGGTGCATCCGTATGAAATTGTTTGTTTTAGTGCGTCAATGTTTGTTTTTTGGTGCATCTGTTTAGAATATTTTATTTGGTGCATCAATGTTTGTTATGTTATACTGATAATAACTTTTGGTCGCTCTTTTTGTGTTATACTGATAATGACTGGATTATCAGTCATGTTCTTACTTAGTTTTTCTGCTATAGGAAAGTTATGAAATGTTAGTTATTCTGGTTTTGGGAATGCATGTTTGTATTATCGAAGGAGACCGTGATGCTTTCTAATGCTGATATGGAATTTTATGTGTGTTTAATTGATATATTTTTATTGTCCGAATCACCTGTCATACGTTCTAATATTTTTTTCCTTGTTTTGTTCTGATTATAGCGATTTGTGATTATTACTGATTATGCTAATATGAATTTTACGTGTGTTTAGTTGATATATTTTGTTCTGATTATAGCGATAGTTTTGGTGCATCAGTGAATATAGATAATATTATGGCATCCGTATGAAATTGTATATTTAGGTGCATCTGTTTGTGTTTGCATTGCGGCATATGTTTATTTGTTTTTGGTGCATCCGTATGAAATTGTTTGTTTTGGTGAATCAATGTTTGTTTTTGGTGCATCTGTTTAGAATATTTTATAATGGACCAGTGTGATAATGACTTCTGATATTTGTTAATTTGCAACCTGGTGCCAGTTATGTTATACTGATAATGACTTCTGGTCGCTCTTTTTGTGTTTATTGTTGCAAATGACTGGATTATCAATCATGTTCGTACTTACTTTTTCTGCTATAGGGAAGTTATGAAATATTGAAATGTTAGTTATTCTGGTTTTGGGAATGCATGTTTGTATTATTGAAGGAGACTGTGATGCTTTCTAATGCTGATATGGAATTTTACGTGTGTTTAGTTGACATATTTTTATTGTCCGAATCACCTGTCACATGTTTCAATACTTTTTTCCTTGTTTTGTTCTGATTATAGGGATTTGTGATTGTTACTGATTATGCTGATATGGAATTTTACGTGTGTTTAGTTGTTATATTTTGTGCTGATTATAGCGATGGTTTTGGTGCATCAGTGAATATAGATAATATTATGGCATCAGTATAAAATTGTATATTTTAGGTGCATCTGTTTGTGTTTGTATTGCGGCATATGTTTATTTGTTTTTGGTGCATCCGTATGAAATTGTTTGTTTTGGTGCATCAATGTTTGTTTTTTGGTGCATCTGTTTAGAATATTTTCTGGTGCATCAGTGGTTAGAATTGCAGCATCACTAACTATCACTGTGTTCTTATGTAGGCACGTACAAGGTCAGCAGGGACTCAAATATGAGCCAGAGAAGAAAGAAAAAAATCGCAACAAAAAAAAGGAAAATAGATAAGCAGACTGAAAACAAGAAAAAGAAGCAGAAAATAGACAAGGAAGCTATTGAAAAGGCAACGAAAGTGATTTTCCCAAAAATCACATCTAGGTCTTCTCCGCGAGACTTGGTGAAAATTTTAGAGAGGCTGACGGTTTCCCAAAAAAAGGATGTAGAAGAGATGGGTTTTGGGTCATTGCTCGACGGTAAATTCAAGATAAATTCGACGCCGACAAAATTGGGCTATTGGGTGGTAAATAATTTTGACCCGGACACCTGCACAATCAAAATGGAAGGCGGACGAGCAATTCAGATTACAACAAAGATGATACATGAGATGCTAGGCATTCCAATGGGAGAGATGAAGGTGACAGAAGTACGATTTGCAACAACTGAGTACCCGTTGATAGTTAAATGGAGGTACACGCATGAAGAACCGGACGAAAGATTTTATTTGAAAGCGGTAGTAGAGAAATTGTTGTATTCACACCATGTTGGAAGGGAGTTCAAGTTGAACTTCCTGGTAGCATTTATCTCAATTGTAGGGGAATGCACAAAAAATTGGGTTGGTTAACCAAAGATTCTTGCAATGCATTGAGAAGGAGGATGATATAAGAAATATGGATTGGTGCACGTACCTGTTAGAAGTGATGAAGAAAACCAGGAGAGAATACAAGAGCACAACCGGATTTGGCGGGCCACTTATGTTGATGGTGGTAAGTACAAAAAAATGTTAGTATTCAGATTGTTTGAAATACGTTTATTTATTCATTTATTTATTATTATTATTTTTTTTTTTTGCAGCTTTTGTATCTAAATTCAACGGTTTCGGAGGAAGTTAAAGTAGATGAAGAAATCCCAGCTGTTAAAGCATGGGAAACACAAACATTGAAGAAGAGGGAAAAACAAGAGATTAAAATGGGTGGTTTTGGAAAGATGCCAATAAAAGAAGGTTTGGAATTTGTCGAGCCAAAGAAGAAAAGAAAGATTACAAAGAAGGCAATAAAAAACAAGGAGAATTCACCAGGTAATATATACAAAAAAATGCATAAAAAATTATTAACGTATCCAAGTTATCATATATTCTAAATAATTTACTCATTTTTTAATAAAATTCATCAATAAATTTACAGCAAAGCAACTCGAGGAAGGACATGAAGAAATAATGCAACAGGTTTACACTCCAAGAGTTGATTTGCAAGATCTCATTTCTAAAATTGGGGAACCTTCATCGAGAAATGATGAGATAGAAAGCTTTAAAAAGAAAACAGCTGAGGTAAATTCATATATATTGGTTGGAGCATTTTATTGTAGAATATAAGTGCATATGTTATGTTTAATTGGTGCATCTGTGATGTTTAATTGGTGCATCTGTTCTGTTTAATTGGTGCATATGTTTAATGTATGCATCAAAAGTTTGTAATCTGATGTGCTTTTTAAGGTAAGATGCGATTTAGATTCGGATTGAATATTTGAAAGTTGTAGCGAATCCTGGGTGAATATTTGTAATCTGATGTGCATCAAAAGTTTGTAATATGTTTTGTTTTAATTGGTGCATCTGTTTTGTTTTAATTGGTGCATCTGTGATGTTTAATTGGTGCATCTGTGATGTTCAATTGGTGCATCTGTTACGTTATGTTTAATTGGTACATCTGTTGTATCGTTTTTTATTTAGTTTGTTCTATTTCGATTTGATGTAATTAGGTTTTTATAGTTTTAAGTGAGATGTTATAAGCTTAAAGGTAAAATCTGTGCATAAGTGCTTAATATAGAATCAATTTGATCTAGGCCTTGTTTTTGCTAATTTTGGGTTCATTATAGTCAGTTAAGTAGACATTCAAGAGTTAGATTGCATTCAGTAAGATTTGGAAAACTTGAGATAATTTATGTTAAATTATCTCGGTATTAGTATGGTCTGTAATGTCCTAAGTTTTCTAGGTATTATTTAAGTGATTATTTGTGTTTCTTAAAGCGTGCTTTTCAATTATTAAGTAGATTGCTAATTGGTCTATACTATTTGATTAAGTATATTCTTGGAGGTTTTTTAGCTTATTTAGGTCTTTAGAGCTTATTTGGTTACTTCATTTGGGCCTGCAAGTAGGACTAGGGCTGTTTGGATTATTATTTTAGCATTACCAGTTTGAGTGTAGATTTTAGCTTATTAGCTTACTAAATCTGATTATTGTAGATTAGAAAGCTTAATTGAACTGCTTCTTATCTTTTTATCTTATTTAGTTCACTGCCCTTAGTTTTTAGCTTACTTCATAGCTTTTAGGATTTAAATATTTGAAAGTTGTAGCGAATCATGGGTATAATAGCATATGTTTGTTTAGTGTAAGACACGGTTTTGTAGATGAATATTTGTTTCTGATGAATATTTTATAATCTGATGTGCATCAAAAGTTTGTAATCTGTTTTGTTTTAATTGGTGCATCTATGATGTTTAATTGGTGCATCTGTGATGTTTAATTGGTGCATCTGTTACGTTATGTTTAATTAGTGCATCTGTATTGTTTAATTGGTGCATCTGTTATGGTCAATTGGTGCATCTGTTTTTGTTTAATTAGTGCATCTGTGTGTTTACAGGAGATGAAGATAGAGATACACAAGGCTTTATCACTAACCATTGGTATACAAGGGCTGGTAGACGACATGCTTGAAATGGCATCGATTTCCTACCCGGAAGACGATAACTTCAAAGCACTAATCGAAGCAAGAAATGAAAAACGGATGAAAGCTTTTAAACCAGGGAAAGCCGCTGCAGCACTCGAAAACGAAAAAAACATTATCAGAAGATGATGAACATATAAGCGGCGCACATATATCTCAAGATGAAAATAGCACAGATGAATTTTTACAGATGGATTTTGTGAATGAAACACCAGAAGACGTGTTAGAAGGAAATGCAGAAGAAAAAGAAAAAGAGGAAATCATTGAAGGTTTAAACAGCAAACAAATGGCTGTTGATGAAGATAAAGAAGGTAGAGACGAAGGGGATGTTAAAGAGAAAGGTGAATCAGAAGCAACAACTGAAAAACGAGTAGAGGTGAAAGAAAAAAGTGTATCAGAAGCAACAACTGGAAAACCAGAAGAGGTGAAAAGTGCATCTGAATCACATGTTGAAGGTATAAAGACTAAGATGGGTGCAAACGCAGGGGTTGTCAAAGAAAAGGATATATCAAGGGAGGAAGGATCATCGATGAAGAATAGTAACAAAAGATCAGAAACAGGTGAAAAGAGGACCGTCAGCCAAATACATAGAAACCTCCAGAACAAAGTACAGTTGACACGGTTTCCACCTATTCAATTCCCAGTTTTAAGAGAAAGAAGCTCAGAAGGTAAAGAAACTCAACTAACGTAAGGTGTGGAGTAGTAAATCTTCCAAAAAAGTGGTTCTCAGATTCAGAACGTGAAGTCGTACGCATTAGTCCAGACATGTTTTCATCTCGAAGAAAAGCTGGAATCCATCTAACCCTCATTTCATATATATCAGACAACCACTTATTCTCACTTAGGTCAAAATCAGCAATAATTCTGGCCCACTCCTCTTCAAATATACTAGGTGAGATCTGATCATTCCAAACTATCTGACAGAGCCTTTGCTTGAAATCCGTGTCTTTACAGATAGATGAACCAACCTGCAAACAAAAAAAATTGCATCAGTGTTACATATTAGTGCATCAGTGTTACATACTAGTGCATCAGTGTCACATATTAGTGCATCAGTGTTGCATACTAGTGTATCATTGTTATAAAATTAAAATATATACATAACTAATTTAATCATACCTTAGTCGTGAGCTTCTGCATAATGTGCCACATACACAAACGGTGATGAGCATTTGGGAAAACATCAGCAATCGCTTGCTTCATCGATGGGTCCTGGTCTGTAACAACAACATGTGGATGAGTAATAAACGCCTTCTGGAACGAACGAAGCAACCACTTGTAGGAAGAGATAGTGTTGTTCCCAGTTGAGCTTCACGATCTTATTAATTACTTTAGATAAATCTAAGGTAATCGGTATAGAAACTGATCTTGAGTTGTATATCAAATATTATGCGGAAACTAATACTTGATCTTAAGAAGAATAAACACAAACGAATTCTCAAACAACACTTCAATATATTAATACGATTGCTCTGAATAGCAATAGGGTTACAAGAAACCTTGAAGTGTAAAACAATACGTATGCTAGGATAATTAATCAATCGATATCTAACTCTAACCCTAGAACCTCCTTTTATAGCGCAAGGAGTCCTAGTCGGTTTACAAGACTTCCTATACAAGAAAAATATTCAAACGTATCTTTTCTATACTTATCTTAACATACTTTACATAATTAATAAGCAGCAGAGTAATCCATCTAGCAGCAGAGTCTTCGTGAGCTAGCAGCAGAGTTACAATATGCCTATTATACCAAAACAGCAGAGTTATCAAACCAGCAGAGTTCTTGTGCTAATCAGCAGAGTTACATAACTATCCAGCAGAGTTATGTTTTCACGAATCAGCAGCATTTTAGACCCAACAATCCTCCCCTAAACTTGATATTTTTCATCAAAAATCATCAAGTTTCCTTAAATCCAGTTAAACACCAAGAGGATGCTTTCAAACACACACTTTACTGTTTTGATGTCTTTGCTTCAAGAATCTTCTCATATTTTGTTACCAACCTATAAGCCTGATCATCTGAAAAGAAACTATTCTGCAATGTCAACTTTCCAGGCATTAACATCTGAGTAATCACTGCTGTATTGTTATTCAAAGGGTAATCTTTCTCCACAAGCATGTAGACCTTAACACCCTTACAAACCAATTCATGCACTCCACAGGATTGATACAAATACCACCTATCAACTCTGGAGTTCAACAAATCTCTCCATTCAATATCTCTTTCATCAGGCTCAAACATGTTCTTCAAAAAGTAATAGTGAATTCTTTCATACATCACCTCTGGTCTCTGATCACCATACTTTTCTTTATATAACCTCCAAACCTGCATCACATCATCTCTATCCATAAAATGTAGCATCTGAGAAAATCTAACAAATCCATAATACAAATTATTAGATCTCTTAAACTCCCAATAAGCTTCACTTCCATCCTTGACTGTATGTGTATAAGAGATAATTGAGTATTTTGTATTTAAAGGAACTGCATTAACTATCTTTGGTTCCTCTTGTGGTACATGAACTGTGATATCCATTGTCCTTTTCATATCCTCAGCAGTCACTTCCTCAAAATGATGCTCATTACTTTCTTCTTTTTCAGAATCACTCTTTACCAATGACTCAGTCTTCCTCTTCTTTCTAGCCATCTGCTTTATTCTCTTACCTGTCCTCTTATAACCAATAACCTTCTTAACTTCTTCTCTCTCAGACTCCATGGTTTCCTTGTCATCTTGTTTCTTTGAAACACTGCCACTTCCAGATGCTTTCACATTTTCAGATCCCATAACCTCTGAATTTCTCTCCTTTTCAGAAACTTTTCTTGGATTAAGCTTAGCATAAGTTTCATAAAATTCTTTTTCAATTAAGTGATCTGACTTACCCTTAAAATCCTTCATCTGATAGTTTCTAGCATTCTTCAAATAGTACTTCATGTCTTTAACCAATGCTTTCCTTGAAGATGACCTTTGTTTGTAACCATGCTTTTGTGCCTCTTTAATCCTTAAAATCAGCTCTTCCCACTTAGTCAATCCATTCTTTCTAAGTATGAACTCAACAAGCTCTTTTGTCTTTGCAGCTCCATCCAACTGCTCATCATTTGATATCAATCTTGCTTGACCTCTTATAATCATATCAGAATCAATGAAATATTGCAATTGTTCATCTAATTCTTCTTGATTAACTTCTTTAAATGAAGAGCTTTCCATAAGTTCAGACTGATTTCTTTCTTCACTAGCTGCAATACTTCTTGCATATTCTTCATCCTTAGCAATTTGAGCTTGTTCATCAGCCAACTTTTTCTTTCTTTCAAGTTCTTCAGCAGAGTCAGCAACAGGTTGTGTTTGTGATGGTGTAGGTGTTTTAGTTTCTTTGTGCATGTTCAGCAGCACTTGAGCTAAGGTCATCTGATCATCATCTGAATCAGCAGAGTCTTTTACTCCAGCACTCTTCTCAATATCATCAGCAGAAACTTTTAACCCATCAGCAGAGTGTCCTGCATCAGCAGAGTCAACCTTTCCACTCTCATTACCAACATTTTCAACAAAATCCTTTTCAACCTCCCCTGAACCTGTCACATCCTCTTGATCCTTATCATTCACCACAGCCTCTTGTTCATTCCTCCCCTGTTTGGAAGCATCCTCTTCCAAACTTGGTTTGGACCTCTTCTTGAGCCTCCCCTCAAGGTGTGCAACCCTTAGCTTAAGTCTTCTAATTTCAGCACCTTGAGTAGCTCTGACTGTCTTTAATTCCTTTCTTAGACCAAGGACCTCCTTTGACAATTTTGTACAATTTTCCGTCAATTCTTTCAATTGTTTCATGATATCCTCACAACTTCGGTCTGTGTAACCTGACCCGAGAGGTTGATCATTAATTGTCATTTTGTACAGTGTTTTAGCCGTCAAATCATCAGTTTCTAAGTTTCAATTCTAGCATCAACACTTCGACCTGTGTGACCTGGTCCGAGAGGTGTATCATCTGCATTGTCAATATGTACATTAGTGTCCATCAATTCAATAGTTTCAGTTCTGTCCTCATCACTTCGAGATGTATTACCTTCTCCGAGAGGTGAATCTTGGGACACAAACTCAGTCTCATCCCTAGGATGAACATCTGAGCCCCCCATAGAAGCCATGTGGCTGGGGTTACCACCAGATGTGTCAGGTTCCTGAGAACCTTCTACAAATGATGTTGCCATGGTTGAGGTCTTAATTATGTTGACACTGTCCTGTTCAACTACTAAGTTGGAAACAGTAGTGCCAGCCTCTTCCATCATGATACCTCCACCACCTGTACCAGCCTCATCTGCTACCATACTGACATTGGCCTGAGGGTGCACAATGTCCTCTTGTGAAATCCTAGGTGATTGGGTATTTTGGGTTTCATGAGACACTGATTCATTCAAACTTGTTGATGAGGATGTGTGATGGGAAGCTGTGGGTGTTCCAGCCTCTTCATCCTCATTAACTTCAGCCACTACATTCAAGATATGCTCAGTTAAGGGAGTAATAACACCAGAAAATCCTTTCCCATTCTTCTTCAAAAATGCAAACATCTTGATGGCCATTCTACTACAGGGCTCAATTTGTACATGTCTCAATGGTTCCCTCAGCTGTCTGTTTATTATAAGTTGTAGAAACCTTGGGTACAAGTAAAACTTCTTTTTAACAAACTTCTTCAACCCCTCAAATATCATACCAGAAAAATCAAAGGGCTGCCCTGTAGCTAAACATACTAAAGCCATAGCTTGAGAAGCACTAAACTCATTCCATCCACCTATTTTGGGAAACAAGCAGTGTTGTAGAGTATGCAGTAAAAACTTCCAATGTGGACAGAGACGACCTTTCAATAATGTACTACCAGCCTCAGGTCTCTCATATCCAAAAGTCTCAAGCTCAGTCATAACTACTTCTGGGGTAATAGTAGGGGGTGTTGGGGTGCCTGATAAGCGCAAACTTCTCTTAATTGTTGTTTCACTAACTACAATATTTTCCCCATCTACACTACCTATCAATCGTTCCTCACCATCTAGTACATCCAACCTAACAGTTGACCAAAATTGCTTCATATGAGATGTATAAATGGTAGGATCAGCTGTTAACGCATACCTTAACTTTGAAGCACTCAGGAAATCCATAACCTCATAAAATCCATCAGCGGCAGTAACCTTACTGAGAAATGCTATCTGATTGTGTTCTTCCGGAAACGTTCTTCGAGCCATTTGATTTGGGGGTTTTGGGTGAAATTAAATGAATTGATGTTCTTGGGTGAAGGTTGAATGTAATTTTGAGCGATTGAAATGTAATGAGATCAAATTGGTGAAAGATACCGTTTTGATCTAATTAGGTTTAAGAACGCGCCAAAAGTTTCAGTTTGACCCTTCAACTTTCAAACTCATCAGCAGAGTTATGAAAGTGTTGACCTAAAGTCAACATTCCCAAATTCTTGAAAATCACCTCCTTAAATACAATACCAACCCCATATTTAACTCCATAAATCCTTAATCACTAAATCAAATCCCCAATTCACAACCCTAACTCAATAACAATCCAACATGAGTTCTTCAAAAACGCCAATCATTGAAATATCTTCAGATTCATCATCTGATGAATCACAAGGTTGGGCTAGTTACTTTCCAAAGAATGCATCTACATCGCAACAAAAAGGAAAAGCAATCAAGGAAGATTCATACTCCGATCCACTCCCATCAACACCATCGTCGTTCGAAGATTCAAGCGATGAAGAAACAGCAAATTGGCCTGGGAAACAGCAAGGTTGGCCGAAATCAATGACCTACTACCAAGGAGCCTGGGAAATCATCCCTCCAAAACATCCAATAACCGCTGAACTTCAGAAACAAATGGAGAAAGCCGCAGCTGCCTTTGCAAAGAGTGTCCACATTCCTCAGCCAAAGCCAAGTCCGGTGGAGAAGAAACCCTCTGTGCCAAAGAAGAAGACCCAGCAGAAGAGAGCAGCTCCCTCTACCAGTCAGCAGCAGAATCCACCACCACGTTCAGTGGTACTTGCACTCCCCTGCCCAAGAGTGTATGAAGCCATGGGCACAAGGGGACCACGTAGCAAGGTCATGCCAGACTTTGCTAAGTTGTAGGTTGTGAATCTATGTAGCTTGTTGTCTTTTGATGTTTTCTTTTGAATGATGGTTGTAAGAAAACTTTCTCTGTACTTTGCTTATGGAATGAATGAACCGTTTAATTTTCTTTGCTATACTTGAGTATTTGTATATGTATCTGCAAAAGGTTAGTAGCAAACAACAAACACAAGCAAGAATATTCCAAAAACAGCAGCGGAGTAGGCATAACAGCAGACAACTAAACAACTTAACCAACAGCAAATATTGACTTAACAAACAGCACAAATCCTTAAAAAACTTTACAAAAACATACAGAGATAAGATGGTTTAAGATTTAAAGAATGGTCATACCAATACTAGCAACTAAAAATTGAAACCTACTTATGTCAAAACTTTTAGTAAGTAGATCAGCAACATTATTGTCAGTATGTATTTTAACCACTTGAATTAGCTTTTTCTCATAGCAATCTCTAATAAAATGATGTCTTATCTCTATGTGTTTTGTTTTAGAATGAAAAACAGGATTTTTGATAATACACATTGTGCTGTTGTTGTCAATGAAAATTTTTGTGTTCATAAAATTGTACCCATAATCCAGCAATTGGTTCTGAATCCAAAGCACTTGTCCACAGCAGCTAGAAGCAGCAACATACTCTGCTTCAGTTGTCGAATTAGCTACCACTGTTTGTTTCTTACATTGCCAAGAGATCAGTCTATGTCCAAGGTACTGACAACCCCCAGTGGTTGACTTTCTATCCAAAGTAGCACCAGCATAGTCACTATCTGAGTATGCTATCAAGTCAAATGGTGAATTATTAGGATACCAAAGACCCAATTTTGGTTGACCCTTTAGGTACCTAAAAATTCGTTTGACTACTTCCAAGTGTGAAACTTTTGGGGACACTTGGAATCTAGCACAAGCACACACAGAGAACATGATATCTGGCCTTGAAGCAGTCAGATACATCAATGAGCCAATCATTGATCTGTACAAATGCACATCAACCTCTACTCCATCTTCATCTTTGAGCAAAGGCTTGTTCTTATCCATGGGTGTCTTTGCTGCCTTCACATCCTTGAAACCAAATTTCTTTAACATATCAGCCACATACTTGTCTTGGCTAATAAAAATCCCATCTGACTTCTGCTTTACTTGAAGTCCCAAAAAGAAAGTCAATTCACCCATAGAACTCATCTCAAACCTGCTGTGCATTAGCTTCTCAAATCCTTCACATAACACCTTATTTGTAGACCCAAAAATGATATCATCTACATAAACCTGAACAAGTAGAATATCCTTTTTGTCTTTCTTAATGAACAATGTTTTATCAATGGTTCCTCTGCAAAAACCGTTATTCAACAAATACTGAGATAAGGTGTCATACCAAGCTCTAGGAGCTTGATGTAGGCCATAAAGTGCCTTCTTCACCTTGTAGACCCTATCAGGATACTTAGGATCTTCAAACCCAGGTGGTTGCATAACATAAACCTCTTCAGGTATCTTTCCATACAAGAAAGCACTTTTCACATCCATTTGATACACAGGAAAATTCTTGTATGAGGCATATGCCAAGAAAAGTTTGATAGCCTCTGATAACGCTTAAATCTAACATGTTTTTAGGTGCGTTATTGCTAGTTTTGTGCATTATATTTGGTTATATTTGCATGTATTTGTTGCTAAATGATGAAAAAGTGTGTATGCAAGTAAATATAGCCAAGTACAGGAAAAATGGAGGAAAACACGAAGAAATGAAGAGATTATGCACATAAGGGGAATTACGAGAAAGAAACCACTTGATACTTCAAAGAATTGATTAGACCAAGACTTCTATGCTTAATGTATCAAGAAAAGATCAAGTTTTATGAAGGAAATCAATGGTACAACGAAGGATCAAGCAAGAAACGAGAAATGAATAAAAGAAAACAAAAGTGTACGGCAGGAACATCCATCCGATCGGACGCCGCCCGCATCCGATTCGGATGGAGTGAAGTTAGAAACACCGAGAGCTCCAACCGATCGGATGGAGCCAAATACCGATCGGTTGGCCAAAACTGAAGTTACAAAGTTGCATTAAATGGTGAATTTAAGCCCCATAATCATTGAGGCTTATCATTTCTCAGCTGATTAATTCATATGGACGTTTTTACTTGGATAAGAAGGGTTTCCTCACTTATTTAAGGAACCCTTGGTTAATTTGCAAAGAGAGTTCTTTTGGGGAAGTGACATAACCTAAGAAAGCTACACCACTATTATTATTATTGCCCAAAAGCTTGGAGTTGCTGTGAAAACGTCCAGGAGATCTTGAGTTCAAGTCTCAAGAGTTGCTTCCGTGTGTGGAGTTGTTTACTTGTGATAAATAGGCGATTGGAGGAGTGTGGATTGCTATAGTTCCACAATTCTAGTTCTTGTAATTCCTTGATAGGTATTTCTTGTTGAGTTATCATGAACTATTTTTATTTTTACTATATGATGAATGAAAGTTTGGTTAATTATGTGTGTTTGGTTATGATTGTTATGGAGTAATTTAGTTATACTTGTGTGTGGATGATGTGACAATTGTTGGAGTAATCTTATCATGGTGATGCATGAAAACATATCTTGTTTTATGAGTTTGTTGAGATAAAATCTAGTCTTGCTTAATTGGTTGGTAAAAACATTTTCAAAGATTCAAAAGGCCGAAAGGAGTTTTCTTTATGTTTTTATTCCAAAAAGTTAGTGCACGAATTAGTATGGATTGTGGTGTGTGACAAGCAACACCTTTACTCATTAAAATGGATTTGGAAACGATTTCATCACGAAAAAGGCCGAAAGGATTCGTAGGAATTCTTGAGATAAGACATGCTTTCAAACAACACAAAGGACTTGATAGAATTATCGTAGTAGTTAATGATGGCCGAAAGGAGTTAACTATGAGATTGAATTCTTAGATATGATTTCTCATGATAAAAACCATTGATTGTGAATCATTCATTTTAAGTTGTGCATCATTACAAGTATCACCCAACTTGATTGGTTACTCTAAACAATTGTCATGGATCTTACACACAAGTATATTTGTTTTTGATTGATTGAACCTTGCTTGTTTATTTTTTTTTATTTGCTTCAAATTGGATTGACACTCCATTTTGCTAAAACTTATTTACTAAACCTAAACCCCAATTCCCTTGGGACGATCTCGACTTACCCACCTTTACTACCACGGACGAGTATACTTGCTCGTATGTGTGATTAGAGAATTGGATAAATCGTGTTTATAAATTTTAAAACTTGAACACAAGACACGCACATCAAGTTTTTGGCGCCGCTGCCGGGGAATTGTTAAGATTTTCTTGGTAGTTGGGCTTAGTAGTCTTAAGTTTTTTTTTAGAAAGCTAAAACAAGTTAAAAAAAAAAAAAAAGTTTGGTTCGGACCAGCCGAATCGGATGGATTTCCATCCGATCGGTTGGTGGTCTCGTTAATATTTTTTTTTTTTTTTTTTGTTGTTAAGTAATTTTTGTTATTTTTCAGTTTTTAATGAGTTATTAATGTTATGTTTAATTAGTATAGTAATTAGATTAATTAATTAGGGTATTAGAGAGTTTTTTATATTTAATGTTAGTTAATTTATTTAATTTTAATGTTTGGTAGTTTTAAAGTTTTTATTGAATGAGTAATAAGTAGTTTTTATGGTCATTAGTTCATTAGTTAAAAAGTTAATCACATAGTTTAATGCTTAATAAGTAATTGTAGGATTATGTTAATTAGTTTTAGTTTTTAGTTATTTCTTCTTCCTAGTTTTTTTTTTTAATATAAAAAAAAAAAAAAAAAAAAAAAAAAAAAAAAAAAAAATAATTTTCGATCTAACCGATCGGAGGCCGCCCGCATCCGATTCGGTTGGTGAGATTTCGTCTTTTGCAGTTTACCCATCCGATCGGATGGAAGGTGATACCGATCGGATGGTTGCCTCGGTAAAAGTTTTTATGATTTTTTATTTTTAGTTGTTTTCATGTTTTGATGATTTGAGGTTGTTTGTTAGCTTATGTTTGATTGATATTTTGATAAGGTTCGATTATAACTAACCCTCACGCTAATAGTTTGGAATTTTTGTTTCGTGGTTATGTTATGATAGTGTTAAAGTAGAATGGAGAGTTTGAGCAATGTTTCGGAGTACTTGAGAAATTTGGAAGAGATGTTGAGAGATTCAGGAAATTCGTTGGAGAAATTGGAAAGCATTTTGGATGAAGCTAAGGTTGGTTTAGAAAGGAAAGAAGAAGTTGGCGAAAGCAGTGTTTGTTTACCTAAGGAGAAGAGAGTAGTTGTGTTTACACAAGCACCACCTAAAGAGTTTGATGTACCATGTATGAGGTATGCTACACCATGTGGTGTGGAAGGAGTTAAAGCTTGGGATGCTCAACTTAATATGGAATATGGTGAAAATTACATTACGGAAGAAATGCTTGGTAAGCTTGGCTTTGTTAGGCTTGATTATGAAAGTTATGGTAGGAAGATAGTGAGAGATGTGAAAGTTAATATTCATGGTCATGTTTTCAAGTTAGATTTTGTTGTGTTGGAATATGGAAATGTGGATGAACCGGAAGTTATGTTTGGTAGAAATTTCATGGTGAAAACTAAATGTAGGGTTGATTTTGCTATGGGAGAGATGAGAATTGATGTTAATGATGATATGGTAGAGAAGAAGGAAGGAAAAGGAGAGATTGTTAAAATGGGAAAGGCTAATCGCAAGAAAACACCACTTAACAAACTTACCCAACCCTCCACCCCTAAAAATGAGGCTAGTTCATCTAGTTCATCGCCCAAATCACCTCAAGAAGTTAAACCATTGACTCAAGAACAAAAGGAAGCTGTTTTGGAGAACTTGGAAATGAAATTTAAGGAGCTTATGGAAGAGAAGCCGGTTATAGAAGTGTTGAACAATTACATGGTTTATCGTAAGAAGTTAGATGCGGTTATGATGGCAACAGCTAGGCTAGAAGATAAGAATTTTGATGAGTTTGCAAGGGAAAGGATAGTTGAAAATGGATTGCCTAAGAAAGAGAGTGATCCGGGAAATTTTGTGTTACCAGTTAAGGTGAATGGAACCGATGCAATGTATGCATTGGCCGATACAGGAGCAAGTGTGAATGTGATGCCATACCCGTTGTACAAAAGATTAGGACTTGGTAATCCTCAACCAAATCAATATAATCTTACAATGGCGGACAATTCAAGAGCAAAAGCAATGGGAGAAGTGAAGAATGTTAGAGTGCAAGTAGGATATCAAGCTTTCTTAGCCGATTTTCTTGTACTTAATATACCGGAAGATAAGGAGTTACCTTTGTTGTTAGGGAGAACGTTTTTGAGAACTTGCGGAGCTATTATAGATATGGGTAGAGGTACTATGACTATTAGTGATGGGATCTTGAAGCATACCTATTATCCAAAACCTAGAGGCAAGATTATTAAGGAAGTGCATGATGAAGAAGAAGAAGAAGACCATTTAGGTTGTTTTGAAGTTGGTAGAGATGAAGAGGGAAGACCTAAATATGGGCCGATTGTCCCTAGTTACTTTGGTATTGAAGATGAGTTGGAAAGAGCATTAGCTATGGAGGTTTTCTATAATCCATTCAAGAATATTTTTGTGTTCCATAAATTGACAGATTTTCTTGGATCTTTACCGGTTCAATTGAAGAATTTGGAATGGGTACCCGAAGGAGCTAGTGTTTACAAGAAAGAAGAAGGTGATGGAGAATGGCATGTGAAGTTTGATGTAGTTTGTCCGGATGGAAGAAATTTTGCAAGGAAGTTTAAAACTCAAGTGACTAATCGAAAGTTATCCGGTAAATTTCAAAGTGAAGACATCTTGAAGCATGAGTATTTTGGAAGTTGAAGGTTGAAGAGCAAGAGTTGAAGAATAAAGCACAAGGCTTGTGCTAATGTTTGTTTTGTTTATTTTTAATGCATTTTTTTTATGGTAGTTTAATGTTTTGCATTTAAGTTTGATTTAAGTTTAAGACCTTTTGGTTATCTTATGGTTTTATTAAGTTTTTAATCTATAGAGTTAAGTTTTGTTTTTAGAAGTTGTAGAGATAGTTTGGATAACAAGTTGGGAGAATAAGTGTGTTGGTGGTATTTTTACTTAAAGAGAAGTCTTAAAGGGAGTCAAATACTTTTCATTTGTTCTTACAAAAGTCAAGGTATTGAAGAGAGAAAGAAAAAGTGAAGCTTTGCAAAAATTCAATCCGAATCGGTTGGATGAAATACTGATCGGATGGATTAAAGTATATATACCCAAGATTTCAAAAATCACAAGAACACACACACACTCATTCCACCACACTTGGGGTTCATTAATTCGACCATTAGGAGAATTTTAAGAGTTGCAGAAGAGTTGAAGGATCATCAATGGCACCAAAACAAGTAAGTAACATCATTAATTTGTGTCAATTAGGTTTTAATTCGAGTTGATTGAATTAGGTCAAAATTTAGGCGTTTTTGATATAGTTCGAATTAAAGCATGATTTTTCTGGAATAGATGGGAAAATGATTGAGGAAATCAAAGTAAAAAGAATTAGATGGATTGATTAAGTTTTGAGGAAGAATGAATTAATTGATTTTTTGGATCAAAAGAGTCAAAACTTTGAATCGATTCTGGGTAGAAATTAGTGATTTCCAGATGTTGTTTGGATGTTGATTATTGTTCCTAGGATGATGCATTGTGGATTAGAACATCAATAAGGTTTGATTTTGAATATGTTCATAGTTCTTAAGATTGATTATGCGAGAATGTTATGGATATTAATTGGAGATAAGTGGGATGTGTAGAGACCATAATGAGTGATGAAATGCAGGATAAGGAAAAGTGGAATTAGTTAGGATTGAGTTTGGAATCGGAAAATTTTTGTTTTGAATACAGTGAGTACAACCGATTCGGTTGCGAATTGCTACCGATCGGCTGGACAAGGTCACAAATCCATCCGATCGGATGGAGAGAGATACCGATCGGATGGAGCTCTCGGTAAAACTTTTTGAAGATTTTCAAATCGAATATTTTGGACTTCTTAATCTTCTAACTTTGTTTCTTATACTCTTGTACTAACAAATAATCATGATTTCTACAGAGTTATCTTGCAGGTGGATCAGGAATTGCGAAAAGAACGAGAGAAGGAATTAGAAAGAGAGAAAATATGCCGATACCGGAATGTCACCCAAATCTAGTGTGGAAAGGGGAGGATGCAAGTGTTCAAAAAGCTTTTAGTGCTATACTTCTCAAGATTGGAGGATGGGAGATTCATTCACCAAGGATTATGAACTGGAATGACATGAAAGAGCTTGGTTGTGATGAATTTCTGGAGGACATGTTTCTTATTAGGATTCTTTGGGATGGACGAATTTTGACTTCCAACATGTGGATGAAAGCATTGAGCATAAGGGAACCGATATACAAGGAATGGTGCTTAGAATTTTTGTGTTCAATGAGGATGAAAGAAAAGATCACTGATATCGGTGTTACCACCGATAAATTCCTTGAATTCAGACTTGGGGGAAAAAAAAACACGAGGTTACATTATTTGAATTTGGAAACCTATTAGGTTTATATTCGGATGAAGATTTATGTAATAGGGATTTCAAATTTTTGGTAATGAGTGGAGAAAGGAATAAGAATAATTTTGATGCTAACGGATACTGGAAGAGGATTAGCACGGAAAGCAAGTTAGTGTTTGGAGAAAGTGAAGTGTCAACGATTAAGAAACCAATGTTACGTGTGCTTCATAGGATAATAGTGCAGTCATTGTTACATAGGACGTCTGGTGTGGAAGTGATCTATGAAGATGATTTATGGGTACTACACGCACTAGATGAGAAGCATCCATATAGGCATTTGAACGTAGCATGGGTAATAGTGCAACATTTACACAAGCATGCAGCAGATGGGATAAGAAATTACTTATGTGCGGAGCATTTTATTTCTAGAATTGCTAGGAATCTTGGGTTGTTTAATAAAGAAGAAATGAGCGATTTTGGAGAACCAGTTGTTCCATGGAGTGTTGATATAAGAAAGTTCACGAACCTTAGAGAGAGCAGGAATGGAAAGTTAAGAGGGCTTCCAGAAGTCTTGGATATTCAGCCAATAACCACTTGGGATGGTTTATGAGTATGGATTCAAAACAATAATGGTTGAACTATTTCTATTTTCTATTATTTTCTATTTTAAAACTTTAACTCTTGTAGGATTTATTTGTTTTGATTTTGGTTTGTTTGGATTATGTTTATTTTTATGTTTGTTTGGTTTATTTTTTTTTTATTATTTGGTTTGTTTGTTTCGAGCATAGTATGCAGTATCTGCAGGGGGAGAATTGACGGAAGCTTAGTGTTGATCAATTTTGGAAATTGGAAGAATTCACGAGATTACTTGTGGTCAACTAGGCTAATGCTAATTTTTTTCCGGGTAGTTTTTCTATTTTTCTTTCCATTTCCTTTACTTTGAAGTTCGTTTTATTACATTGAGGACAATGCAAAACTTAAGTGTGGGGGAGGGAAGTAAATAGGAAAGTTTTTTTTTTTTAATTTTTGTTAAATTTTTGGATTTCAAGGACTAGAATTTGTGAATTTATTCGCCTTTGATTTTTTCTAGTTGATAGACAAAATTGATTCAATGGTAAATAATAAGGTTATTTTGAAATTTTTTTTATTTTTGGAATGTAGGCAAGTTTTGAGAGTTTTTGGTAGCTATTGCTAAGTATATTTTACCACCACTTTTTAATTGTGAGGATTCATGCCTTATATTTCGTATGAGTGTGCCGGTGATTATGTCAATTCTAGAACTTGTACTTGTTATGCATTACGGTTAAAATTACTTTCAAGTAATAAAATATATTCAAATGATAAGAGGCAAATTAGGATTTTCACCAAATGGCCTTCCGTTTACAATACATTTTTGCTAACCACATCGGTTAGTTGTCCTTAGTAATTGGAACCCATTTGTTAGCATTATATGCTAAGATACCCTTAGTTACACCCTTTTGAGCCTATCTTTTCTTTTTGATTTAACCAGAAAATTATTACACCTTACACCTTAGACTTTCCCGAATCAAGTCCAAATGAAGTTCGAAACGATTTATTTTTGATGATTGCATGATTGACCACACCTTGTATGTGTATATGTTGTTCCAATGAAGAAGGAGGTCGCTACTCTTATTTATATTTTTTGTAGCGTGTGCTCATCCAAAGTGTGGGGGTTAATTAATTAAGTTAATTAATTAAAAAAAAAAAAAAAAAAAAAAAAAAAAAAAAAAGAAAAAAAAAAGAGAAGAGCCAATGAGCTATGTAAGTGTGGAAATAAGATATTCAAAGAGTTATTATGGAAGATGAAGTTTATATGAAGTGCGGAATAATGATCGAAGAAGTTTGGTGAGTAATCATTTGTGATATGAAGAGTTAGGATTGAATTTGGGCTTGATTTTTTTTAGAACCAAATCAAATTCCCATGTCTTATCCCTTTCCCTTACCAATTACTTTATTCGGACATTCGGATTTAGTAATGGCTTTGTTTAGATATGTAGCACATGTATGTTTTAGTGACCATCCGAGTTTTTGGATAGTTGAAAAGCGTTGTTAGCGATCTGGTGAGTAAATTGGTGACCATCCGTTATGCAAGTAACGTCGTTAGCGAACCAAGGCACGATCTGGTGACCATCCGTTGCTTGACTATACAAGGATTCGTTGTTAGCGAATTATGATGTACTTGTATGAGATATCTATACATTAGCTAGGTAATCAAAACCCTGTTTGAAGCCTAAACCCAAAGAAAAGACCTCTTTGATGTTTTATTTTGTTGTTTTGATACAAGTACAAGCTTATGGTAAGAGACATGAATCGCGCCTGGGCAATTGAGTGATATACAATCAAATCTACTATCGAGAGTTGTGTGAATTTAAAATTTCCTTTGTGAGGTACTTGGTGATGTTAACTAAACTCAATTTAATTTGCTTACATTTCAAGGATTTATTTTTTTATGAACATAATGAAAATGCCATTGAGTTCAGTTTTTCTAAAAATTAGACTTGCTCGAGGGCGAGCAAAACTCAAGTGTGGGGGATTTGATAACGCTTAAATCTAACATGTTTTTAGGTGCGTTATTGCTAGTTTTGTGCATTATATTTGGTTATATTTGCATGTATTTGTTGCTAAATGATGAAAAAGTGTGTATGCAAGTAAATATAGCCAAGTACAGGAAAAATGGAGGAAAACACGAAGAAATGAAGAGATTATGCACATAAGGGGAATTACGAGAAAGAAACCACTTGATACTTCAAAGAATTGATTAGACCAAGACTTCTATGCTTAATGTATCAAGAAAAGATCAAGTTTTATGAAGGAAATCAATGGTACAACGAAGGATCAAGCAAGAAACGAGAAATGAATAAAAGAAAACAAAAGTGTACGGCAGGAACATCCATCCGATCGGATGCCGCCCGCATCCGATTCGGATGGAGTGAAGTTAGAAACACCGAGAGCTCCAACCGATCGGATGGAGCCAAATACCGATCGGTTGGCCAAAACTGAAGTTACAAAGTTGCATTAAATGGTGAATTTAAGCCCCATAATCATTGAGGCTTATCATTTCTCAGCTGATTAATTCATATGGACGTTTTTACTTGGATAAGAAGGGTTTCCTCACTTATTTAAGGAACCCTTGGTTAATTTGCAAAGAGAGTTCTCTTGGGGAAGTGACATAACCTAAGAAAGCTACACCACTATTATTATTATTGCCCAAAAGCTTGGAGTTGCTGTGAAAACGTCCAGGAGATCTTGAGTTCGAGTCTCAAGAGTTGCTTCCGTGTGTGGAGTTGTTTACTTGTGATAAATAGGCGATTGGAGGAGTGTGGATTGCTATAGTTCCACAATTCTAGTTCTTGTAATTCCTTGATAGGTATTTCTTGTTGAGTTATCATGAACTATTTTTATTTTTACTATATGATGAATGAAAGTTTGGTTAATTATGTGTGTTTGGTTATGATTGTTATGGAGTAATTTAGTTATACTTGTGTGTGGATGATGTGACAATTGTTGGAGTAATCTTATCATGGTGATGCATGAAAACATATCTTGTTTTATGAGTTTGTTGAGATAAAATCTAGTCTTGCTTAATTGGTTGGTAAAAACATTTTCAAAGATTCAAAAGGCCGAAAGGAGTTTTCTTTATGTTTTTATTCCAAAAAGTTAGTGCACGAATTAGTATGGATTGTGGTGTGTGACAAGCAACACCTTTACTCATTAAAATGGATTTGGAAACGATTTCATCACGAAAAAGGCCGAAAGGATTCGTAGGAATTCTTGAGATAAGACATGCTTTCAAACAACACAAAGGACTTGATAGAATTATCGTAGTAGTTAATGATGGCCGAAAGGAGTTAACTATGAGATTGAATTCTTAGATATGATTTCTCATGATAAAAACCATTGATTGTGAATCATTCATTTTAAGTTGTGCATCATTACAAGTATCACCCAACTTGATTGGTTACTCTAAACAATTGTCATGGATCTTACACACAAGTATATTTGTTTTTGATTGATTGAACCTTGCTTGTTTATTTTTTTTTATTTGCTTCAAATTGGATTGACACTCCATTTTGCTAAAACTTATTTACTAAACCTAAACCCCAATTCCCTTGGGACGATCTCGACTTACCCACCTTTACTACCACGGACGAGTATACTTGCTCGTATGTGTGATTAGAGAATTGGATAAATGTGTTTATAAATTTTAAAACTTGAACACAAGACACGCACATGCCAAGAAAAGTCTGACAGCCTCCAGTCTTGCAACTGGAGCAAATACCTCATCATAGTCTATCCCTTCTTCCTGAGTGTATCCCTGAGCCACCAATCTAGCCTTGTTTCTGATAACAATACCTCTTTCATCTCTTTTACATCTGAACACCCATTTTGTACCAATTGCCCTTTTTCCATTAGGCAAATCAACTAATGTCCAGACCTCCTGAAGCTTGAACTGCAGCAACTCCTCTTGCATAGCTTCAACCCAACTTTCATCTTTCAAAGCCTTGTGAATGGTCTTGGGTTTTTCTTGAGATAAGAAACAGGCAAACATGCAATTCTGTAAATCCTTGTGACTATTCCTCTTCTTAAGTGTTTGAGCAAACAATCCCTGATCAAGCAAATCACTCAACCCTTTTGACTTACTTCTAGTCTGAACAGCAGAGTGAACATCACCAATTATCTGATCCTTTGGATGATTCTTGTGGATTCTGGTTGTAGGAGTGGGACTAACAGGTATATCAGTCTCCAAGTTTGATAAATCACCTTCGGCACCAAAAACATCAACAACTTCATCATCAGTATCCACATACACTTCTTCTAATTCAGGCATCTCATCAGCAGAATCATCATCAGAATCACCAGTTATATCAGTAGAGTCTTTGAGTTCAGCAGCAGAGTTACCAAGCTGAACAGCAGAGTGTTTTGCCTTAACAGCAGAGTGCTTTGGCTTAACAGCAGAGTGTTTTGACTTGGCAGCAGAGTTAAGAGAACTGCTGCTTGGTGTATTCCCTTGAATTCCATCAACTTGTGACTCTTTATTTCTTTCCTTATCATCATTCTTGACATCATGAGTAAGTTCAGCAACACCTTCCACATCAACCTTTGGTACTTCTTTGTGAACAGCAGCATCATCTGAACTTTTTCCTTCTTTAGGAGTGAAGAACTGATCAAACGTGCTCCTTTCAATCAAAACAAACTCCTCTACAGTTTCATCATTCTTTGCTTGTGTACCTGCATTGGGGTTAGTTTGTGTACCTGCAGACATGTTAGTGGTACCTGCAAGGACTGGTTGATAATTCATACTCTTGGTTAAAGAATCAATATCAAACATCCAAACAGGACCCTTTCCATCAACATTAGGTGTGGTTTCTCTTATTCTAACATGCAAATTTTCCACCACATGCCCAGTTCTTTGATTGAAAACCCTAAAAGCCTTACTTTCAGTAGAGTATCCAACAAAGTAACCTATGTCTGCTTTCTCACTGAACTTGCCTAAGTGGTCAAAGGTGTTTAAGATAGTGACAGGACACCCAAATGGTCTAAAGAAATCTATCAGTGGTTTCCTACCATGCAATAACTCATAAGGGGTCTTATTGTGAGGTTTAACTATCTTAGTTCTATTTTGCACATAACAAGCAGTGTTGACTGCTTCAGCCCAAAAGATAGTGGGTAACTTAGACTCTGACAACAATGTCCTAGCAGCCTCAATCAATGTTCTATTCCTCCTCTCAGCCACACCATTTTGCTGAGGAGTTCTAGCTACACTAAATTGTCTAGTTATCCCTTTTTCCTCACAGAACTGATTCATCACCTGATTCTTAAATTCAGTTCCATTGTCACATCTGATGATTTTAACCTTGTGATTAAATAGGTTTTCTATCCTTGTTATAAAAGCCTTAAGAATACCAGCTGTCTCATTCTTAGTTGCTAAAAAGAATACCCAAGTAAACCTACTGAAATCATCAGTGACCACTAAGCCATACATCTTTTTATTCAAACTATGCACATAAGTAGGTCCAAATAAGTCCATGTGTAACATAAACAAAGGTTCAGTTATAGAATTCACCAATTTGGACTTACAAGATGCTCTATGTTGCTTTCCCATTTGGCAAGCAACACAGACTTCAGGATTCTCAAAGACCTTTGAAGGCAATCCTCTGACCAAGTTCCCTTTCACCAACTTGTTGATAGCCTTGTAGTTCAAATGTCCAAGCCTTCTGTGCCATAGTTTGGATTCATCAACAGTGGCTTTGGCAAACAGACAAGTCAAATCTCTTTTGGGAATAATATTCTTTATATCAACACTGTATATATTGTCATGTCTAGGGACTTTAAGAAGAACCAATTTATCATCAGGTATCTTATAGTCAGGAGACAAGACAAGACACTCAGTATCGGTAAAAAGAACAAAATTCTTCCTGTCACACATTTGTGAGACACTAAAAAGATTGAACTTGAGACCATTCACCAAATACACTTTTTCAAAATCCAATTTTCCAGTTCTGATTATGCCTTTTCCAACAATCTTTCCACCTTTAGGGTCATTCCCAAAGGCCACATAACCACCATCCAAAGCTTCAAAATTCTCCAAGTTGCTTTGGTCTCCAGTCATATGTGAAGAGCATCCACTATCAAAAATACATTTGTCCTTTAGCTCCTTTTGTAGATTGCCCTGCACAAAAAGTAAGAGAATTAGTTTCTCTTGGGGACCCAAGCCATTACTGACTTGGATCTACCTTGTGCATCAAAGTAGTCAAATTTCTTCAACTGCATTGGTGCACTGCTGTGTCTGAGAACATGATCTAAAACTTTAACTTTTGGTTTCCAGACCCAGCAAGCTGAGGCTTTAACAGCATAAAAATGATTGCCTACAACAGTATCAGTAACAACTTTAGGCAAAATAGCAGAGTCTGCCTTAACAGCAGAGTTTGCCTTTTCAGCAGAATCAACTTTTTCCTTCTTAATGGTCACTGTTGATGCAATAGGAGAGATAACTCTAGAAGTACCATCTCTCATCAAAACTTCCCTAGGAACCATGTTTCTTTTAGGGTGAGGGTGAGTCTTTCTAGCAGAGTTTCTATGGTTCACCCTAGTGTACTGGTTCCAAGCTGGTTTCTTATAGCACTCATCTTGCAAATGTTCAAAGCTACCACAGCAATAACATGCCTTCTTAAGTAATTGAAAGTCAGTACCTAATTTGTGTGAAACTAGGTTGTTCCAATTTCTCTGGTTTCCCCTAGGCAAGTTATTTGATCTTTTTGGATATACTCTAGGTGTTTTGTCAAACTCAGCCATCTTCCTAGAGATACCTTTACCAAACCTAGGCTTAACAAAATCAACCTTTTTAGCCCTAGGTACTTTTGATTCAACAACAGTAGGAATTTCTTCCTTTTTGTTCTTAGAGGTTGAATCAGATTCTACTTCATCATCATCACTGTCAGACACCCAATCTTCAATAAGGGGTGCTTCATCATACTTCTTTACCTCAACCTTAGGTGACTCTATTTCTTTTTCATTTGTTTCAACAACAGGTTTACTAATTTCACCTACAGGTTTAGCCCCAGACTCAGAGATGAAAGTTAGTGTCCTAGTGGGAGGGGCATTGGCACTAAGCTTTGTAGGGTGTGCAACAGCATTATATCCTATACCATTAAAGTGTCTTCCTAATGGTTTACTGAGAATATCAGTGGCAAATTGTTGTTTTTCCACCCTAACAATGTGTTTTTCAGATTCACTCTTAGCTAAGTCTCTAGCCTGTTCAGCCTCTCCTACTTTTTCCATAAGAACCTTAATCTCATCATCTTTTTTGATAATTTCATTTTTCAAGACAGTGATCTGATCAAGGTATTCAATTTCAGCCTTTTTATAAAATTCTAGTTTCTCTTCTAAGTTCTTTAAACCATATGCATAACTAAGATTATCTAGCTTAATTGTATCATTTTCCTTCTTAAGCATCCCAATTTTATCAGAACATGATTTAAAAGAACAAGTTGAATCATTGGATACCTCAGAGTCTGATCCAGAAGAAGAATAGGCCATAAGAGCAAAGTGTTGTACTTCAGGTTCCTCTTCAGCTATCAATGCACAATTTGGACCATCCTCAGCAAGATCACTCCAATCAAAATCACCTAACCCATCACATGATACCATAGCAGTAGTAGAATTTGGCTCTTCATCAGCAGACTTCTTGAAATTCTCATTGCTTCTTTTTGGTGCTTTGCATTCTCTTGCAAAGTGTCCCTTCTTTCTGCAGTTAAAACATTCAGCCTTTGACTTGTCAAATCCCACACTCTTGTTCCTTCTGAACTTCATCTCTTTCCCAGTGCGCTTAAGAAACCTTCTAGCCCTCATTGTTAACATTGCAAACTGCCATTGCATGTCAATCTCTTCAACATCATCAGGATCAAGTTCATCCAGATCTTGAGGCATGACTGAAGTACTTGTAGTAAGTTCAGCCAAATAAGCACAAATTGCAGCATCACTGATAGTGTTGGTGTTAGAGGAGTCAGCAGCAGAGACATGTGAACCAACAGCAGGAGCAAAAGCACCAGTAGCAGAGTGCTGTTCTTGTTGTCTACCAGTAGTCTTGTTGCTTGAGGAAACAAAAGCAAGATTATTTGTGGTAGAGGATGAACTTCACAATCCTTTAACTTCATATTCATACACCTTCAAGTTGTTATACAGATCATCCAATGTCATAGTATCAAAATCTTCCTTATGTCTCCAAACCACTGTATGAGTGTTCCATTCAGAAGAGATACTTCTCAGAAACTTTAGATTGACATCCTCTTGAGATGGCTCAATCTTCAACAGAGCCATCTGACTGGTTAGCTTATGAAGTCGATCATAAGTTCCTTCAATGTCCTCAGAACTTGAAGCAGTGAAAGTTTCAAACTGATGCTTCAGTAGATTCTTTCTTGATTTCTTTGTAGCTTCATTCCCACCAAATCGAAGTTCGATTGCTTCCCATAACTCCTTAGCAGACTCAATATGATTAAAGCTCAATTGATAATCATTAGGTATTCCCATCATGAGAATACTGTGAGCCTTAACCTCCAATCTTCTCTGTGCTTTCTCCTCACTTGTCTTGAGAGTCAAGACTGAACCAGTAGCAGTCTTGGTTTGCACAGTGTCTCCATGAACAATAACTTCCCAAAGTGAGTAATCAACCATTCTTATGTACTGTTGAATCCTCATCTTCCAGATCTCATACTCTCCAGTCTTGAGCATGGGAACCCTTGATGCAGTAACCATGTGTGTAGAGTCGGAGTCCATTGCTTACAGTGATGATTAGTAAATCTTGAATTCAGAAATTCTTCTTGGTACCAGTTTCTAGATCACAAGCTCTGATACCACTTGTTGTTCCCAGTTAAGCTTCACGATCTTATTAATTACTTTAGATAAATCTAAGGTAATCGGTATAGAAACTGATCTTGAGTTGTATATCAAATATTATGCGGAAACTAATACTTGATCTTAAGAAGAATAAACACAAACGAATTCTCAAACAACACTTCAATATATTAATACGATTGCTCTGAATAGCAATAGGGTTACAAGAAACCTTGAAGTGTAAAACAATACGTATGCTAGGATAATTAATCAATCGATATCTAACTCTAACCCTAGAACCTCCTTTTATAGCGCAAGGAGTCCTAGTCGGTTTACAAGACTTCCTATACAAGAAAAATATTCAAACGTATCTTTTCTATACTTATCTTAACATACTTTACATAATTAATAAGCAGCAGAGTAATCCATCTAGCAGCAGAGTCTTCGTGAGCTAGCAGCAGAGTTACAATATGCCTATTATACCAAAACAGTAGAGTTATCAAACCAGCAGAGTTCTTGTGCTAATCAGCAGAGTTACATAACTATCCAGCAGAGTTATGTTTTCATGAATCAGCAGCATTTTAGACCCAACAGATAGTCTCATCAGAAAGAAGGCCAGCTCCAAATGTCACGGAATGGTTGTGGTTATCTATACCAGTGAATGGTACAAAGACCATCTTGTACCTGCAAAAAAAGTGAAACAGTACAAAAAAGGTGCATCAGTATTAAACAAAAAGGTGCATCTGTGTGAAAATGAAAAAAGCCAGGATAAGAAAACATTACTTGTTCGACCTAAACGTGGCATCAAAAGAAATAATATCTCCAAAACGCTTATAGTTCAACTTCGCAGCATTGTCAGCCCAGAATAAACCACATAACGCATCACCTTCCCCCATGTAGTAATCAACAGAAAAACCTTCACAGTGCGTTTCCATGTTCTGCAACTTCTCAACCGCCATTTATGCGTCACGGTCCCCGATAAACAGATTCATATCACGTCTAAAGATTTTACAATCAACAACCGTCGCTCCAATATTCTCAAACACTCCATAAATTTCTTTCATTAGCTTAAAAGCCCTAACTGGTCCAACGTTAGAATTTGATACTTGCATAAGGAAATGCTGTTTGGAATAACCTAAATCCCGTGAGTTAATCAGAAACTGCATGTCCTTTTGCGAAACAAGAGGGTGATTATGCTCCTCAACAAACCAATAAACCTCATACCTATCTCCCACAATCTTTCTAACCCTCATAGAAGCCAAACAATCAATCTTACATGAAGTATTCTTTCTAAAAGCCTTTTTAACAAAAGTATCGCTAACTTGAGACATATCAATACCTTTCCCTTTGTCAACGCACTTACCATTCCCTTTGTCAACACACTTACTTTTCCCCTTCCTACGCTTGTCAACCTCATAATCCGACTTATGCTTATCATATTTTGAATATCTCTTCTTACCACTTTTCCTACAACTGAAGTATTTGATACTTATATCACTAGAATCGTCCCTACACTCCGTCCCAAGCTTAATATCAAACCCAGCTAATTTCGCATAATGCATATAAAAGTTATAAGCCTGAGTCAACGAAGCAAAAATAGTTCCTCTGATAGGCTTCTGATCATCACCTACTTCAGGAATCCATTTCCTAGAAGTTTCTACGCTATCATCAGAACGACAAACCACATCACTAATACTAGAAACATCTATACTACCAACAGGTTCACGAACAACACCACTGGACGACGCACTACAACTAGAACTAGAAGTAACACTGAAAGTTGACATCAAACCTGTAAAATATAAAAAATATACATAAATACAATTATCATTCAAATCAGTGCATCAACATATATAACAAAATGATAGCATCAGATATAATAGCAAATGTAAAATGTATCAGCATCAGTATACATTTTTGTTTATCAACATCATAGCATCTGTATACATTTTTTGTTATAAATGTAAAATGTATCAGCATCAGTATACATTTTTTGTTATAAATATCATAGTTTCAAATATAATAGTAAATGAAAAGTATCATAGCATCAGATATAATAGTATGCATCAGATATAAAATTAGTGCATCAGTTTACATTTTTTTTTCTTCATATAAATCACAGAAAAACATTAAACATAATCATAACAAAAAACATGTAATCGAACAAAATAGCGCATCAGCATACATAATATAATGAATTAAAAATATCACAAAAAATCAGATAACATAATAAAATAAAAATATGCATAATGTAAAAACTATAATCACATAAACATCATAATCAAAGCTAAAAAAAAAAAAAAAAAAAAAAAAAAAAAAAAAAAAAAAAAAAAAAAAAATTCTATAAAATTTGTGCATCAGTATACATTTTTTTTTAAAATCTACAAAAAATACAAAATAACTTAAAAAATTAGTGCATCAGTACGCATTTATTTTATTTTATTATTATTATTATTTTAATCTACAAAACTAACAAAAAAAAATACAAAATAACTTAAAAAATTAAATCTAAAAATCAATTAACAGACTATAAACATCAGATTACAACAAAAAAATCATATTATCGATACACAATTGAGCATACAATGAAAATTTACCAGTAAAAAATCAAAAAAATCAGCAAACGATTCATATAACAGCTAAATATCAAACATATAAGCTTCGATTTCAATTTTAACTAACAAAAATTAAAAAATTATACTAAAAATAGTTAAAAACCCTTACATTCGGGATAGAGCTGAGACATCAGATGAGGAACGATAGAATGGAGAGAAAAAACTGCGTTGACGCGTGGAAAATAATCGAATTGATATTTGGATTTTATAGGGAGAGATCAGAGAATTTGGGGAAAGTTGCTGCAAATAATGAAGTTATAATTCGACTTATATACGATTCAATAAACTAATTATTAAAAAATAACGAATTACACCTTCTAAAATATAAAATGTTACAATAAGGCCCTTCTAGTTGTTGAAAAAAAGGAGGTGGGAAGGGAGGGGGCAATTTGCACTATTTTTCTACTTTTCCACCAAAGTGGATTTTTTCCAATAACCAATATATATATATATATATATATATATATATATATATATATATATATATATATATATATATATATATATATATATATATCCTATTTTTCTTTGAGATAAAATATATTGCACTAATCCTTCCATTGTAGGTTCATCATCATATACGCTCGATCGTATATAGCATACTCATCTAAGGATAAAGTTTGCATCAATTCTTTTTCTTCCTTTTTAGGTGCTTCGTGACGTCCTCAAATCAGGAGGAATAATTATCAAGCACTCATATTGCATCATCTATACACTTGGTCGTATATGACATATCTGTCTTAAGACATAGTTTCTATTGTACTAATTTTTTGTTTTGTAGGTTCATCTTGATGCCCTAGAGCAAGGGGGAGCTTTCGTCAAGCATTTATAGAATGCATCATATACACGCATTGTTGTATATCACATACTCGTTCTAGGACAAATATTGTTTTACATTAACCTTTATTTTGTAGCACTCTTCATCCTTGCATCATATACATTGGTACCCTAGCAACGGGGAGTATTGATCAAGGGAGAGCTACAGTCAAGGGGGAACATGCACGCATTCATAATTATTCTCATTCTTTGACACACCTTTGTGTTTCGACAAAAAGGAGGAGATAGTCCAACATAGCTTACCCACGTGTATCGTTGGCTATATGCATTTCATTCATCATGCATTTTTCATACATTTTTTTTATGTTGCACAACACTAACCTTGATGTAGGTTAAGAGTCTTAATTTGATCCATGGATCCGCTAACAACCTAGGGGACGCAACAACCATAGGGGTTTGGAGTAGTCAATTTAACTTCACTAGGGATGATGCAATCTTGCCATTTCGGGGAGAAATGAAGTTAACTCCAAGGACACACCCTTTTTGTTTCGACAAAAGGGGGAGAAAGGTGTAAACGGAGAAAGTAATAATGGAGAAGAATGTAAACGAAGAAGGTAATGTATAAGGTAGTACCGACACAAGTAACTTTTTTCATTTTACTTTCTATCACGTTTACATATTTTGTCATCATCAAAAAGGGGGAGATTGTTAGTGCAAGCAGTCTTGTTTGTTTTGATTGATGACAAACATGTAACTTGATACATAACGTAAAATGTACAAGTTACTTGTAATCTTATTTTGTCTCAACATACATTCAACACCTCTCGACTTCTCAAGTCCTCGTATGGTACAACACAGGTTCGTACATGTTTGTTATGTGGCATTATAATTAAACCCTTAATAAACCATTTAGAATGTTTAAAATACGGCTAGGTCAGTAAGTATTTTAAAAGGCTAACCATTCTACTTATAACCTCATTTCACATTTTGCATATACAAGTACTTTTACTTGTACATCATGTTTCCTAAGATTAATAGGATAAGTACACTTTAGGTGTCAAACTAACATGATACATCTTGGTAAACATATATTAGTTAAGCTAGTATATACATATTACATTCATATATACATTTACATTATTTACATTTTAATTCTTAAAATGGAAATATGTACATGACATCATTGCATACATCATATGGATATCTTTAGGATATCTTGAAGATTTAGAAAATATCATGGAAAGATCTTCAAGCAAAGAATTGGATTTGGTAATATCTTGGCAAGATTTGGAAAGATTTTGAAAGATATTCTGTCAGGCTTTGGCGGAACCAAATCCTATAAAGGACGGACCCCTCGGTTTGGTTCCGCCAAATCCGTTGGTTGGTTTTACAGTTTGCCTATAAATAGTAGCCCATTGTTTACCCATTGTTCAACCACTTGAACATACATTCTCTCTACCCTTTAGCATACACATAGATTAGTAGATAACCATGTAGTAACAAACTTGGTAACCTTCAATTGGACAAACTTCCATTGGTAATTTTAAGAAGTCTACCAATTTTCTTGAAACCAAATTATTTATTCAGCAACCATCAATAATTAAAGAACATACCGAATTATTGATTAGAATTCTTGAACAAAAAATCTTGGTTGCAGTCAATCAATCCTCCACCTTCATTCCTTCCTCCCATTCACCAAACATCCTATTATTGAACGGGGATTGGTTGCACCTACGGTTGTCAATAGATTCGCCTACGATTGGACGAATTCTTAAACCTCCATAATTGCTTCCCTCGCGATTCTTGTGGATTGATGCCCCACCTACGATCATGGAATGTAGTTATTCTAGCATAGTGTAACACGTGTCAAGTTCTTTCATGGATTTGGTAAAACCATGAATAATGTACTCTCCAGACCATACCCCACCAACAGTATGGGTTTTTAAATCTTCTACACCATTCACCATCTAGGATGCTAACAAGCTCTAGACATTAATTGAAGTAGAACCTTCTACACCAATTACCACCAGGATGCTAAGAAGCTCTGATGCCAACTGACGCAGGACGCGCGAAAACGTATTTAGATAAACCCTAATCCAAGGGCGATATACGAGGCGCACCTCAAGGGAATAAAACCCTAACAAGAGTAAAGACTCTAAAGTCAATTTTATTAATGATTTCCAGAATGAATTACAATGATAATAAGCCTTATATTCATAGGGTAGTAAAACTTGTAGAGAAAGAAAAACTAATTATTCTAGAACAAACAAAATAAAGATACTAAAATAAAAAAATCACTACACAAATAAAAACCCTGCAGGAAACATCAGTAGGGTTACTTATGCTTGAAGTAGAGTTACTTTTCTGAATCCAGTAACCTCAGTATGTTTAACATCCTCATCATGAAATACAGAGTATATATTATTTTTTATTTATTTTATTTTTTTTACATTTTTTGTCTTTACATTTTAGGTGGTCTTTTTTTAATTATGGCACAGGGCCTCTCAAATCGACGGGACGACCCTGTCTAAAGTTTTTAAAAACGTAAATTTAAAACATATAAACCTTATTTACAATCATCAAACTGTTATCTTGTTCTTTTACATTACGTATTACAACATATAACTTTTGCTAAAAAGAAATACAAAATAATAAAATGTGTCTGATATAGAGTAGTTATTTAGTAAACTAGTTATAATGCCCACGCACGCGCGTGGTTTTTCCTAATTTTTTGAATAAAGTATTTTTATTTATTAAAAAACAAATAATTTAATTTTTGTTTTGTTTTATTTATGGTTTTTAATTTTGCATTATACGATGAAGAGATCGACTATGTGTAAGTATAATGTCCATAAATGCACGAGGTTTTTTTAATATTCTGGAATAATGTATTTTTATATATTAAAAAACCAAAATGTTGATTTTCTTGACTTAGACTCGAATAAGCTTAATGCCACCTGACTTGAATAATGTATATACGATTTAAAATATATAATATAATAAAGTATTAAAACATATGAAGAATTATCAAAATTCTTCATATCACTTTATTTTAAATAAGATTTAAAACAGCCATGCAGTGGTCAGGTTTTTGTGGAATAGTTGGAATGTGTGAAAATATAGAAACGCAGTCCAATTATGTTTTCCAATGCATATATATAGTAAAATGTATTGTTATTTATCGTACAATTTTGTGAAATGACATGTAACTAATGAGCTTGAAAATAAACTAATGTCGCCTGATGCACGATAAGCATTTTTCAGTTTTCGATATGCAGTCGAAGTTGATGAGTGTTTCGCCTACCAACAGCTTTTGTTGCTTCAATACATACATTAATATATACACTAACAAAGAGATTAACAAACCTGAAAAATTATTTAATAACAGCTATTCTATTTAGTTAGTTCATACCACCATCAAATGCGAGCAAATTCTGTCATTTATAATTACTTCATGTTTACTATAAGATAAATATCGAATATTTATATTAATACATCTGTAATATACAAACGCATCCCATATTGATGTCCACTGTTTTCATATCATGTCATTATTAAAAGACTATTTAGAAGCTTATATTTATTATTATACATAACCCATGTATGCCCATAACAAGTCTACGTGTGTGTTTCTTTTTTATGTTACTTCCACTTAATGGGGATGGTGTGGGCCCAAAACCATTAATTCATCTTATTTGAGAGATTCTCAAAGCTCTCTCTCCCCTTTAAGAGGCTAATTAAGACCCTCATTTAGAAGCCTCTTAATTCAAAAAAAAAAAAGAAACACACCTTAAGTCTGACTTATGTTAATTTTGCCAATGTTTGTTGAAGATAATCCGTCTATATTAAATATAAAAATCCAAATAAATTTACGATACCTTATAAAAAAACACAAACATGTTACAGAAGTCCAAGAGAATGGCCAGCAGGATTAACCAAAGTATGAAATTTTTGCTTTCACCTTCTTCCTCTGTTCCAATAAGGAAAGAAAATTCATCAAAAATCATGTCTTAATTTACCATAATGTCTATAAAAAAAATGAACTAAAAAGACATGTACAAGTAATTACCTACAATACATTTGTCACACTTCTTTATCCATTCACTGAATCGTGCAAAGTATGAGGTTTTATGTTTGGACAACTTTTGCCCTATTTTCTTTATAACTAAATTCTAAGAATTTCATCATTTACTCGTTAGAGATAAAATCCAAGCCTAATCGACCTATTCATGATGATAAGTAGTAACTGAGTAAAATCTTCCGCGTCCGATTTCGCCATAATAACAGAACTACTCTAGAAAGTTCACATTAACCCAAAATTTTGGTTCTCCAAAACCTAAATGACAATATCCTTTAGTATCTGGTGCTTACTTACACTTTAAGAAACAATACATGAAAAATCATTTGCTATATTCCTATTAAACATTCAAAGGATCACATGAACTGCTATGATTTCAATCCCAGTATCCCACAAACAAAACATAGTAATCAAACAATAAGGCCACATACGATTTTTTTTAGACTGGATGTTTAGATGGAATGTTTAAATGAAAGACATGATAAATATCAATAACTTGCTAACAAACTAATTTGAGTTATTCAAAAACTACTCACCCTTTGCGCAGATATGCCTTTGGTATCGAGGCGTCCTACTTAATTGCTTTGTTTGCATCATAAACAGCCTCTGCACCAATACAATTGTAATACCTCAACCTAGCCGAAGAGACACAAAACCGTGTCAATACTGTTGTCCCCGGATTAAGTAGACCAAACAAACAATCTCAGCAATAAGTAACGGTGTCAATTAATATAATGGTATATTGACGAAAATAAGCTTCTAGTGAAAATCGTGATCCTACTTGTTGTCTCAAAAAATCGGATAGAGGTCGTAAGATCCTACCACAATGAAGTTTTTCAATGTAGTATAGTCGTATAGATATAAAGCCCACGCACGGACTTTTGGCATAAAATTTTAATTACGTTTTAATACTACATATTTTGAATTTAATTTACTCCGTATTACATATAGTTACATTGTATATAATCATATATACAATGTATTGGATCATTGCTGATAAGGTATTGGATCATCCTAACATAAAATGATTTAATGGCTAAATTAATATGTCAATACAATGAGTCGCAATTTAAACCGTTTATGATATGGTATCAATGAGTGCTTTTCCTTGTAAAAGAACTCCTCAATCATTGTATCCTAAACCCGATAACCAAAAGCATAGCAATTTATTTTCAGAATCTAAATTTTTTATTATACTTTTTTTGGCCGTATAAACGGATCGCTCAAAGTTGGGTCTGTGACCAATTTAACTCAACCGGGAGATATGATGAAAAACATAACTTGGTAATTTATGCAAAAAAAAAAAAAAAAAAAAAAAAAAAAAAAAAAAAAAAGGGTAAAAAATATATATATCGTGTTTATCTTCATGATATCAGTTTGGTCATGAGACAAAGAAAACCAACTCAAAGAACCGAGTACTAAAATATCTTATTTAGAAGATCCACATCTTGAAAAAGTTCTACCCGATAATAAAAAGGTAGGATCAAATCAATATACTATGTTATTTTGCCAAAAAAATAGATATTAAAAAAAACTATAAGAAGGCGGTAGTTAGCCTAGAGAACACAATAAATAGAACCTTTATGGCATGGCCAAATATTCAAAAAACAAAGCAACATGCAGGTACATTATAAGTGAAAATGCCAAACTATGCTTATAGTCAAATTTAGGGGTAGCTTCCTGCTTCCCATCTACTCATAGTGCTAAAGTTGGTGGAGAAGATATACTTTCAATGATATCCTTTCACTCATATGTAAATTGTTGAAATTGTATTGTTTAGTGAAATTCCTATTTTTAAGATGTGTTTAAGTTTGGTTGTTGATTCTGGTGCAGCTAATCACATGATCAATAGTAAAAGAGATATCTTGTTTAAACCCTTATCCAATCTCATTTTGAAAATTAAAACAGATTACGCCTTTCTAATATAGCATCACTTATAGCTTTAACAACTACTAAACAGAAAATAGTATAACTAATAATAACTCATAACTATGAACAAATACCACATATGATAATGACCAGCTAGAACGTAAACCCACAATCTCTCAGACGAATGTCATTTGGCAGGTAGAAGATATTAACTATATGTGACGAAAAAACCCATATGGCGACACACGTTTTAGCTTTTACATATGTCTGTGATGCGCGTGTGCGTATTGCTCTAATTTATACCCACGGTATGTCGTTGTGGTTTTAGCAGTATTCAAGTTTTAAATTTATATTTAGCCGACTTATCAATAACACACACACTTTAACGAGCAGTGTACCCGGTTAGTATGAATATAATGGTAAGTAGAGTGTCGATCACTAAGAGTGGAATGTATTATCTAGTTATTCTAATCAGTATTTTAATATCTTAAGTTAGCTATACAACCTAATCTAACGCAAGGGGGTTCAGCCTGAGAGACTGGCACGGTTTGGTTATGATTAAATATAAACTAAACTAATAAGCACGAATCAGCGATTAGCACACACGTACACAGATAACTACTTGAGACAATAAGAAGACCTGTCCTGATAGTTAAGTAGCTTGTCACTTGTTTTATTGCTAGTTTTATATGAAGTGTATAGTTCGATGCAACGCACAGAGATTAATCCCTTTCTCGTTGGCTCTAATCTTATCGGCGAGTAAACCCTTAATGATTACTTATGACTATCCTACTTACCTTTCTTCCTACTTTTCTACAGACGATAGAATGCATAGGCGATAGAATAAATAGGCGAGGACAGAGGCATGGCGACCCGATCAATGCTCAGCTAGACACAGAGGTTATCAATGCACTAATATAAGTTACCAAAGACATCAACATATAAACTTTAATTAATGGGAAAGCAATTTTAAGGGGAGTTGAAGTGCATGATTAAATCAATGACACAAGCCCATCAATCCTGATAAATTAAAGTGTACTAATACAATAAAACAAAACTACTTAATGAATTGTATACATGCAGGACCTTCTTACAGCTCTTGTATCTTCGTTCAAGGTGTGTCTTGTGCTGCCACTTCATCTGAATTCGGCTTAGGGTTTCTTCTGTCTCGTACTTGGTATATTGCACGAACCGAACCTCGAAATTCGTCTGACTTTGGGGTATTCATAGTTTCTGTCTGAGGGCTAGATGCGGCACATAGGATAAGTAGATGCGGCGCATTGACTTAACTTCGCGTGGGGTCCAAGATTAATATATTCAGGAATATTCGTACACCGCCAGAAGATGCGGCGTAACTCCATTCTTGTATGCGGCGCATGTCCTTTGCCGTCTTGGATTATATCTTGTGAAATCTTGATAGTGATGCACCGTATATAATAAGTAAGATGCGGCGTATCTGGAGCAGAATGGTCTTGATCTTGTACATTTCAGTAGACTCTTAACTTCATGCTTGTTTTGCTCCATAATTAGTCCAAAATCGCCAAGTTTCACATAATACTTGTTTTTACCTGAGAATTACAAAAGTAAACATTAACGTATCAATTCTCACAGATAATATAATAAAACAAGTCAAATAAATAGGATAAATGATGGTAATAAAATGTACTTATTTGAGTTAATCAGTCTGCCAGCCTTATATGTTAAAACTATGGCGGACTCGATATATGCTACATATTAAGTTAAGGATAAAGGAGTAAAGAGTACACCCAACAGTAAGTATCATTCCTAACAAATGCCAATTAAGACTAATTGATCGAGAGCAACCAACGTGTTGTAAGGTTAACGTATGAATTATTAATGTACAGACAGATAAATTACAATTGGGTTAATCGAATAGTTTAATTAATTCTTAAACTTGACATTTATTCTCATGATTTTCTGAGACATGTTGTATATGTTTCAAATCCTAAACTCTCTAATGAAAACTACTTATTTGTGGTGCGTGCTTAGTTTCAAAGCATATAAGCAATCCAATAAGCTAAAATAAACCATAAAAAAGTAACTTTATTTGCCACCTCTAATGAAATTCATCAACCATGTTAATTATTTAGTACACATGAAAGTATAAGCACATATACAATGTTGCATCTTAAAAACATGAGTTTCATTGGGGATTAATATCGAACACTTGGTGGTCGTCTAAATTAAAGTGGCCAAACACACTTAAATACTAAAATCAAGCATAATCAACAATCACTTGCTATGTTAATTCGTTGATAGCATATTCTAGGTGACTAAGTTACCTCTTATTTGTGATTCGTGAGATGTTTTTTTTTATTCACATGATCCATATGAATAGGATGTATTGAGATTTTAGGTTTAGATTTTAGGGATAATTGATGCTACTGGTGATGGACGGAACACGAGTCCTTGTTTTTTTAAGTTACATCTGTGTATTTTGGATTTGTGTCGACAGCCAAACTCTGTTTTGTTTTTTCTTAATTTTCAGTTTTGACACCTAAGTCTTGTAAATGACCCCGTGTTTTTAAAGTTTTAACTTTTTATATTTTTGACACATATATTTTTTAGCTCAAATATTCTTAAAAAAAACGAATTTACAAATACTATTGCCAAATAAGGAAGTATTTAGGATTATTTAACCTCAAAAAAATCAAATTATTTAAAATAAATAAATAATAATTAAAAAAATATTACTTAATATGGAATGATTTGATTTTTTTGAAATGAAAAAGTCCTACTTAGGGTTTTGTTTTATTATATAAAATAAAAGATTAAAAAACTTTTAAATTAACAGATGAAAACAAATTACATTACCGTTAGATATGTTGACGGAACTAAAAGAGAAAAGTAAACTAGAATGAAGGAACATGTTTAATGTCCGTGTTTTTTTAATGTAACACTAACACACTCCCCCACTTGCTGCTACAAGTTCCAATAACAACAATGGCTAAACAATAAAACATTACTCCCTCCGTCTCAATTTTATTGTCACTTATTCCTTTTTCGGACGTCCCAAAATTATTGTCACATACCCAAAATAGAAAGTGAATAGATAGTGGAGTTTGGTAAAATTTCCTATATTACCCTTTGTTGAAATTAATATTGCAAACTTTAAAGAAGTGTTAATTAATTGGTTAAGGGTAAACTAGTCATTTGTTAAAAAAGTAAGAGAGAGAAAGTAGTGATAGTGACATTTTTGTAAAAGAATGTGTTTTTTGTCGGGTGACAATAATTTTGGGACGGAGGGAGTATAATTATTAGTTCCAATTATATATACACTTGTTTCTTGATTGATTGATTGATTGATTTATAATACTCCCTCCGTCCAAATTTTATTGTCACTTATTCCTTTTTCGGACGTCCCAAAATTATTGTCACATACCCAAAATAGAAAGTGAATTGGTAGTGGAGTTTGGTAAAGTTTACTATATTACCCTTTGTTGAAATTAATATTGCAAACTTTAAAGAAGTGTTAATTAATTGGTTAAGGGTAAACTTGTCATTTGTTAAAAAAGTAAGAGAGAGAAAGTAGTGATAGTGACATTTTTCTAAAAGAATGTGTTTTTTTGTCGGGTGACAATAATTTTGGGACGGAGGGAGTATATAAGAAGAAGAAGAAGAAGAAGAAGAAGATGGGAAGATCTGGTGGATATTGTTTCAAGATTATTGCTTGTGCTGGTGGTGACACTTGTGAATCTGTTGATAGAGATGATCTTATTGAGGTACTATTTTTTTTTTTTGAATGTGTGTTTGTGTTTGGTAGATAATGTTGTGGAATGAAGATATCAGTTTTGTACATTTTGTGATTTGTGGGTTTTGATAATTTTTTTTTTTTTTTTTTTTTTTTTTTTTTTTTTTTTTTTTTTTTTTTATCTAAATGAATTGAATAAAGCTGTTGGCTTTAAGGTTTTTTATATGATTGAATTTTAGTTGGGGTTTGCTAATGCTTGAAAGTTGAAAGTTGAAAGTTAGATTTTGTATAGTTTTGGGTTGTTGGAAAATGTATGACAAGAGGAACATTGAAACTTGTTTTAAAGGTTAAACCAATGTTGGTAGTTTTACCTGGACTTATTCTAAGTTTATGCTATTCTTTATTTCTGATAATCACATTTTCCTCTTTAAAAAGTGGGAAAAAAGATACTTGTCAATTGGGTGGTTTTACGGCATTACAATGAGAGGGAAACTATAAAAATTTTAGACTTATTATTCAATCTTTATAATTCTTTTCGGTGAATCTATGTCATTGGCTTCAAGCAAACCTATACCTTGTTAGTATGTCATATCCGATAGAAGTAACACTCACGCCTAGGTAGCTCGCGCCTGGCAGGGATCATAGGAGCAGCACCCCTAGAAGGAGCATTATTTCTATAGGCAAACCCATATGTAAATGTTGGCTCATTCGCCACTTATAAATGTATCTCATTGTAATTTTGAAACCCTAATGTGATATTATTAATAAGATTGACTTGCTAGTGTGGCTGTGGACTAATTTCACTCCATGACTCCTAATGTGATACTTACATAAATAAGCTAAAAGCAATAAGCTATTTTATAAATTAAAGGTATGATTTTCTATCAAAGAATTCAACTTTTGCTCCAGAACCACAATTTTGCATTTAATAATGTAACTCTTTGGATCGAATCATTGGAAACCTTAATTGGGTTTGTTGTTTTCTTTTTCAGCTAACTGATTCTACTAGTTCGATTTTTTTTTTTTTTTTTTTTTTTTTTTTTTCAGATTAATTGAATTTAGATAGAAGCTTGAATCAGGTCATCTTAATTTTAAAATTTTATTCTTAAATATTTGCTTTATATATATATATATATATATATATATATATTATATATATATATATATATGACTTGAGGGTTAAGAGTTGACTATGATGTTAAAATTAACATCATAGTAAAAGGACTTAAAGGGTTAAGAGTTGACTGTAATGTTTAATTTTATTTGGAAGTCTCAAATTAATGTAATTTTTTTAGAAGAGAAATAATTAAATTTAGCTTACACAAGAATTCATTGATGTTGAGGAATCAGTTAGAAGTTTAAGAATGATAGTTGACTGTGATTTTTGTGAAAAAAATGCAACTTGAGGTATTAGGTAGTTGATTTTTTTATTACGTCTTAGTTATTTGATTAAATTAACATATGAATGGTGGTTAGGGCTCAACCTCTATAATTCTCATGTTCTTCTAATAAGTGTTTTTAGGCTGCAACGATGATTAGATGCTAATAGACGATAGGGTTTTGGTTTAAGTTTAAGCTATTTAAATTTAGTGATGTAATGTATTATGTTATGTATGAATGTGGAAGTATAAGCTGTAGTTTAGTACGGTACTTTTTAGGGAGTTTGATATCCATTTTTGATGACCATAATCCACATAAAAGTGTAGATTGGTGGGGACATGATGAAGCGAAAAGTGTACCGCTTTTAAGGGGTCATTTAAGCCCTAAATCGTATTTATTTGATCAAATATTTCCCTAAATCGTTCCTTTTGTAATTTTAGGTACTTTTGAGGAGAAATCTGGAAAAGGAGGCATTTTGGACGTTTTTGGAGCATAAAAGTGAAGAAAACGACAAAGTCTCAAGAATCGGCTAAAAGTTACTCTTGACGGCGTCAGACTTTACTCTGGACGGCGTCATGCCTTGGCAAGAAAAGTTGGACGTGAAATTTACTCATGATGAGCCAGTGAAAATAGCATGTGAATTCTGACGGCGTCACGCTTTAAGTTGATCAAGGGCGTCACGGCTTAAATCAAAGAGGGACGGCGTCACGTTCAAGGTTCGACGGCGTCAAGCCTTGATAAGCCAGAATGGATTTTTGAAGAGCTAAAGAGGGACGGCGTCAAGAAGGTCATCCGGAACCCTAAAAGCGGCGAGGTGACGGCGTCACACTCCATAACGTGACGCCGTCAGATCCAAAAATCTATATATAGTTTTCTAATTTTTTGTCATTGGAGAGAGCTTAGTGTGTGGAATTTTGGGAGAAAACCCTAAGACGAATTCAGCTTCTTTTTCAAGGCTTTTTGCCTTGAAGATCTTCCATGTTACATTGAAGATAAGTTATCAATTAATCATTCAATATGTCTATGTGTTGTTTGATTTTATCTTATTCTTGTCTTTTGATTAACATGTTAGGCTAAATTTATCTTGTGTTTGCTTAGATCTAATGAAACCTAGCTATTGATTATTGGTTATTAGTGTGTTGTTAGTTGTATTGGATGATTGTTTATCTATGTTAGGCTTAAGAAAACTGGCTAACTTCCTATTCGGTAACTTGCTTGAACGTCTTAAGAAACATGAACCAAATGCGTACTAAAGGTTTTTATGGTTGTATTTAATGCACAAGCGAATTCTAGTGATCCCATGTTAGGAGCTTCCTAGCCAGCTCGACATAGGAGTGAAGTAGGAGCTTGTAGAGTTGGGGAAGTAAGTACGCCACCCCACGAATGGTATTAAGGAATACACCCGTCATCCACGCGACTAATACACACTAATTAACCGGTAAAAGATAGTTAGGGAGTAAGGAAATCTAAGTAAACACATTTCTCTACACATAAGTTTCTCACCACATTTTATTTTCAGTTATTTATTTTATTTGCATTCGTAGTTATTTGGGTTAGTTGACTAGCAACTAATTCCGCCCACTCTTTCAAAACCGAGATTTTACTTGCTTTCATAAAAATTATAAAAACATAAAAAGAATCTTCCTCAACCCTTAGACCTAATTAGAGTAGCCTTTCATACCTAACGAACACTATTCCCTGTGGAGAACGATCAATCCCCCGTACTTACCACTACACTATACTACATCGGTCAGGTACACTGCCTGGTGGGGTTGTAAGCCTCTTGAGATCCCTCGAGAGGTAAAACCTGTTGTAAGGTTGCAAAACCCACGCATCAAGTTTTTGGCGCCGCTGCCGGGGAATAGTTATTGTTTAGGTTGAATTTTTATTTCTATTAGGTCTACTCACTAGATTCCTTTCTAGTGAGATTTTTATTTTCTTTTTCTAGCTTTTCTTTAGCCTATCTATTTTCTTCGTGTCTTTGTTCGTAACCATTACCATTTAACATCATGGAAGATGGTAATATCCTTAACCCCCACAACCCACCACCACAACAACCACAACCACCTCCTAGAGCCCGTACTTTAGGAGAGTATTCCCGTCCTAGCCACCATGGCTATCGAAACACCATTGAGCTCACTCAAGGAGCCAATATCACACCCTTGCGATCCGACACCATCCGGTTGGTGCAAAGCGGATGCGCATTCCATGGACTTCGTTCTGAAGATCCTAATCAACATCTCAAGGACTTTCTTAAAATCGTTGACTCTATAGACCTTGATGTTGCCACTCGAGAGACGACCCGATTGCGTCTCTTCCAATTCTCTTTGCGGGACCAAGCTAGTCAGTGGCTAGAACGTCAACCCGCGGGATCCATTACCTCTTGGGATGATCTCACCACTCGTTTCCTTGCTCAGTTTTTCCCACCGGGAAGAACTACCAAGCTAAGGAATGATATCTTGATGTTCCAACAACGTCAAGGCGAAACTCTCTACGAGGCATGGACTCGATTCAAGGACTTACTCCAAAAAGTCCCTCACCATGGCATAGAACTTTGGCTCCAAGTCCAAATCTTCTATGACCATATCAATCTCTCCACGAGGCAAACCATTGACCAATCGGCCGGTGGCAAGCTACGTGATCTAAGTGCGGAACAATCATGGGCTCTCCTAGAGGATCTTGCTCTTTATGACAACGAGAGTTGGAGTGACCCCCGTTATTTGAATAAAACGGTCAAGGCAATATCTTTGCCTTCGAACAATTCAAGCACTTCCGACCGTAGGATCATAGAACTTGAAGACCAAGTCAAGTTTCTTATGAAATCCTACGAGGCTCCTAAACCTTCAAGCCAAGTGAACAAAATCACTTCTTCATGTGAATTATGTAGTGGTCCCCACGACACTCGTGATTGCATGGAACTCCCCGAACAAGCTTTTGTGGACTACGCATCCTCGCGTACCGACGGAGTGGGAGACAAGTGGTACACTTTCAAACCCGAGCCAAACCTTTACGGTGATACATACAACCCCTCATGGAAAAATCACCCGAACCTTAGGTGGAAACAAAACCAAAACACACAACAAACCAATTCTTCCAACCCACCTAATCGTTTCCAATCAAGCGGTTCCAACTCGAACCGTACTTTCAACAACAATCCTTCCGGCAATGGTAGTACCAATAACTTTGAAGGATTGATTTCCCAATTTATGGCATCTCAAGAAGCTCGGATAGCTAGATTCGAGACCGAATTCAATCAACAACAAACGGAGATGACCAATAAAATTGACAACTTGTTGAAAGCTCTCCATAACCAAGTGTTATCACCTCCACACAAGGACGCTAGGAACACAAATAGCGGACCCCAAGTAAAAGACCCCTCTTCATCCAAACACGTCCACTTTGTCAACATTGTCACTATTAGACCAATTGATAGGAATGAGGATAATAGTGAACCTAAGGATGAGGATAAGAAAGTCGAGGTTGATAAGGAAGTTAGGACAAGTGAGATTGAAGAAGTAGATGATGATGAGGACTACTTCAATAGGCTACCCACTAAGGAAGAGCGCGCATATCATACAAACTTATTCGATGACCCCGAGACACCATACTTCCTAGGTAGACCAATCATAGAAATAGGCGACCCTTCTAATCTCAACATACCATGCAACATCGGACATTTGCATGTGTGGAAAGCCTACATCGACCTTAGATCACCCATAAACATCATGACTAGAGCCCACTACAACTTGATAATGAAGAATCAACTTGGGTATAGGATGTTCCCTGACAAGGGTTGGATGAGTAACTTCACGGGAAGAGTTAAGGGATTACCGGTTTATGTAGGAAACTTCACCTATGTCACCGACTTTGTAATTGTAGAAGATATCCGCCCGATAGTCGATGCATCCTTGACTCAAGTGGTTTTTGGAAAACCATTTGTTGAGGTCTCTAGAATGACTTATGAACCTTCTTTAGGGATAGTTAGATTTAAGGATGAGACCGATGAAGTAAGCTACCAAATGCCATATAAGATAGAACAATTCCAACACTTGTCAAATGTTGAGAAGGAGCTCAAACAAGCGGTCTACTATAGGAATGATGAGGATAGAAGTAAAGGAGTAGACTATGTTATGGAAAGGATATTCGGTTTCTACAAGGATTGTTTGAAATTAGGACCGGAATATAAAACCGGGAAGGAGAATGGCCTAGGAACCGTGACCGATGATGGAGTCACGTAATGTACGTGACTTTGAGTCTAGCTACAAGACTCGTTATTAAAGAAAAGCGCTTCTTGGGAGGCAACCCAAGCTTTATTTGTTTTATTTGCTTTGTGTGTTTATTTATTTGTTTGTTTGATTTTATTTGTTTCCGTATATGTGTTTAATTTTTATTAGTATTGATTCATGTTCAAAAGTAAATTGTGAAAATGCTTTATGTTGTTTTTAACTTCGTCTTAACTACATATAAAGGTATTTTGCAAAAGTTAAGTGTAAGGGAAATCTAAATCGGTTTATTAGAACACAAATGAACATGAATCATAATAATAATAAATTAACATACATATTCGTGTTTGTTTGAGTCAAATGCTTGTATCGAGTCATAATGATGTTTTGCAGGATTTCCAGGAAGTAAGGTAAAGGTTTTTCCAGAAATTTTCCGGAAACTTAAAATGAAAATTTTTGTCAGGTCATTTCTGACGGCGTCAAGGTTCATAACCTGACGGCGTCAGATTTAATTTTAAAAATTTTTTTGAAAGTTTTGTTTTTAAAAAGTTTTTATTAAAATCTCCAACTTATAATCTCCAGGAATCTGCAAAGTTATCATTCCACAAGCATTATATCCTTATATATAGATTTTATCCCGCCGATGTTATGCAGGTTTTCGTGTTTGTTTTCTCAGGTTTAACAGGTTATTTTGGACAAGGAAATGTTTTGAATCAAGCTTGTGGCGATGCATTAGTCATGGAGCTTCAACATTCTCTTTGGAGGAAGATCTAACCGTGTAATTTCATTATCCACCGGGCGAATCAGGGGAGTATTTGATTTCATTCTTTTACTTTTTGCTTTTACATCTTGTTATTTGAACATTGGGGACAATGTTCATCTTAAGTGTAAGGGGGGGTAAAAGTACGATTTTTGAGAATACAATTGCGCTTGATTTTTGTTTGTTTAATAGTAGATGTGTAATAAAACTGAGATAAATACCTGTTAGGGCAATTTTAGTGCCAAATTTAAAATTTTTTACAACATATAGGAGTGAAACTTTGATCTTAATGAGCGTCTCACGGATAGGAGTTATATGACTAGCACAAAAACCATACCACTAAAAAATTTTCCACCCCAAATATGTGAGGTTCGCCCCTAGAATTGGTAGGAAAAGCATTTATGCTATGATGTGTGTACCGGTAGCACTTAGATTCTAGAACTTGCGTTAGGACCATTCCGAGGCCACAAGTGAGACTACATTCGTGTAGTTAGATTTACTACATGATAAGAGGCATTAGGATTAACCCATTGTTTTACACCTGTGTTTTTGTTATAATTACATTGGCTACATTGGTCAAGTAATTCTCCCACACCCTTTGCGTTGTACTCATTTTTAGTACACGATACCCCTAGTACACCCCTCAGAGCCTATCTTTTCGTTTCGACCTTTAAGCATTTTACTTAAAGGAAGAATTTGTTACACCCCACTTAAATGTACACCCAAATCGCCTTAGCCTTCCTTGTATGCACTCATTTTTAGTGCATTATTGTTACAACATTTGTTTAAACCCAAGTTAATTATCTAGTTGATTACATGGTTGCTAAGTCGAGTCATATCCTTGTACATATTGTTTTGGGACGATTGGGACTCATGGGTAAAGTATTAGTGTAATGGAGTAATGGGGAAGAACATCATTTATTACCCCCATATGTGCTAAATATTTAAAAAGTACTCCAAGTTTTTCAATTATCTTAATTCGATTCATTAGATTAGTATTTGTAAAGTTATGTAAAAGTTCAAGTGTAAGGGGGATGCAATGCCCCTATGATGTATTATTTTGGATGGTAGGGCAAAAGTGTATGCAAAAAAAAAAAAAAAAAAAAAAAAAAAAAAAAAAAAAAATCGAAAAATCAAGAAAAACACAAAAAAAATGAGAAAAAGAAAAATAGAAAAAACATACGGACTACCATCCCGTTTCATTTTATGTTTATTTTATGTTTTTGTTTTTGTTATTTCGTTTCTAGCTTAAGATCGAGTCTAGTCTTGGCTTAGCAACATTGTATAGTACATGTAATTGATCAAGATTTTTAACTCGCCACCAGTAAAATATCCCTTATCCAACAAAACCGTGTTTTCCTTTTCCCTACACCTAACGTTATAACCCATTTAAAAGCCCTCTTTGATAGTTTATCTTTGGTGCTTACGCCTAGTGGAGGAGGTTTTCGATCCTTTCCCAAGCCTATGGTAATCTATTTGCTATGACAGGTAGTGAGCGATATTATCCGTTTTCATTTATGAGATTTATTTTGATGACACTTGAGAGATGTGAGTATCTAAACACTACTTGTGAGGTGCTAGTATGTAATCTCCGTGCTTATTATGATTGAAGTGGAACGATTATTTGTTGTAATTACTTTTATGTTTGCATTAAATGACCCCTAACTTGTATTTTGATTAGAATAAAAGCGCATTTGCTTGAGGACAAGCAAATCTCAAGTGTAAGGGTATTTGATGAAGCGAAAAGTGTACCGCTTTTAAGGGGTCATTTAAGCCCTAAATCGTATTTATTTGATCAAATATTGCCCTAAATCGTTCCTTTTGTCATTTTAGGTACTTTTGAGGAGAAATCTGGAAAAGGAGGCATTTTGGACGTTTTTGGAGCATAAAAGTGAAGAAAACGACAAAGTCTCAAGAATCGGCTAAAAGTTACTCTTGACGGCGTCAGACTTTACTCTGGACGGCGTCATGCCTTGGCAAGAAAAGTTGGACGTGAAATTTACTCATGATGAGCCAGTGAAAATAGCATGTGAATTCTGACGGCGTCACGCTTTAAGTTGATCAAGGGCGTCACGGCTTAAATCAAAGAGGGACGGCGTCACGTTCAAGGTTCGACGGCGTCAAGCCTTGATAAGCCAGAATGGATTTTTGAAGAGCTAAAGAGGGACGGCGTCAAGAAGGTCATCCGGGAACCCTAAAAGCGGCGAGGTGACGGCGTCACACTCCATAACGTGACGCCGTCAGATCCAAAAATCTATATATAGTTTTCTAATTTTTTGTCATTGGAGAGAGCTTAGTGTGTGGAATTTTGGGAGAAAACCCTAAGACGAATTCAGCTTCTTTTTCAAGGCTTTTTGCCTTGAAGATCTTCCATGTTACATTGAAGATAAGTTATCAATTAATCATTCAATATGTCTATGTGTTGTTTGATTTTATCTTATTCTTGTCTTTTGATTAACATGTTAGGCTAAATTTATCTTGTGTTTGCTTAGATCTAATGAAACCTAGCTATTGATTATTGGTTATTAGTGTGTTGTTAGTTGTATTGGATGATTGTTTATCTATGTTAGGCTTAAGAAAACTGGCTAACTTCCTATTCGGTAACTTGCTTGAACGTCTTAAGAAACATGAACCAAATGCGTACTAAAGGTTTTTATGGTTGTATTTAATGCACAAGCGAATTCTAGTGATCCCATGTTAGGAGCTTCCTAGCCGGCTCGACATAGGAGTGAAGTAGGAGCTTGTAGAGTTGGGGAAGTAAGTACGCCACCCCACGAATGGTATTAAGGAATACACCCGTCATCCACGCGACTAATACACACTAATTAACCGGTAAAAGATAGTTAGGGAGTAAGGAAATCTAAGTAAACACATTTCTCTACACATAAGTTTCTCACCACATTTTATTTTCAGTTATTTATTTTATTTGCATTCGTAGTTATTTGGGTTAGTTGACTAGCAACTAATTCCGCCCACTCTTTCAAAACCGAGATTTTACTTGCTTTCATAAAAATTATAAAAACATAAAAAGAATCTTCCTCAACCCTTAGACCTAATTAGAGTAGCCTTTCATACCTAACGAACACTATTCCCTGTGGAGAACGATCAATCCCCCGTACTTACCACTACACTATACTACATCGGTCAGGTACACTGCCTGGTGGGGTTGTAAGCCTCTTGAGATCCCTCGAGAGGTAAAACCTGTTGTAAGGTTGCAAAACCCACGCATCAAGTTTTTGGCGCCGCTGCCGGGGAATAGTTATTGTTTAGGTTGAATTTTTATTTCTATTAGGTCTACTCACTAGATTCCTTTCTAGTGAGATTTTTATTTTCTTTTTCTAGCTTTTCTTTAGCCTATCTATTTTCTTCGTGTCTTTGTTCGTAACCATTACCATTTAACATCATGGAAGATGGTAATATCCTTAACCCCCACAACCCACCACCACAACAACCACAACCACCTCCTAGAGCCCGTACTTTAGGAGAGTATTCCCGTCCTAGCCACCATGGCTATCGAAACACCATTGAGCTCACTCAAGGAGCCAATATCACACCCTTGCGATCCGACACCATCCGGTTGGTGCAAAGCGGATGCGCATTCCATGGACTTCGTTCTGAAGATCCTAATCAACATCTCAAGGACTTTCTTAAAATCGTTGACTCTATAGACCTTGATGTTGCCACTCGAGAGACGACCCGATTGCGTCTCTTCCAATTCTCTTTGCGGGACCAAGCTAGTCAGTGGCTAGAACGTCAACCCGCGGGATCCATTACCTCTTGGGATGATCTCACCACTCGTTTCCTTGCTCAGTTTTTCCCACCGGGAAGAACTACCAAGCTAAGGAATGATATCTTGATGTTCCAACAACGTCAAGGCGAAACTCTCTACGAGGCATGGACTCGATTCAAGGACTTACTCCAAAAAGTCCCTCACCATGGCATAGAACTTTGGCTCCAAGTCCAAATCTTCTATGACCATATCAATCTCTCCACGAGGCAAACCATTGACCAATCGGCCGGTGGCAAGCTACGTGATCTAAGTGCGGAACAATCATGGGCTCTCCTAGAGGATCTTGCTCTTTATGACAACGAGAGTTGGAGTGACCCCCGTTATTTGAATAAAACGGTCAAGGCAATATCTTTGCCTTCGAACAATTCAAGCACTTCCGACCGTAGGATCATAGAACTTGAAGACCAAGTCAAGTTTCTTATGAAATCCTACGAGGCTCCTAAACCTTCAAGCCAAGTGAACAAAATCACTTCTTCATGTGAATTATGTAGTGGTCCCCACGACACTCGTGATTGCATGGAACTCCCCGAACAAGCTTTTGTGGACTACGCATCCTCGCGTACCGACGGAGTGGGAGACAAGTGGTACACTTTCAAACCCGAGCCAAACCTTTACGGTGATACATACAACCCCTCATGGAAAAATCACCCGAACCTTAGGTGGAAACAAAACCAAAACACACAACAAACCAATTCTTCCAACCCACCTAATCGTTTCCAATCAAGCGGTTCCAACTCGAACCGTACTTTCAACAACAATCCTTCCGGCAATGGTAGTACCAATAACTTTGAAGGATTGATTTCCCAATTTATGGCATCTCAAGAAGCTCGGATAGCTAGATTCGAGACCGAATTCAATCAACAACAAACGGAGATGACCAATAAAATTGACAACTTGTTGAAAGCTCTCCATAACCAAGTGTTATCACCTCCACACAAGGACGCTAGGAACACAAATAGCGGACCCCAAGTAAAAGACCCCTCTTCATCCAAACACGTCCACTTTGTCAACATTGTCACTATTAGACCAATTGATAGGAATGAGGATAATAGTGAACCTAAGGATGAGGATAAGAAAGTCGAGGTTGATAAGGAAGTTAGGACAAGTGAGATTGAAGAAGTAGATGATGATGAGGACTACTTCAATAGGCTACCCACTAAGGAAGAGCGCGCATATCATACAAACTTATTCGATGACCCCGAGACACCATACTTCCTAGGTAGACCAATCATAGAAATAGGCGACCCTTCTAATCTCAACATACCATGCAACATCGGACATTTGCATGTGTGGAAAGCCTACATCGACCTTAGATCACCCATAAACATCATGACTAGAGCCCACTACAACTTGATAATGAAGAATCAACTTGGGTATAGGATGTTCCCTGACAAGGGTTGGATGAGTAACTTCACGGGAAGAGTTAAGGGATTACCGGTTTATGTAGGAAACTTCACCTATGTCACCGACTTTGTAATTGTAGAAGATATCCGCCCGATAGTCGATGCATCCTTGACTCAAGTGGTTTTTGGAAAACCATTTGTTGAGGTCTCTAGAATGACTTATGAACCTTCTTTAGGGATAGTTAGATTTAAGGATGAGACCGATGAAGTAAGCTACCAAATGCCATATAAGATAGAACAATTCCAACACTTGTCAAATGTTGAGAAGGAGCTCAAACAAGCGGTCTACTATAGGAATGATGAGGATAGAAGTAAAGGAGTAGACTATGTTATGGAAAGGATATTCGGTTTCTACAAGGATTGTTTGAAATTAGGACCGGAATATAAAACCGGGAAGGAGAATGGCCTAGGAACCGTGACCGATGATGGAGTCACGTAATGTACGTGACTTTGAGTCTAGCTACAAGACTCGTTATTAAAGAAAAGCGCTTCTTGGGAGGCAACCCAAGCTTTATTTGTTTTATTTGCTTTGTGTGTTTATTTATTTGTTTGTTTGATTTTATTTGTTTCCGTATATGTGTTTAATTTTTATTAGTATTGATTCATGTTCAAAAGTAAATTGTGAAAATGCTTTATGTTGTTTTTAACTTCGTCTTAACTACATATAAAGGTATTTTGCAAAAGTTAAGTGTAAGGGAAATCTAAATCGGTTTATTAGAACACAAATGAACATGAATCATAATAATAATAAATTAACATACATATTCGTGTTTGTTTGAGTCAAATGCTTGTATCGAGTCATAATGATGTTTTGCAGGATTTCCAGGAAGTAAGGTAAAGGTTTTTCCAGAAATTTTCCGGAAACTTAAAATGAAAATTTTTGTCAGGTCATTTCTGACGGCGTCAAGGTTCATAACCTGACGGCGTCAGATTTAATTTTAAATTTTTTTTTGAAAGTTTTGTTTTTAAAAAGTTTTTATTAAAATCTCCAACTTATAATCTCCAGGAATCTGCAAAGTTATCATTCCACAAGCATTATATCCTTATATATAGATTTTATCCCGCCGATGTTATGCAGGTTTTCGTGTTTGTTTTCTCAGGTTTAACAGGTTATTTTGGACAAGGAAATGTTTTGAATCAAGCTTGTGGCGATGCATTAGTCATGGAGCTTCAACATTCTCTTTGGAGGAAGATCTAACCGTGTAATTTCATTATCCACCGGGCGAATCAGGGGAGTATTTGATTTCATTCTTTTACTTTTTGCTTTTACATCTTGTTATTTGAACATTGGGGACAATGTTCATCTTAAGTGTAAGGGGGGGTAAAAGTACGATTTTTGAGAATACAATTGCGCTTGATTTTTGTTTGTTTAATAGTAGATGTGTAATAAAACTGAGATAAATACCTGTTAGGGCAATTTTAGTGCCAAATTTAAAATTTTTTACAACATATAGGAGTGAAACTTTGATCTTAATGAGCGTCTCACGGATAGGAGTTATATGACTAGCACAAAAACCATACCACTAAAAAATTTTCCACCCCAAATATGTGAGGTTCGCCCCTAGAATTGGTAGGAAAAGCATTTATGCTATGATGTGTGTACCGGTAGCACTTAGATTCTAGAACTTGCGTTAGGACCATTCCGAGGCCACAAGTGAGACTACATTCGTGTAGTTAGATTTACTACATGATAAGAGGCATTAGGATTAACCCATTGTTTTACACCTGTGTTTTTGTTATAATTACATTGGCTACATTGGTCAAGTAATTCTCCCACACCCTTTGCGTTGTACTCATTTTTAGTACACGATACCCCTAGTACACCCCTCAGAGCCTATCTTTTCGTTTCGACCTTTAAGCATTTTACTTAAAGGAAGAATTTGTTACACCCCACTTAAATGTACACCCAAATCGCCTTAGCCTTCCTTGTATGCACTCATTTTTAGTGCATTATTGTTACAACATTTGTTTAAACCCAAGTTAATTATCTAGTTGATTACATGGTTGCTAAGTCGAGTCATATCCTTGTACATATTGTTTTGGGACGATTGGGACTCATGGGTAAAGTATTAGTGTAATGGAGTAATGGGGAAGAACATCATTTATTACCCCCATATGTGCTAAATATTTAAAAAGTACTCCAAGTTTTTCAATTATCTTAATTCGATTCATTAGATTAGTATTTGTAAAGTTATGTAAAAGTTCAAGTGTAAGGGGGATGCAATGCCCCTATGATGTATTATTTTGGATGGTAGGGCAAAAGTGTATGCAAAAAAAAAAAAAAAAAAAAAAAAAAAAAAAAAAAAAAAAAATCGAAAAATCAAGAAAAACACAAAAAAAAATGAGAAAAAGAAAAATAGAAAAAACATACGGACTACCATCCCGTTTCATTTTATGTTTATTTTATGTTTTTGTTTTTGTTATTTCGTTTCTAGCTTAAGATCGAGTCTAGTCTTGGCTTAGCAACATTGTATAGTACATGTAATTGATCAAGATTTTTAACTCGCCACCAGTAAAATATCCCTTATCCAACAAAACCGTGTTTTCCTTTTCCCTACACCTAACGTTATAACCCATTTAAAAGCCCTCTTTGATAGTTTATCTTTGGTGCTTACGCCTAGTGGAGGAGGTTTTCGATCCTTTCCCAAGCCTATGGTAATCTATTTGCTATGACAGGTAGTGAGCGATATTATCCGTTTTCATTTATGAGATTTATTTTGATGACACTTGAGAGATGTGAGTATCTAAACACTACTTGTGAGGTGCTAGTATGTAATCTCCGTGCTTATTATGATTGAAGTGGAACGATTATTTGTTGTAATTACTTTTATGTTTGCATTAAATGACCCCTAACTTGTATTTTGATTAGAATAAAAGCGCATTTGCTTGAGGACAAGCAAATCTCAAGTGTAAGGGTATTTGATGAAGCGAAAAGTGTACCGCTTTTAAGGGGTCATTTAAGCCCTAAATCGTATTTATTTGATCAAATATTGCCCTAAATCGTTCCTTTTGTCATTTTAGGTACTTTTGAGGAGAAATCTGGAAAAGGAGGCATTTTGGACGTTTTTGGAGCATAAAAGTGAAGAAAACGACAAAGTCTCAAGAATCGGCTAAAAGTTACTCTTGACGGCGTCAGACTTTACTCTGGACGGCGTCATGCCTTGGCAAGAAAAGTTGGACGTGAAATTTACTCATGATGAGCCAGTGAAAATAGCATGTGAATTCTGACGGCGTCACGCTTTAAGTTGATCAAGGGCGTCACGGCTTAAATCAAAGAGGGACGGCGTCACGTTCAAGGTTCGACGGCGTCAAGCCTTGATAAGCCAGAATGGATTTTTGAAGAGCTAAAGAGGGACGGCGTCAAGAAGGTCATCCGGGAACCCTAAAAGCGGCGAGGTGACGGCGTCACACTCCATAACGTGACGCCGTCAGATCCAAAAATCTATATATAGTTTTCTAATTTTTTGTCATTGGAGAGAGCTTAGTGTGTGGAATTTTGGGAGAAAACCCTAAGACGAATTCAGCTTCTTTTTCAAGGCTTTTTGCCTTGAAGATCTTCCATGTTACATTGAAGATAAGTTATCAATTAATCATTCAATATGTCTATGTGTTGTTTGATTTTATCTTATTCTTGTCTTTTGATTAACATGTTAGGCTAAATTTATCTTGTGTTTGCTTAGATCTAATGAAACCTAGCTATTGATTATTGGTTATTAGTGTGTTGTTAGTTGTATTGGATGATTGTTTATCTATGTTAGGCTTAAGAAAACTGGCTAACTTCCTATTCGGTAACTTGCTTGAACGTCTTAAGAAACATGAACCAAATGCGTACTAAAGGTTTTTATGGTTGTATTTAATGCACAAGCGAATTCTAGTGATCCCATGTTAGGAGCTTCCTAGCCGGCTCGACATAGGAGTGAAGTAGGAGCTTGTAGAGTTGGGGAAGTAAGTACGCCACCCCACGAATGGTATTAAGGAATACACCCGTCATCCACGCGACTAATACACACTAATTAACCGGTAAAAGATAGTTAGGGAGTAAGGAAATCTAAGTAAACACATTTCTCTACACATAAGTTTCTCACCACATTTTATTTTCAGTTATTTATTTTATTTGCATTCGTAGTTATTTGGGTTAGTTGACTAGCAACTAATTCCGCCCACTCTTTCAAAACCGAGATTTTACTTGCTTTCATAAAAATTATAAAAACATAAAAAGAATCTTCCTCAACCCTTAGACCTAATTAGAGTAGCCTTTCATACCTAACGAACACTATTCCCTGTGGAGAACGATCAATCCCCCGTACTTACCACTACACTATACTACATCGGTCAGGTACACTGCCTGGTGGGGTTATAAGCCTCTTGAGATCCCTCGAGAGGTAAAACCTGTTGTAAGGTTGCAAAACCCACGCATCAGGACACCTTGACCCCAGTTGTCTTTTGGTACTAGCCATTATCCACCCTACAAGGAATAGCTCCGGGCAACTCTCCTGGCCTAGTGGGGCACCAACTGGAGTGAGCCGAGACTCTCGGACTCTTGAACTCTTATCCACAAAGGGAGAATTCATACTTCTATTGTGTCATCATCAATTGAGTATGTGTATGAGTTCTATCAAGTTTTATGTTACGGAAAAAGCAGTTACAGTAAGGGGTCGGTTCAGTCCTCATTGATGGCTGTTGAACTTTTTTTAATACTTGAAAAACATTCAGACACAATAAATAGTGGGTTGTGGTTTAGTCTGTTCCTGTATATTAACAACTCTTATGATCAATCTAATATGTTGGGTCCCCTTTAGCTTGACGTGAGGATGGACCATAGAAACTTATACGGTATAAATGTATAAATGACATCTAGACTAATGGGAGCAGGTACATATCTCTCTTTTTTTTTTTTTTTTTTTTTTTTTTTTTTTTTTTTTTTAGTACCAACAATTACGGGAAGAAAACTTACCCAATTAACATCGACAGGGCATGAGGATACAGTTGTAGTTGCCATAGTACCCCATTTACACTAAATCTGATGCAACACAAGTTTGCAAACATGGTACGATACAGATTTGAACACCAGGTTGGAGAAGATATTTGTTGTTACCATAGTGCACATACTAGACTATTATGGACCTGGTTGTATGTTTAGGGATGTTCTTATTAGCTAAAAAGTTGATAACTATGCATTATTACAGTAACTTTAATACTTAGGGAGTGTTTGGGGTAAGCTTATATCAAATGTTGAATAGCTTACTGTATCATGGAAAAGCTATTAAACACTGTGAAGGTGTTTAGTTAAGCTTATGTCAACAGGCTTATATAAATTCCGGCTACGAAATAAGCTAAGAAGTAAAATCCCTTGGATTAGGAATTTTTGAAAACACATAAGCTTTTAAGGATAAACTTGTTAGATATTAATTACTTGATTTCTACATATTATCATATTATCCTAAGTATTAGTATAAGTTAGTATGCTTATCATAAGCAGTTAGGAATAAGTTAGTTATAGGCAGTTAGATACCAACCATCATGTCGGTTTGCCTCAAGGGTCACAACCCTTCACTTGTATAAATACCGAATGTATCATTTCATTTATGTAATGTATTAGATCTTTTGTGTCTTAAGAATTCTCTCTCAAACTTTCCCTCAAACGATCCTGCGATCTCACAATTGGCATCAGAGAAAAGGTTCATCAGATGGTTCCATCATTTACAAAGAAGAAGATCAAAATCAAATCCCCTGTTTCGTTACAGGAAACAGAGACCGACGCAGACAATCATTAAACGTTGGAACAATTAATCAAAAGGACAAACAGGATTAAGAAAGATCAATACACAAAGTTTATAACCGTTAATTAAAGGAAGAACAGTCTGGAAAAGTAGAATCCGGAAAGAACAGAGGATTCCGGCGAGTCACTGGAAATCCATAAACAATGTCAAAATTGATTAAAAAATGGTTATAACTATCCCTGCCCCTTTATATTATCACAATCGAATACAAAAATCTTAATTCAACCGAAAAATCAAGACCAATTTGTGTTACTCTATTTTTTCATTGAGCAAAAAATTTCCCGCCAAAACTTTTTATAAACCAAAACAAACTTTTAGGATTCAGATCATTATACCAAACACTCTTTGATACAAAACAGACTTTATTTTACAAAATAAAAAATCAAAACACATCAAAGATTAAGATTTTTTTTCGGGTTCAAGAAGTGGACCGAAACTTTATTTTTTTGATTTTTTTTTCTCGTATTCGATTATTGTTTTTCTGATAAGGATTCAAATTAGAACTTTGTTGTGGAACAAGGATTATCGATCGTTCCACAGTTTTCGATCAAAACAGAAATTTTTGATCATTGGGCAGTAGAATCGTGATAAGAAGGTTGACTTTTGAGAAGTCAAATACACGATTTTTTTAATTATTATTGAGGGATATTATAAAAGTATTATTATCAGTATATTTTTTGGGTTTTAGACACTGATCATAGAAATTTGAAGTCTATATGTATCAAAAACCAAGTTTGGTTTTAAGGGTGTTTAAGGATTAAGTGTTATTTTGAAAAACACTAATCATATTGTTGGAGGATTATATAAAAGTCAAAGAATCGACTTTCAAAATTTAAGAGGAACATTTTGATATACAAAGTTTTATAAAATTACATCAGATTAACAAAGTCTTTGATAATTTGTTCAAGGCCTTACAAACTATATATTAAAACTTGTTAAATCTATATAGTTTTAAAGAATATCAATCTATTTTGACTATAAGAAAAAGTCAAAAATTTGTTAAGTTTGACAAAAGGTGGTCAAACAAAGTTCCAAAAGAAGTGTTGGGTAGTCCATATTAGATTTGGACAATAGGGAAGAAAAATAAAAACAGGAGTCCACAAAAGACGCCCGTTAAACCCACAATGACGAAAGATGAGCTAGCCACAAAGGACACTCTCACTTTCAGCCTCCAAACCCTGATGTTGACATCTACAAACTACACGATTTGGGCTGTACGTACAAAAGCAATATTAAATGCCAATAACCTCTGGGAAGTAGTGGAACCCCAAGAAGGAACGTCAAAGGTAGATGTAAAGTGTTAGAGTTATGGATATAAATTAATATTAGTATTGTCACAATTCGCATTTTCGAGTCTTTACTATGCACGGGATTGCATCATTTCAATTTACGTATGTTCATTAAACGTTACCACTCAGTCATTACTACTAGTATTATACCCAAATACTCCCGACTATGATCCTAATATATTTTCATGCTAATTGATGCGCGTGATGTGTCGTTGCGGTTTAGCAGTTTTAATGCCTACTCAAGTTTTAAATTTATATTTAGCCGACTTATCAATAACACACACACTTAACGAGCAGTGTACCCGGTCAGTATGAAGATAATGGTAAGTAGAGTGTCGATCACTAAGAGTGGAACGTATTATCTCGTTAATCTAATCAGTATTTTAATATCCTAACGCAAGGGGGTTTCAGCCTGAGAGACTGGCACGGTTTTGTTTGCAATTAAATAATAAAATAAACCAATAGGCACGAATCAGCAAGTAGCACACACGTACACAGATAAATACTCGAGACAATAAGAGGGCTGTCCTTATGATTAAGTAGATTGTCACTTGTTTTATTGATAGCTTTATATGAAGTGTATGTAGTTAATCCTTTCTCGTTGGTCCTATTCTTATCGGCGAGTAAACCCTTAATGATTACTTATGTCTAAAAGTTATTCCTAAGTGATCAATTTAGAAACAACCGTGGGAGCCACATTATGTCCCGCAGTCAAATGCCCGCAAGCCACTAATAAACACAGAGGTTATCAATGCACTAATAAGTAGTAACCAAAGACATCAACATATAAACTTTAATTGATGGGAAAGCAAGTATTAAAGGGAGTGCAATCTTTCGTTGTCACATTACACAAGCCACCAATCCTGATGAATTAAAGTTTGCTAACACAATAAAACAAAACTACTTAATGAATTAAACACATGCAGCACCTTCTTACAGCTCTTGTATCTTTGATTTGGGTGTGTCTTGTGCTGCCTCCTTGACTGAATTCGTCCTTTGTTCCTCCTGTTCGGTCTTAGGTTTAAAACTTTCGGAACTCTTAAACTCGTCTGGTCTTTAGGGTATTTATAGTTTTTGTCTGAGGGAAGATGCGGCGCATCTATTAAGTAGATGCGGCGCATTGACTTAACTTCGCGTGGGGTCCAAGATTATAATATTCAGGAATATTCGTACACCGCCAGAAGATGCGGCGTAACTCCATGATTAGATGCGGCGCATGTCCTCTTGTATCTTGGATCGTATCTAGTGATATCTTGATATAGATGCGGCGCATGTTGAGAGTGAGATGCGGCGCATCTGGAGCAGAATTGACTTGATCTTGTCCATGTCAGTAGACTTTCACTTTATGCACGTTTTGCTCCATAATTAGTCCAAAATCGCCAAGTTTCACCAAATGCTTGTTTTTACCTGAGAATTACAAAAGTAAACGATTAAGTATCAATCCTCATACATAATATAGTAAAACAAGTCAAATTAATAGGATAAATGATGGTAATAAAATGTACTTATTTGAGTTCATCAAATATCCCCCCACTTGAACTTTACTTGTCCCCAAGTAAACCTTAGAATTTCTCTTATGAAAATGTATCCTAAAAGATGTTAGGATTTATTTTATATTTAAGCATGCATTCGTTTAATTCATAATCACACAACTAAACACTTTAACGAATTAGAAGTAAAATAAAATAAGTCGATAAAAGCAAATCTAATCGTTTAACTGTCCATTCGTGACGAATATTCTATCATAAGCTTGGCAAGTATACACATCTCCACCACTAAAGCTAAGGAATAACAAGTCTAAAGCGGTAAAAAGGGTTTTTAGGCTTGAGGGTTAATTATTCTTATTTCACTATCGATCTGAAATTCCAGAAAAGGCGACAAAATCACAAATACATGATCAAATCCACGAACACAATACTTGCAATTGCTCAAATCCTTAACTCGAATAGGCTAAAGATAGGTCCAAACTTCACCAATAATAATATATCAAAAAGGGCGACAAAATCATAAATACATAGCCGAATCCACGACTACGATACTTAAGATTGCTCAAATCCCTAATCTCAATAAATCAAAGGTTTGGTTGGATAAAGAATAATAAAGGGTATGGATAACATTTGGGATATAAATTGGTGTAAAATGAAAAATAAACAAAACAAATAAATTAAAAATCCTAAGTGTGGTTAATCACTATCCCAACCATCCCATGAATAAGACTCATATCATTGAATAACTCACGCTTTAACACTTGAAACACACGCTTTAGGTAGACACGAATTATACTCAACAAGATCTTAATCAAATAATAAACCTCAATCGGCGTTCCCATAACTGCCAATTCCCATTCAATCCATAGATATAATACAACAAATAGTGGCCATATGAACCACTTACATAACTTTACATAAGTTGGTTTAAAATAAACATCCAACTCTTTTTTTCTTTCTTTTTCTTTTCTCATTTTTTTTCGATTTTTTTTTTTTTTTTTTTTTTTTTTTTTTTTTTTTTTTTTTTTTCAACATATAGATAGATTTTAAAATTTTCACCACATCACTATAACTTTCTTTCCGGATAATTTTCCCATACTTTTCATACTTTCAGAAATAACGGTAATAGCGAAAGTAGTAAACACACGAAAAATAAACTCCAAAATATACAATATTTACTTTCACTCCAATTGCATTGTGCAATTTCCCGACCTAACCATAGATAATGAATTACGCACGCGAACACAGGTAATGTAAGGAAACACACTCTGCCTATAGCAATTAACCAACCACGGATTCTAATCTACAGGGTAGGCTAAGGTATAAGGGTGTAACGAAACATTTTAAACATAGGTGTAAGAAACGAAAGGAATGGCTCTGAGTGTTTTTCTAGGGGTATCTTACTCTAAAAATGAGAGTAACAAAAGGGTTTATACGGGGGTTAACTAACCAGTGTAGTTAGTCAATAACACATAACATATAATAGGCTATTTTGGGTGTAATCCTAGAATTTTACCAATTTAGACAAGTCATTCCAATTATATAAATAATACTCATTATGGTGGTCTCGAATAGTATACAAGCCAAGTTCAAAAGTTTACAAGTCACCGGCACACTCATAGATTTGTGAATTTTGAAAAATCACAATTTTTGAAAATAACGTCATGTGTGCAGCTATGCAACTTAGATCTTAAACAAAAACATGCTAAAAAATTTTTTAAGTTTGATATATTAAGCACATTTTAAGCATAATTTTTGAAAAAGTTTAGGACAAGTAAGTGTTAAGTGTTCTAATTCTCCAATCCCCCCACTTAAGTTAAACAACGTCCTCGTTGTTTGTATAAAAGGTTAAAAACTGGAAAATTAAAAGAATTAGAACAGAAAAACTCCCCTGAGATTTGCTCGGTATGATCCTCCATTAGTATAAGAGCAAAAATCATCTTTCTCGTGGATTAGAACGTTAAAGCTTCATACTTGATGTATCCACAGGAAATCCAGGAAACTATAATACCACCAATACTTTAAAACACACCTAAGATAAGAAAGGTTCAAACTTGCATAATACATTAGTAGTTAGATAAAAATAAAACTTAAAAATTAAAACTGAAAATCATCAGGTCAGTCGATGCGCCGTATCTTATTGAAGAAGATACGCCGTATCGAGCCTGGAATTAATACGGATCAGAATAAAGATGCGCCGCATCCTTAACCAGGGATGCGCCGCATTAAAATAAACTGATAAATAGTTTTAAAGTCGAAAATAAAAATGCAGAAAAATAAAATAAGATATGACCATTGCAGGAGATGCGTCGCATCTCAGGATGGAGATGCGCCGTATCCTCAGCGGGTCTGACTGACTCGACACAAACAGAAAATTAAAAGATAAATCCGGGTTGTCTCCCGGTCAGCACTTGTCTTTATTCCAGAGTCTTCAAGTTAGACTCACGTTCAGCTCTTTAATATCGATCATTTATTCCTACATGGCCACGTAGGATCCATTTAGCAACCAAATCGTCTCGTATATATTCAGGTCCCAAATTCAAAACTCCTTTGTAGAATCCTTCCATCAATTGATATGGGTACTCAATCCCTCTCTTATTGTCATCATCACTAACAAAAAGGAATGGAGAAAATTTGTTGCAAATCCTGCTAGTAGCATATTTAAATCCGGGGTGAGTTCGGGGCATCATATAAGTGATAATGTCGCTTCCACATTGGAAGGTGATCTTTCCTTCAAATCGTTTTGCATTAATAGTGATCTCCCTACAAAATGATTTTCCAACAATTACTTCACCCATATTGCTGTCACAATAGGCATTCATGTCTTCAACAACGGCGAACTCAGTTACAATAGTAAAGCGTCCAACAAAGATCGGGACATTAATGAAGGCACCAACTACATTCTTTCCTTTATACTCCACTTTGTTTCTCATAATGGAATTGTAAAACCTTCTTGACATGACATTGATTGGTAAAATAGGAAAGAAATTGGCGTCAATACACTTGTACCCAATCATGCATGTGAATTGCAAATTGTAAGCACAATCGGCGTGGATCCTTCTACCATAGTCCCAAGAACCATCATACCCCTCAAATTCATCGTAATTCCTAGTATTAATAACGTTAATTTTTGGGCTATCAAGAATTTCTCCTTCTTCTAACTCAGATTCCGCATCATCCATGAATAGGTCATTAGATTCGAATGGTCCATTAAGGTCATTAAGTTCAATGTAGTCCCCATTGTAATGTTCTGGTGATTTTTCATGCACTAATACATCGTTCATAAAATTGTCTTCGAAGTCGATTAGTTCTCCGAATCCCTCCATTTTCCTTCTGAAATAATCACAAAAGCATCAGTAGGATCTGTCCGCTAAGAAGAAAAATCAATGAGTTTAGAAACGGATATACGAATACAGAATAGCTGATATCTGCAGACGATGCGCCGTATCCAAAAAGTTGGATACGCCGTATCTTATAATCGTTAAAATTAAATCAGACTTTATTCAGAAAATAGATACGCCGCTTTGAATTTATGAATGCGCCGTATCGAATTAATTAATCAAAAATCAGCTTATCTAATTAAAATTAAATGCGTCGTATTAACGAAAGTTAATGCGCCGTAATTTCGTTACGTTTAAAAGTACAAGATTTTTGATTCAGTAAGATGCGCCGTATCGACAGAGATCGATACGTCGTATCTGTTTAATAATTCGCAAACTGTTTTTAATTAAAATAATAGATACGCCGTATCTACGAAAGCAGATGCGTCGTATGGCGTTAACGTTTAGAAATTTTTTTTCAAAAACAGATACGCCGTATCTGCTAAAGCAGATGCGTCGTATTACTTTATCGCTTAGAAAAATTTTCTTGTTAAAAACAGATACGCCGTATCTTGGGGAAAAGATGCGTCGTATCGAATTAATTAAACGCGTTGTATTTTTTTAAAAATTAAACGCAATACGCCGTATCTGAGAGATCAGATGCGCCGTATCGTTTGATTTAGCACAGTACAACGATAGCAGAACAGAAAATACGAAAAAATTAAAACAAATAAAAACACACAACGAAAATAAAACACACAAAAACAAAAAATAAAAGCAAACAAATAACACACAAAACAACAAATATGCAAAATAATACAATGATGCAATTAATCTAATAAAAAGAAAAACCTAATTAAAATACTAATCAAATTAACAGAAAATAACAATTCACTCCCCGGCAGCGGCGCCAAAAACTTGATGCGCGTGATGTGTCATTGCGGTTTAGCAGTTTTAATGCCTACTCAAGTTTTAAATTTATATTTAGCCGACTTATCAATAACACACACACTTAACGAGCAGTGTACCCGGTCAGTATGAAGATAATGGTAAGTAGAGTGTCGATTACTAAGAGTGGAACGTATTATCTCGTTAATCTAATCAGTATTTTAATATTCTAACGCAAGGGGGTTTCAGCCTGAGAGACTGGCACGGTTTTGTTTGCAATTAAATAATAAAATAAACCAATAGGCACGAATCAGCAAGTAGCACACACGTACACAGATAAATACTCGAGACAATAAGAGGGTTGTCCTTATGATTAAGTAGATTGTCACTTGTTTTATTGATAGCTTTATATGAAGTGTATGTAGTTAATCTTTTCTCGTTGGTCCTATTCTTATCGGCGAGTAAACCCTTAATGATTACTTATGTCTAAAAGTTATTCCTAAGTGATCAATTTAGAAACAACCGTGGGAGCCACATTATGTCCCGCAGTCAAATGCCCGCAAGCCACTAATAAACACAGAGGTTATCAATGCACTAATAAGTAGTAACCAAAGACATCAACATATAAACTTTAATTGATGGGAAAGCAAGTATTAAAGGGAGTGCAATCTTTCGTTGTCACATTACACAAGCCACCAATCCTGATGAATTAAAGTTTGCTAACACAATAAAACAAAACTACTTAATGAATTAAACACATGCAGCACCTTCTTACAGCTCTTGTATCTTTGATTTGGGTGAGTCTTGTGCTGCCTCCTTGACTGAATTCGTCCTTTGTTCCTCCTGTTCGGTCTTAGGTTTAAAACTTTCGGAACTCTTAAACTCGTCTGGTCTTTGGGGTATTTATAGTTTCTGTCTGAGGGAAGATGCGGCGCATCTATTAAGTAGATGCGGCGCATTGACTTAACTTCATGTGGGGTCCAAGATTATAATATTCAGGAATATTCGTACACCGCCAGAAGATAAGGCGTAACTCCATGATTAGATGCGGCGCATGTCCTCTTGTATCTTGGATCGTATCTAGTGATATCTTGATATAGATGCGGCGCATGTTGAGAGTGAGATGCGGCGCATCTGGAGCAGAATTGACTTGATCTTGTCCATGTCAGTAGACTTTCACTTTATGCACGTTTTGCTCCATAATTAGTCCAAAATCGCCAAGTTTCACCAAATGCTTGTTTTTACCTGAGAATTACAAAAGTAAACGATTAAGTATCAATCCTCATACATAATATAGTAAAACAAGTCAAATTAATAGGATAAATGATGGTAATAAAATGTACTTATTTGAGTTCATCACTAATTTTGATGATATAAAATTTATATTATTAATTTACCCGGTGTTTTGAAACCTTTTGCTATATTTTCCCGTTTAGAGCTTATAACTCCATCGGTTTGCGATATTTCATCACGATCATTATTTTAACACCCGATTCTTATCAGTAACATGATTTTATAAGTTTTTACAACTTTGTCGTATTTTATTTTTATTCGTCACGATTTATTTTTAGTTAACCCGGTACCCGGTACCCGATAACGCCGAAAATATACACTAAACTAACTAAAGCTTACCCTAAAATATCTTATAAGCTAAAAATAACCATTTTACCACTTCCTAAATACCTTGTGCCGCCCCCCTTATTGCATCTTATAAGCCTAATAAGTTAAACTACCTTAAATGCTTAACTTTGCTTATAACTAACATTATTTTCATAACACATTTTCACTAGCAAAAAGATCACAAACTCTCTCCCTCTCCCTCCCTAGTCCACGGCCAAACAAGAAGCAAGGATCATCCATAATATTTTTTTCAAGCTAAAGGGTTATACTAGTTCCTTATATCATCCTTGTTAGGGTTTTGCAATAAAAACTCCAAGGTTGTGGTCATTTTTCATCCTAACTCATCAATCTTCAAGTAAGCTTCAAGTGAACTTTTTCATCATCTCATACTTTCATTTGATCATTAACATCATGTATTTTCAAGTTATAATGGTTAAACATGCAAGTTACATATGTTACTTATACCACTTTACTTTAAAAACTACCTTAAACACTAGATCAGTAAGTTTTATTTACATCCTCACGAAGCCCGTCATTTTTGGTGAAGTTTAGGACCCATGACACCCTAAGAAGGTGTATGGTAGGATTTGTGTATTTGTGGAGTTGTTTTGAAGTAGTTTGAGCAAGCCGCGAACCAAGAAAATGAGTTTCTAACGTATATACAAACCTACTGTCCCAAAAATGTAAATCTGGAAAAATCAGTAAACATGCCGTTATTTTGGCCTTCATATTCAGAAAATACACTCATAGACGAAAACGTGGGTGCTTGAATCACTAAAAACCGAGTTATAACGAAGAAGTTATGAATTTTTAAAGTTAGGCGACAAAAACTATTATTTTCAGAAAATACATGCTGTTAGCCGAACTTCAAGGGACAGAACGAGGCGTTAGCCGAAGTCTAGCTGAGCCGAGCCACTGAAAATATGTTAGTTCATGTTATGACGAACGCGTGGATATAAAGAACGTTGAAAACGGACTTGTAACGACCGAGATATGAATTTTTGAAAAGCCGACGAACAACACTTATTTTGACAGCATTGCAACACATATAATTTCTAAGTGTAAAACTAGCAAGTCACTAAGTTCATAGCCTATTTTATTTATGATCGAGGCGCGTATGATCAAAACTCAAAAGAGACGGCATTGAGATTATGTTACAAGGATTTCAAAAACGTCAAGTTCTATTACTAACTCTTAACGTACAATATTTTACGACTAGTTTTGCGAGGCCGTTTGGTCATATTTTCACAAGTTGTAAAAGTGATATTTTGCGACGAAACTATTTTATTTGGCGATAAAACATCAAATGAGGATCGTGGAGTATCATTCCAACATTTTTACGCGAAATATAGTATATGACTTGCCGAGATGTCAAAAATATATTTTTCGACAGAAAACGTTATTTTCAAAAATAACGAGTGGTATCGTTAACATACGTATTTGCATGAGTTGCATGGTATCATTGCTTACATTGGGTCACATCATTCAACATAGGTTGCGGTTAGAGACCGAGCCTCATTTTCATCATATACATTGTGATCATTGTGCTATCATATCAGGTGAGTTTCATAGCCCCTACTTTATACGTTTTGAACTTTTTGGGGGAGATACATGCTTAAACTGCTAGCTTACATATATGATTGTGTTAAACTTATTTGCGTTATTCTTGAAAGCAACTCGCGGACCTAAGTATCTATCACTTGGGGTAGCCGTACAGTACATATCGCGGACCTAAGTATCTAACACTTGGGGTAGCCGTACAGTACATATCATGGACCTAAGTATCTAACACTTGGGGTAGCCGTACAGAACATATCACGGACCTAAGTATCTATCACTTGGGGTAGCCGAACATAAGTCTCCTAGTGAGCAGCATAAGGTCTTCTAGTGTTATAGAACGCACCTCGTATACGCACATGTCTTACTCAAGCTATATTTTAGCAGTGGGTTGTAAACACACAGGTTGCAAGTTTTGTTATGGGCGGGATTTGCAACTGAGTGGATTTACAATGCCTTTGCTGTGGAAACATTCTCGAAGAACTTTTCAACTTATTGATAACAAACTTTATGAACTCACCAACCTTTGTGTTGACACTTTTTAGCATGTTTATCTCAGGTTAGTAAGGCGATAGCAGATGCTTGGAGCAGAGAGTCTTAGGGCACGTTTTTCTGAAGACTTTTTCTTTTATCATTTACCATTCGATATACTTTAAAAACTTATGTACTATTCTACTTTGGGATCTTTTGCTTGTAAACTATGACTTTTATCTATTCGAATGGTAACTTTTCAAAACGTCTCATTTAGAGGTCGTTTTCTATATCTTGTACTTTGTGCCCTGAAGTAGCATCCCATTGACACTATCGTTCCGCTGCGATATTTTTGGGGGTGTTACAGATTGGCATCAGAGACTTTGGTTATAGAGAACTAGGTTGCATTTAGTACCTAGACTATAACTACTATATACGTTGGGACTCTCCTCCTTATCGCCTTAGACACGTTTAGTGCGCACATGCTTTCCGATAGATTTTTTCATCTAGATCCGGGCTGTTAGATGATACGCCTTAGTACTGATAGGGAAATCCCATAATTTAGTCAAGTCATCAAAAATGTGGAGCTCAATAATAACTGGTTATTTAACTCAATCTTCTGACAGTTCTTGTTTGATGAGACATGAGATTGAGTTAAATAAAGGTTATTATTTAGCTGCAGAGATTTGATGATTCACGGAGGATGGGAGTTCTCTTGAAGATACTTTTTAGAGACTAAACCTTACCGTGACTTCATCACCTAAGAGAGGCTCCTATATACCGAGTGCGACACTCCCTAAGTACCCTCACCACAGTACTCCTTCACCATTTAGGATCGGATGATAGAATGACTACCTACTTAAAGAACATCAATCGCTGAGATATGTGTGCTTGGTAATATGTACACGTGTGAAAGGAGGCAATTATAATTATGGGTGGCCAACATAATTATAAATGCATCACGACACACTTGGACATATGTGACCATGCTTACATTGATCGGCATTGGCACCATTTAGGAGGCAACTCGCGACGTGGTACTATGTATGAGGACGATGAGTATAGATTGGGTGGTCAACGGTTTCCCTCATCTCTAGCGTTCACCATATGTCCTTCCTTGTAGGAAATGGCACCAAGGAGGACAACTCGCAGCACTAGCCGAGGAGGTGCGGCGTCAAGGGGTGGAAGGACTGGTGGACGTGGTGGTAGAGGAGGCGGTAGCGGTATTGACAATAATGATAACAACCATGGTGGAACTCCTGATTTTGCTGCCATCATCGCTCAACAAATTCAAAACTTGCTTCCCACTATTTTCACTCAAGTTGGCAATCACATCAACAACTCGGGAAACCACGGAAGCAGAAATGACGACACCAATGGGGTAGGTGTGAATGAGACCGTCACCCATGCAACTGGATGCACGTATAAGGAATTTACGGCATGTAAACCAATAGAGTTTGATGGTACTGGAGGCGCCTTGGCATATACACGATGGGTAGAGAAGATGGAGTCGGTGATCGACATCAGTAATTGTGCCGCTCATCAGAAGGTGAAGTATTCTGCATGCTTGCTGTTGGGAAAGGCATTGACTTGGTGGAACACACAGATTCAAGCTAGGGGTAGGGAAGCAGCCATAGGTATGACATGGGACGAACTTAAGGCACTACTGAAAGAGGAGTATTGTTCGGGCAATGAGATGCAAAAACTGGAGAATGAACTTTGGCATCATTCTATGATAGGAGCTGGCCACGCAGTCTACACGGATCGATTCCATGAGTTAGCAAAACTAGTACCTCATCTGGTTACCCATGAATCTAAGAGGATCGAAAGGTACATCTATGGCCTTGTTCCTGAAATTCGAGGAACTATAAAGGCAACTGAGCCTTCCACAATCCAGAGTGCAATAATGAAGGCTGGAGCCCTCACAGATGAGATGGTTAGGAATGGAAATTTGAAAGACAGTGATAAAAGGAAGGGACCGAGTGAGTCGGAAAAGAAAATGGGCACGGTGGTTGACAACAAAAAGGCAAGAACCTTTGCGGCAACTAGTTCTGGTCAGAAAGGGTATGAAGGACCACATCCTAAGTGTACGAAATGTGCTTATCATCATCAGAAGTCTGCGCCCTGCCGCGTGTGTACAAATTGCAATCAGTGGGGTCATTTTACAAATCAGTGTAAAGCACCAGTGAATGTGGGCAACATGAAGAATAACCAAAAGACATGTTATGAGTGTAACAACCCGGATCACCTTCGGTATGCCTGTCCTAGATTGAATAGGGCACCAAGACAAATGCAGGGTAACCCGACACTAGCTTTAGCAATTGAGGGAAACAACCCACAGCCTGAAATCAATATTAGTCCACCAAGGGGTCGAGCATTCTATTTGGGTACCGAGGCAGCCCGCAACGCGTAACGGGTATGTTTTCCCTAGACGATTAAGCATTCTATCATATTGTCCGATTCCAGTAAGATATAGATTTGCCCTGCTAAATTCATACCCAATGTTATTGACCTTAGTTATATTGATTTGATTGGTGTAAGCAATTCCAAAATCGAGCCAATCTTTCAAAAGACCTCATTTCAGGATGTTGAATCCATTCTTTCAGACAACTTGTTTCCTAGCTTGATTTAGTGACAGTTCTTGTTTGATGAGTTGCGAAAATCAAGCTAAGAGTCAAGTTGTTACCCGAGCCGATTCAGTTTAATCTCATGACAGTTCTTGTTTGATGAGTCATGAGATTAAATTTGAATCGACAACCTCAAACCGATTTAGCCTAATCCCATGACAGTTCTTGTTTGATGAGTTGTGGGATTAAGTAAAAATCGGTTACCTAGAGGTCTTTTGAGGGCTACGCTCGAGAATGGGAAAGTTTACCCCATCAAACCTGACCACGAGAACATACGTATGTAGAACGAACGCGCTGAATTCAGGGACTGAATTCCTCTAACGGGTGGAGACTGTCACAATTCGCATTTTCGAGTCTTTACTATGCACGGGATTGCATCATTTCAATTTACGTATGTTCATTAAACGTTACCACTCAGTCATTACTACTAGTATTATACCCAAATACTCCCGACTATGATCCTAATATATTTTCATGCTAATTTTGATGATATAAAATTTATATTATTAATTTACCCGGTGTTTTGAAACCTTTTGCTATATTTTCCCGTTTAGAGCTTATAACTCCATCGGTTTGCGATATTTCATCACGATCATTATTTTAACACCCGATTCTTATCAGTAACATGATTTTATAAGTTTTTACAACTTCGTCGTATTTTATTTTTATTCGTCACGATTTATTTTTAGTTAACCCGGTACCCGATAACGCCGAAAATATACACTAAACTAACTAAAGCTTACCCTAAAATATCTTATAAGCTAAAAATACCATTTTACCACTTCCTAAATACCTTGTGCCGCCCCCCTTATTGCATCTTATAAGCCTAATAAGTTAAACTTCCTTAAATGCTTAACTTTGCTTATAACTAACATTATTTTCATAACACATTTTCACTAGCAAAAAGATCACAAAACCTCTCCCTCTCCCTCCCTAGTCCACGGCCAAACAAGAAGCAAGGATCATCCATAATATTTTTTTCAAGCTAAAGGGTTATACTAGTTCCTTATATCATCCTTGTTAGGGTTTTGCAATAAAAACTCCAAGGTTGTGGTCATTTTTCATCCTAACTCATCAATCTTCAAGTAAGCTTCAAGTGAACTTTTTCATCATCTCATACTTTCATTTGATCATTAACATCATGTATTTTCAAGTTATAATGGTTAAACATGCAAGTTACATATGTTACTTATACCACTTTACTTTAAAAACTACCTTAAACACTAGATCAGTAAGTTTTATTTACATCCTCACGAAGCCCGTCATTTTTGGTGAAGTTTAGGACCCATGACACCCTAAGAAGGTGTATGGTAGGATTTGTGTATTTGTGGAGTTGTTTTGAAGTAGTTTGAGCAAGCCGCGAACCAAGAAAATGAGTTTCTAACGTATATACAAACCTACTGTCCCAAAAATGTAAATCTGGAAAAATCAGTAAACATGCCGTTATTTTGGCCTTCATATTCAGAAAATACACTCATAGACGAAAACGTGGGTGCTTGAATCACTAAAAACCGAGTTATAACGAAGAAGTTATGAATTTTTAAAGTTAGGCGACAAAAACTATTATTTTCAGAAAATACATGCTGTTAGCCGAACTTCAAGGGACAGAACGAGGCGTTAGCCGAAGTCTAGCTGAGCCGAGCCACTGAAAATATGTTAGTTCATGTTATGACGAACGCGTGGATATAAAGAACGTTGAAAACGGACTTATAACGAACGAGATATGAATTTTTGAAAAGCCGACGAACACCACTTATTTTGACAGCATTGCAACACATATAATTTCTAAGTGTAAAACTAGCAAGTCACTAAGTTCATAGCCTATTTTATTTATGATCGAGGCGCGTATGATCAAAACTCAAAAGAGACGGCATTGAGATTATGTTACAAGGATTTCAAAAACGTCAAGTTCTATTACTAACTCTTAACGTACAATATTTTACGACTAGTTTTGCGAGGCCGTTTGGTCATATTTTCACAAGTTGTAAAAGTGATATTTTGCGACGAAACTATTTTATTTGGCGATAAAACATCAAATGAGGATCGTGGAGTATCATTACAACATTTTTACGCGAAATATAGTATATGACTTGCCGAGATGTCAAAAATATATTTTTCGACAGAAAACGTTATTTTCAAAAATAACGAGTGGTATCGTTAACATACGTATTTGCATGAGTTGCATGGTATCATTGCTTACATTGGGTCACATCATTCAACATAGGTTGCGGTTAGAGACCGAGCCTCATTTTCATCATATACATTGTTATCATTGTGCTATGATATCAGGTGAGTTTCATAGCCCCTACTTTATACATTTTGAACTTTTTTTGGGGGAGATACATGCTTAAACTGCTAGCTTACATATATGATTGTGTTAAACTTATTTGCGTTATTCTTGAAAGCAACTCGCGGACCTAAGTATCTATCACTTGGGGTAGCCGTACAGTACATATCGCGGACCTAAGTATCTAACACTTGGGGTAGCCGTACAGTACATATCATGGACCTAATTATCTAACACGTGGGGTAGCCGTACAGAACATATCACGGACCTAAGTATCTATCACTTGGGGTAGCCGAACATAAGTCTCCTAGTGAGCAGCATAAGGTCTTCTAGTGTTATAGAACGCACCTCGTATACGCACATGTCTTACTCAAGCTATATTTTAGCAGTGGGTTGTAAACACACAGGTTGAAAGTTTTGTTATGGGCGGGATTTGCAACTGAGTGGATTTAAAATGCCTTTGCTGTGGAAACATTCTCGAAGAACTTTTCAACTTATTGATAACAAACTTTATGAACTCACCAACCTTTGTGTTGACACTTTTTAGCATGTTTATCTCAGGTTAGTAAGGCGATAGCAGATGCTTGGAGCAGAGAGTCTTAGGGCACGTTTTTCTGAAGACTTTTGCTTTTATCATTTACCATTCGATATACTTTAAAAACTTATGTACTATTCTACTTTGGGATCTTTTGCTTGTAAACTATGACTTTTATCTATTCGAATGGTAACTTTTCAAAACGTCTCATTTAGAGGTCGTTTTCTATACCTTGTACTTTATGCCCTGAAGTAGCATCCCATTGACACTATCGTTCCGCTGCGATATTTTTGGGGGTGTTACAAGTATGACCAGTTTCGAACACGAGACTTCGGGATTGCACACATTACGTATGAGTTTCAATGTTTTAATAATTAATATATTAAGTTATGATTAATTATTAAATCACAAATATTAATATGGTCGAACAAGGAAAGAGGAGTGGGTTGAATGTCGATTTTTGGAATTTGAGGAGGTGTTGGACTCAAACTAGGAGAGCAAGTTTGGAGTGTATATAAACCCCTCAAAGCTTCATATGATCGATAGACTAAATATATCCCTAACCGATATTAATCAATCGGTACTATTCAACCACTCCACTGACATACAATCACAAACAGTAAAAGGAGTAAATATACTATGCATGTGCATGAATTATTAATACGTGTACTGTGCATGCATATGTATATGCATGAATATAAGATTACTCTTTTATATTCTTGATTAGACGAACTGTGAAGTGTCCCTAGGGGATTCGATCATGTATTATCAAGAACATCAAAACCTAGTTGTTGTGATGTTTTATTTGTGATACATGAACCTAGCTTTTCACATTGAAACGCTACTAATATGTGTGTACAAGAATGGAGATCAAGCTTACTTTAGCTTGAGTTATTTTTCCCCAATTCGATTTGTAGGTGGTCGATTTTATAAACCCTAAGTTAGGGTTTTACCGGATCTTGGACATTTGGTTTCTTGTTTGGCTAGAAACCAAAGGTACGCATTACTTTTATTTTAGTTAATTAATTACTTGTATAATTGATGCGTGGTTTTGCAACCTTACAACAGGTTTTACCTCTCGAGGGATCTCAAGAGGCTTACAACCCCACCAGGCAGTGTACCTGACCGATGTAGTATAGTGTAGTGGTAAGTACGGGGGATTGATCGTTCTCCACAGGGAATAGTGTTCGTTAGGTATGAAAAACTACTCTAATTAGGTCTAAGGGTGAGAGAAGATTCTTTTTGTGTTTTTATAATTTTATGAAAGCAAGTAAAATCTCGGGTTTGAAAGAGTGGGCGGAATTAGTTGCTAGTCAACTAAACCAAGTTACTACGAATGCAAATAAAATAAAATAACGGAAAATGAAAATGTGGTGAAACTTATATGGAGAGAAATGTGTTTACTTAGATTTCCTTACTCCCTAACTATCTTTTACCGGTTGATTAGTGTGTATTAGTTGCGTTGATGACGGGTGTATTCCTTAATACCAATCGTGGGGTGGCGTACGTACTTCCCCAACTCTATGAGCTCCTACTTCACTCCTATGTCGAGCCGGATAGGAAGCTCCTAACATGGGATCACTAGAATACGCTCATGCATTAAATACAACCATAAAAACCATAGTACGCATTGGTTCATGTTTCTTAAGACGTTCAAGCAAGTTATCGTATAGGAAGTTAGCCAGTTTTCTTAAGCCTAACATAGATGAACAATCATCCAATACAACTAATAACACACTAATAACCAATAATCAATAGCTAGGTTTCATTAGATCTAAGCAAACACAAAGAAAACCTAGCCTAGCATGTTAAACAAAAGACAAGAACAAGATAGAATCAAACAACACATAGACATATTGAATGATTCATTGATAACTTATCTTCAATGTAACATGGAAGATCTCAAGGCAAAAAGCCTTGAAAAAGCTGCTAAAATCGTCTTAGGGTTTTTCACACACAAAGTTCCACACTAATGACAAAAAATTGCAAAACTATATATAGAGATTAAGGGCTGACGGCGTCACGTTGTAGATTCTGACGCCGTCACCTCGCCGCTTTTAGGGTTCCCGGATGGCCTTCCTGACGCCGTCCCTCTTTAGACCTCCAAAATCCGTTCTGGCTTATCAAAGCTCGACGCCGTCAGAAATAAGCTTGACGCCGTCCCTCTTTAAATTAAGTCGTGACGACCTTGATCAGATTAAAGGGTGACGCCGTCAGATTTTTCATGCAAAATTCTCTGGCTTATCAAGAGTAATTTTCATATCCACCTTTTTCTTGCCAAGCCATGACGCCGTCTGGGGAAAATCCTGACGCCGTCAAAGGTACTTTTTAGCCGATTTTGAGACTTTGTCGTTTTCTTCACTTTTATGCTCCAAAAACGTCCAAAATGCTTCCTTTTCCAGATTTCTTCTCAAAAGTACCTAAAATGACAAAAGGAACGATTTAGGGCAATATTTGATCAAATAAATACGATTTAGGGCTTAAATGACCCCCTAAAAGCGGTACACTTTTCGCTTCATCAAATACCCTTACACTTGAGATTTGCTTGTCCTCAAGCAAATGCGCTTTTATTCTAATCAAAATACAAGTTAGGGGTCATTTAATGCTAACATAAAAGTAATTACAACAAATATTCGTTCCACTATAATCATAATAAGCACGGAGATTACAAACTAGCACCTCACAAGTAGTGTTTAGATACTCACATCTCTCAAGTGTCATCAAAATAAATCTCATAAATGAAAACGGATAATATCTCTCACTACCTGTCATAGAAAATAGATTACCATAGGCTTGGGAAAGGATCAAGAACCTCCTCCACTAGGCGTAAGCACCTAAGATAAACTATCAAAGAGGGCTTTTAAATGGGTTATAACGTTAGGTGTAGGGATATGATAAACACGGTTTTGTTGGATAAGGAATATTTTACTGGTTGCGAGTTAAAGATCTTGATTAATTACATGTACTATACAATGTTGCTAAGCCAAGACTCGACTCAATCTTAAGCTAAAAACAAAATAACAAAAATATAAAATAAACATAAAATGAAACGGGATGGTAGTCCGTATGTTTTTTCTATTTTTCTTTTTCTCTTTTTTTTTTTTTTTTTTTTTTTTTTTTTTTTTTTTTTTTTGCATACACTTTTGCCCTACCATCCAAAATAATACATCATAGGGGCGTTGCATTCCCCTTACACTTGAACTTTTACATAACTTTACAAATAACTATTCTAATGACTCGAATTAAGATAATCGAAACACTTGGAGTACTTTTAAAATATTTAGCACATATGGGGGTAATAATGTTGTTCTTCCTCATTACTCCATTACACTAGTACTTTACCCATGAGTCCCAATCGTCCCAAAACAATATGTACAAGGATATGACTCGACTTAGCAACCATGTAATCAATTAGATAATTAACTTGGGTTTAAACAAATGTTGTCACAATAATGCACTAAAAATGAGTGCATATAAGGTAGGCTAAGGCGATTTGGGTGTATATTTTAGTGGGGTGTAACAAATTCTTCCTTTAAGTAAAATGCTTAAAGGTCGAAACGAAAAGATAGGCTCTGAGGGGTGTACTAGGGGTATCGTGTACTAAAAATGAGTACAACGCAAAGGGTGTGGGAGAATTACTTGACCAATGTAGCCAATGTAATTATAACAAAAACACAGGTGTAAAACAATGGGTTAATCCTAATGCCTCATATCATGTAGTAAATCTAACTACACGAATGTAGTCTCACTTGTGGCCTCGGAATGGTCCTAACGCAAGTTCTAGAATCTGAGTGCTATCGGTACACACATCATAGCATAAATGCTTTTCCTACCAATTCTAGGGGCGAACCTCACATATTTGGGGGTGGAAAAATTTTTAGTGGTACGGTTTTGTGCTAGTCATATAACTCCTATCCGTGAGACGCTCATTAAGATCAAAGTTTCACTCCTAAATGTTGTAAAAAATTTTAAATTTGGCACTAAAATTACCCTAACAGGTATTTATCTCAATTTTATTACACATCTACTATTAAACAAACAAAAATCAGGTGCAATAGCATTCTCTAATCGTAGTTTTGGAAGTTGAGATGGTATCAAACTGGCTAACCTCCTATACGGTAACTTGCTTGAACGTCTTAAGAAACATGAACCAATGCGTACTAGGTTTATTTGGTTGTATTTAATGCATGAGCGAATTCTAGTGATCCCATTAATACCAATCGTGGGGTGGCGTACGTACTTCCCCAACTCTATGAACTCCTACTTCACTCATATGTCGAGCCGGCTAAGAAGCTCCTAACATGGGATCACTAGAATTCGCTCATGCATTAAATACAACCATAAAAACCTTAGTACGCATTGGTTCATGCTTCTTAAGACGTTCAAGCAAGTTACCGTATAGGAAGTTAGCCAGTTTTCTTAAGCCTAACATAGATGAACAATCATCCAATACAACTAATAACACACTAATAACCAATAATCAATAGCTAGGTTTCATTAGATCTAAGCAAACACAAAGAAAACCTAGCCTAGCATGTTAAACAAAAGACAAGAACAAGATAGAATCAAACAACACATAGACATATTGAATGATTCATTGATAACTTATATTCAATGTAACATGAAAGATCTCAAGGCAAAAAGCCTTGAAAAAGCTGCTAAAATCGTCTTAGGGTTTTTCACACACAAAGTTCCACACTAATGACAAAAAATTGCAAAACTATATATAGAGATTAAGGGCTGACGGCGTCACGTTGTAGATTCTGACGCCGTCACCTCGCCGCTTTTAGGGTTCCCGGATGGCCTTCCTGACGCCGTCCCTCTTTAGACCTCCAAAATCCGTTCTGGCTTATCAAAGCTCGACGCCGTCTGAAATAAGCTTGACGCCGTCCCTCTTTAAATTAAGTCGTGACGATCTTGATCAGATTAAAGGGTGATGCCGTCAGATTTTTCATGCAAAATTCTCTGGCTTATCATGAGTAATTTTCATATCCACCTTTTTCTTGCCAAGCCATGACGCCGTCTGGGGAAAATCCTGACGCCGTCAAAGGTACTATTTTAGCCGATTTTGAGACTTTGTCGTTTTCTTCACTTTTATGCTCCAAAAACGTCCAAAATGCTTCCTTTTCCAGATTTCTTCTCAAAAGTACCTAAAATGACAAAAGGAACGATTTAGGGCAATATTTGATCAAATAAATACGATTTAGGGCTTAAATGACCCCTTAAAAGCGGTACACTTTTCGCTTCATCAAATACCCTTACACTTGAGATTTGCTTGTCCTCAAGCAAATGCGCTTTTATTCTAATCAAAATACAAGTTAGGGGTCATTTAATGCTAACATAAAAGTAATTACAACAAATATTCGTTCCACTATAATCATAATAAGCACGGAGATTACAAACTAGCACCTCACAAGTAGTGTTTAGATACTCACATCTCTCAAGTGTCATCAAAATAAATCTCATAAATGAAAACGGATAATATCTCTCACTACCTGTCATAGCAAATAGATTACCATAGGCTTGGGAAAGGATCAAGAACCTCCTCCACTAGGCGTAAGCACCTAAGATGAACTATCAAAGAGGGCTTTTAAATGGGTTATAACGTTAGGTGTAGGGATATGATAAACACGGTTTTGTTGGATAAGGAATATTTTACTGGTTGCGAGTTAAAGATCTTGATTAATTACATGTACTATACAATGTTGCTAAGCCAAGACTCGACTCGATCTTAAGCTAAAAACAAAATAACAAAAATATAAAATAAACATAAAATGAAACGGGATGGTAGTCCGTATGTTTTTTCTATTTTACTTTTTCTCATTTTTTTTTTATTTATATATTTTTTTTTTGCATACACTTTTGCCCTACCATCCAAAATAATACATCATAGGGGCGTTGCATTCCCCTTACACTTGAACTTTTACATAACTTTACAAATAACTATTCTAATGACTCGAATTAAGATAATCGAAACACTTGGAGTACTTTTAGAATATTTAGCACATATGGGGGTAATAATGTTGTTCTTCCCCATTACTCCATTACACTAGTACTTTACCCATGAGTCCCAATCGTCCCAAAACAATATGTACAAGGATATGACTCGACTTAGCAACCATGTAATCAATTAGATAATTAACTTGGGTTTAAACAAATGTTGTCACAATAATGCACTAAAAATGAGTGCATACAAGGTAGGCTAAGGCGATTTGGGTGTATATTTTAGTGGGGTGTAACAAATTCTTCCTTTAAGTAAAATGCTTAAAGGTCGAAATGAAAAGATAGGCTCTGAGGGGTGTACTAGGGGTATCGTGTACTAAAAATGAGTACAACACAAAGGGTGTGGGAGAATTACTTGACCAATGTAGCCAATGTAATTATAACAAAAACACAGGTGTAAAACAATGGGTTAATCCTAATGCCTGTTATCATGTAGTAAATCTAACTACACGAATGTAGTCTCACTTGTGGCCTCGGAATGGTCCTAACGCAAGTTCTAGAATCTGAGTGCTACCGGTACACACATCATAGCATAAATGCTTTTCCTACCAATTCTAGGGGCGAACCTCACATATTTGGGGGTGGAAAATTTTTTAGTGGTACGGTTTTGTGCTAGTCATATAACTCCTATCCGTGAGACGCTCATTAAGATCAAAGTTTCACTCCTAAATGTTGTAAAAAATTTTAAATTTGGCACTAAAATTACCCTAACAGGTATTTATCTCAATTTTATTACACATCTACTATTAAACAAACAAAAATCAAGTGCAATAGCATTCTCTAATCGTACTTTTGGTAGTTGAGATGGTATCAAACTGGCTAATCTCCTATACGGTATATTGCTTGAATGTCTTAAGAAACATGAACCAATGCGTACCAGGTTTATTTGGTTGTATTTAATGCATGAGCGAATTCTAGTGATCCCATTAATACCAATCGTGGGGTGGCGTACGTACTTCCCCAACTCTATGAACTCCTACTTCACTCATATGTCGAGCCGGCTAAGAAGCTCCTAACATGGGATCACTAGAATTCGCTCATGCATTAAATACAACCATAAAAACCTTAGTACGCATTGGTTCATGCTTCTTAAGACGTTCAAGCAAGTTACCGTATAGGAAGTTAGCCAGTTTTCTTAAGCCTAACATAGATGAACAATCATCCAATACAACTAATAACACACTAATAACCAATAATCAATAGCTAGGTTTCATTAGATCTAAGCAAACACAAAGAAAACCTAGCCTAGCATGTTAAACAAAAGACAAGAACAAGATAGAATCAAACAACACATAGACATATTGAATGATTCATTGATAACTTATCTTCAATGTAACATGGAAGATCTCAAGGCAAAAAGCCTTGAAAAAGCTGCTAAAATCGTCTTAGGGTTTTTCACACACAAAGTTCCACACTAATGACAAAAAATTGCAAAACTATATATAGAGATTAAGGGCTGACGGCGTCACGTTGTAGATTCTGACGCCGTCACCTCGCCGCTTTTAGGGTTCCCGGATGGCCTTCCTGACGCCGTCCCTCTTTAGACCTCCAAAATCCGTTCTGGCTAATCAAAGCTCGACGCCGTCAGAAATAAGCTTGACGCCGTCCCTCTTTAAATTAAGTCGTGACGACCTTGATCAGATTAAAGGGTGACGTCGTCAGATTTTTCATGCAAAATTCTCTGGCTTATCATGAGTAATTTTCATATCCACCTTTTTCTTGCCAAGCCATGACGCCGTCTGGGGAAAATCCTGACGCCGTCAAAGGTACTTTTTTAGCCGATTTTGAGATTTTGTCGTTTTCTTCACTTTTATGCTCCAAAAACGTCCAAAATGCTTCCTTTTCCAGATTTCTTCTCAAAAGTACCTAAAATGACAAAAGGAACGATTTAGGGCAATATTTGATCAAATAAATACGATTTAGGGCTTAAATGACCCCCTAAAAGCGGTACACTTTTCGCTTCATCAAATACCCTTACACTTGAGATTTGCTTGTCCTCAAGCAAATGCGCTTTTATTCTAATCAAAATACAAGTTAGGGGTCATTTAATGCTAACATAAAAGTAATTACAACAAATATTCGTTCCACTATAATCATAATAAGCACGGAGATTACAAACTAGCACCTCACAAGTAGTGTTTAGATACTCACATCTCTCAAGTGTCATCAAAATAAATCTCATAAATGAAAACGGATAATATCTCTCACTACCTGTCATAGCAAATAGATTACCATAGGCTTGGGAAAGGATCAAAAACCTCCTCCACTAGGCGTAAGCACCTAAGATGAACTATCAAAGAGGGCTTTTAAATGGGTTATAACGTTAGGTGTAGGGATATGATAAACACGGTTTTGTTGGATAAGGAATATTTTACTGGTTGCGAGTTAAAGATCTTGATTAATTACATGTACTATACAATGTTGCTAAGCCAAGACTCGACTCAATCTTAAGCTAAAAACAAAATAACAAAAATATAAAATAAACATAAAATGAAACGGGATGGTAGTCCGTATGTTTTTTCTATTTTTCTTTTTCTCATTTTTTTTTTTTTTTTTTTTTTTTTTTGCATACACTTTTGCCCTACCATCCAAAATAATACATCATAGGGGCGTTGCATTCCCCTTACACTTGAACTTTTACATAACTTTACAAATAACTATTCTAATGACTCGAATTAAGATAATCGAAACACTTGGAGTACTTTTAGAATATTTAGCACATATGGGGGTAATAATGTTGTTTTTCCCCATTACTCCATTACACTAGTACTTTACCCATGAGTCCCAATCGTCCCAAAACAATATGTACAAGGATATGACTCGACTTAGCAACCATGTAATCAATTAGATAATTAACTTGGGTTTAAACAAATGTTGTCACAATAATGCACTAAAAATGAGTGCATACAAGGTAGGCTAAGGCGATTTGGGTGTATATTTTAGTGGGGTGTAACAAATTCTTCCTTTAAGTAAAATGCTTAAAGGTCGAAACGAAAAGATAGGCTCTGAGGGGTGTACTAGGGGTATCGTGTACTAAAAATGAGTACAACACAAAGGGTGTGGGAGAATTACTTGACCAATGTAGCCAATGTAATTATAACAAAAACACAGGTGTAAAACAATGGGTTAATCCTAATGCCTGTTATCATGTAGTAAATCTAACTACACGAATGTAGTCTCACTTGTGGCCTCGGAATGGTCCTAACGCAAGTTCTAGAATCTGAGTGCTACCGGTACACACATCATAGCATAAATGCTTTTCCTACCAATTCTAGGGGCGAACCTCACATATTTGGGGGTGGAAAATTTTTTAGTGGTACGGTTTTGTGCTAGTCATATAACTCCTATCCGTGAGACGCTCATTAAGATCAAAGTTTCACTCCTAAATGTTGTAAAAAATTTTAAATTTGGCACTAAAATTACCCTAACAGGTATTTATCTCAATTTTATTACACATCTACTATTAAACAAACAAAAATCAAGTGCAATAGCATTCTCTAATCGTACTTTTGGTAGTTGAGATGGTATCAAACTGGCTAATCTCCTATACGGTATATTGCTTGAATGTCTTAAGAAACATGAACCAATGCGTACCAGGTTTATTTGGTTGTATTTAATGCATGAGCGAATTCTAGTGATCCCATTAATACCAATCGTGGGGTGGCGTACGTACTTCCCCAACTCTATGAACTCCTACTTCACTCATATGTCGAGCCGGCTAAGAAGCTCCTAACATGGGATCACTAGAATTCGCTCATGCATTAAATACAACCATAAAAACCTTAGTACGCATTGGTTCATGCTTCTTAAGACGTTCAAGCAAGTTACCGTATAGGAAGTTAGCCAGTTTTCTTAAGCCTAACATAGATGAACAATCATCCAATACAACTAATAACACACTAATAACCAATAATCAATAGCTAGGTTTCATTAGATCTAAGCAAACACAAAGAAAACCTAGCCTAGCATGTTAAACAAAAGACAAGAACAAGATAGAATCAAACAACACATAGACATATTGAATGATTCATTGATAACTTATCTTCAATGTAACATGGAAGATCTCAAGGCAAAAAGCCTTGAAAAAGCTGCTAAAATCGTCTTAGGGTTTTTCACACACAAAGTTCCACACTAATGACAAAAAATTGCAAAACTATATATAGAGATTAAGGGCTGACGGCGTCACGTTGTAGATTCTGACGCCGTCACCTCGCCGCTTTTAGGGTTCCCGGATGGCCTTCCTGACGCCGTCCCTCTTTAGACCTCCAAAATCCGTTCTGGCTTATCAAAGCTCGACGCCGTCAGAAATAAGCTTGACGCCGTCCCTCTTTAAATTAAGTCGTGACGACCTTGATCAGATTAAAGGGTGACGTCGTCAGATTTTTCATACAAAATTCTCTGGCTTATCATGAGTAATTTTCATATCCACCTTTTTCTTGCCAAGCCATGACGCCGTCTGGGGAAAATCCTGACGCCGTCAAAGGTACTTTTTTAGCCGATTTTGAGATTTTGTCGTTTTCTTCACTTTTATGCTCCAAAAACGTCCAAAATGCTTCCTTTTCCAGATTTCTTCTCAAAAGTACCTAAAATGACAAAAGGAACGATTTAGGGCAATATTTGATCAAATAAATACGATTTAGGGCTTAAATGACCCCCTAAAAGCGGTACACTTTTCGCTTCATCAAATACCCTTACACTTGAGATTTGCTTGTCCTCAAGCAAATGCGCTTTTATTCTAATCAAAATACAAGTTAGGGGTCATTTAATGCTAACATAAAAGTAATTACAACAAATATTCGTTCCACTATAATCATAATAAGCACGGAGATTACAAACTAGCACCTCACAAGTAGTGTTTAGATACTCACATCTCTCAAGTGTCATCAAAATAAATCTCATAAATGAAAACGGATAATATCTCTCACTACCTGTCATAGCAAATAGATTACCATAGGCTTGGGAAAGGATCGAAAACCTCCTCCACTAGGCGTAAGCACCTAAGATAAACTATCAAAGAGGGCTTTTAAATAGGTTATAACGTTAGGTGTAGGGATATGATAAACACGGTTTTGTTGGATAAGGAATATTTTACTGGTTGCGAGTTAAAGATCTTGATTAATTACATGTACTATACAATGTTGCTAAGCCAAGACTCGACTCAATCTTAAGCTAAAAACAAAATAACAAAAATATAAAATAAACATAAAATGAAACGGGATGGTAGTCCGTATGTTTTTTCTATTTTTCTTTTTCTCTTTTTTTTTTTTTTTTTTTTTTTTTTTTTGCATACACTTTTGCCCTACCATCCAAAATAATACATCATAGGGGCGTTGCATTCCCCTTACACTTGAACTTTTACATAACTTTACAAATAACTATTCTAATGACTCGAATTAAGATAATCGAAACACTTGGAGTACTTTTAGAATATTTAGCACATATGGGGGTAATAATGTTGTTTTTCCTCATTACTCCATTACACTAGTACTTTACCCATGAGTCCCAATCGTCCCAAAACAATATGTACAAGGATATGACTCGACTTAGCAACCATGTAATCAATTAGATAATTAACTTGGGTTTAAACAAATGTTGTCACAATAATGCACTAAAAATGAGTGCATACAAGGTAGGCTAAGGCGATTTGGGTGTATATTTTAGTGGGGTGTAACAAATTCTTCCTTTAAGTAAAATGCTTAAAGGTCGAAACGAAAAGATAGGCTCTGAGGGGTGTACTAGGGGTATCGTGTACTAAAAATGAGTACAACACAAAGGGTGTGGGAGAATTACTTGACCAATGTAGCCAATGTAATTATAACAAAAACACAGGTGTAAAACAATGGGTTAATCCTAATGCCTGTTATCATGTAGTAAATCTAACTACACGAATGTAGTCTCACTTGTGGCCTCGGAATGGTCCTAACGCAAGTTCTAGAATCTGAGTGCTACCGGTACACACATCATAGCATAAATGCTTTTCCTACCAATTCTAGGGGCGAACCTCACATATTTGGGGGTGGAAAATTTTTTAGTGGTACGGTTTTGTGCTAGTAATATAACTCCTATCCGTGAGACGCTCATTAAGATCAAAGTTTCACTCCTAAATGTTGTAAAAAATTTTAAATTTGGCACTAAAATTACCCTAACAGGTATTTATCTCAATTTTATTACACATCTACTATTAAACAAACAAAAATCAAGTGCAATAGCATTCTCTAATCGTACTTTTGGTAGTTCATATGGTATCAAACTGGCTAATCTCCTATACGGTATATTGCTTGAATGTCTTAAGAAACATGAACCAATGCGTACCAGGTTTATTTGGTTGTATTTAATGCATAAGCGAATTCTAGTGATCCCATTAATACCAATCGTGGGGTGGCGTACGTACTTCCCCAACTCTATGAACTCCTACTTCACGCATATGTCGAGCCGGCTAAGAAGCTCCTAACATGGGATCACTAGAATTCGCTCATGCATTAAATACAACCATAAAAACCTTAGTACGCATTGGTTCATGCTTCTTAAGACGTTCAAGCAAGTTACCGTATAGGAAGTTAGCCAGTTTTCTTAAGCCTAACATAGATGAACAATCATCCAATACAACTAATAACACACTAATAACCAATAATCAATAGCTAGGTTTCATTAGATCTAAGCAAACACAAAGAAAACCTAGCCTAGCATGTTAAACAAAAGACAAGAACAAGATAGAATCAAACAACACATAGACATATTGAATGATTCATTGATAACTTATCTTCAATGTAACATGGAAGATCTCAAGGCAAAAAGCCTTGAAAAAGCTGCTAAAATCGTCTTAGGGTTTTTCACACACAAAGTTCCACACTAATGACAAAAAATTGCAAAACTATATATAGAGATTAAGGGCTGACGGCGTCACGTTGTAGATTCTGACGCCGTCACCTCGCCGCTTTTAGGGTTCCCGGATGGCCTTCCTGACGCCGTCCCTCTTTAGACCTCCAAAATCCGTTCTGGCTTATCAAAGCTCGACGCCGTCAGAAATAAGCTTGACGCCGTCCCTCTTTAAATTAAGTCGTGACGACCTTGATCAGATTAAAGGGTGACGTCGTCAGATTTTTCATGCAAAATTCTCTGGCTTATCATGAGTAATTTTCATATCCACCTTTTTCTTGCCAAGCCATGACGCCGTCTGGGGAAAATCCTGACGCCGTCAAAGGTACTTTTTTAGCCGATTTTGAGATTTTGTCGTTTTCTTCACTTTTATGCTCCAAAAACGTCCAAAATGCTTCCTTTTCCAGATTTCTTCTCAAAAGTACCTAAAATGACAAAAGGAACGATTTAGGGCAATATTTGATCAAATAAATACGATTTAGGGCTTAAATGACCCCCTAAAAGCGGTACACTTTTCGCTTCATCAAATACCCTTACACTTGAGATTTGCTTGTCCTCAAGCAAATGCGCTTTTATTCTAATCAAAATACAAGTTAGGGGTCATTTAATGCTAACATAAAAGTAATTACAACAAATATTCGTTCCACTATAATCATAATAAGCACGGAGATTACAAACTAGCACCTCACAAGTAGTGTTTAGATACTCACATATCTCAAGTGTCATCAAAATAAATCTCATAAATGAAAACGGATAATATCTCTCACTACCTGTCATAGCAAATAGATTACCATAGGCTTGGGAAAGGATCGAAAACCTCCTCCACTAGGCGTAAGCACCTAAGATGAACTATCAAAGAGGGCTTTTAAATGGGTTATAACGTTAGGTGTAGGGATATGATAAACACGGTTTTGTTGGATAAGGAATATTTTACTGGTTGCGAGTTAAAGATCTTGATTAATTACATGTACTATACAATGTTGCTAAGCCAAGACTCGACTCAATCTTAAGCTAAAAACAAAATAACAAAAATATAAAATAAACATAAAATAAAACGGGATGGTAGTCCGTATGTTTTTTCTATTTTTCTTTTTCTCATTTTTTTTTTTTTTTTTTAATTTTTTGCATACACTTTTGCCCTACCATCCAAAATAATACATCATAGGGGCGTTGCATTCCCCTTACACTTGAACTTTTACATAACTTTACAAATAACTATTCTAATGACTCGAATTAAGATAATCGAAACACTTGGAGTACTTTTAGAATATTTAGCACATATGGGGGTAATAATGTTGTTCTTCCCCATTACTCCATTACACTAGTACTTTACCCATGAGTCCCAATCGTCCCAAAACAATATGTACAAGGATATGACTCGACTTAGCAACCATGTAATCAATTAGATAATTAACTTGGGTTTAAACAAATGTTGTCACAATAATGCACTAAAAATGAGTGCATACAAGGTAGGCTAAGGCGATTTGGGTGTATATTTTAGTGGGGTGTAACAAATTCTTCCTTTAAGTAAAATGCTTAAAGGTCGAAACGAAAAGATAGGCTCTGAGGGGTGTACTAGGGGTATCGTGTACTAAAAATGAGTACAACACAAAGGGTGTGGGAGAATTACTTGACCAATGTAGCCAATGTAATTATAACAAAAACACAGGTGTAAAACAATGGGTTAATCCTAATGCCTCTTATCATGTAGTAAATCTAACTACACGAATGTAGTCTCACTTGTGGCCTCGGAATGGTCCTAACGCAAGTTCTAGAATCTAAGTGCTACCGGTACACACATCATAGCATAAATGCTTTTCCTACCAATTCTAGGGGCGAACCTCACATATTTGGGGTGGAAAATTTTTTAGTGGTACGGTTTTGTGCTAGTCATATAACTCCTATCCGTGAGACGCTCATTAAGATCAAAGTTTCACTCCTAAATGTTGTAAAAAATTTTAAATTTGGCACTAAAATTACCCTAACAGGTATTTATCTCAATTTTATTACACATCTACTATTAAACAAACAAAAATCAAGTGCAATAGCATTCTCTAATCGTACTTTTGGTAGTTGAGATGGTATCAAACTGGCTAATCTCCTATACGGTATATTGCTTGAATGTCTTAAGAAACATGAACCAATGCGTACCAGGTTTATTTGGTTGTATTTAATGCATGAGCGAATTCTAGTGATCCCATTAATACCAATCGTGGGGTGGCGTACGTACTTCCCCAACTCTATGAACTCCTACTTCACTCATATGTCGAGCCGGCTAAGAAGTTCCTAACATGGGATCACTAGAATTCGCTCATGCATTAAATACAACCATAAAAACCTTAGTACGCATTGGTTCATGCTTCTTAAGACGTTCAAGCAAGTTACCGTATAGGAAGTTAGCCAGTTTTCTTAAGCCTAACATAGATGAACAATCATCCAATACAACTAATAACACACTAATAACCAATAATCAATAGCTAGGTTTCATTAGATCTAAGCAAACACAAAGAAAACCTAGCCTAGCATGTTAAACAAAAGACAAGAACAAGATAGAATCAAACAACACATAGACATATTGAATGATTCATTGATAACTTATCTTCAATGTAACATGGAAGATCTCAAGGCAAAAAGCCTTGAAAAAGCTGCTAAAATTGTCTTAGGGTTTTTCACACACAAAGTTCCACACTAATGACAAAAAATTGCAAAACTATATATAGAGATTAAGGGCTGACGGCGTCACGTTGTAGATTCTGACGCCGTCACCTCGCCGCTTTTAGGGTTCCCGGATGGCCTTCCTGACGCCGTCCCTCTTTAGACCTCCAAAATCCGTTATGGCTTATCAAAGCTCGACGCCGTCAGAAATAAGCTTGACGCCGTCCCTCTTTAAATTAAGTCGTGACGACCTTGATCAGATTAAAGGGTGACGTCGTCAGATTTTTCATGCAAAATTCTCTGGCTTATCATGAGTAATTTTCATATCCACCTTTTTCTTGCCAAGCCATGACGCCGTCTGGGGAAATTCCTGACGCCGTCAAAGGTACTTTTTTAGCCGATTTTGAGACTTTGTCGTTTTCTTCACTTTTATGCTCCAAAAACGTCCAAAATGCTTCCTTTTCCAGATTTCTTCTGAAAAGTACCTAAAATGACAAAAGGAACGATTTAGGGCAATATTTGATCAAATAAATACGATTTAGGGATTAAATGACCCCCTAAAAGCGGTACACTTTTCTCTTCATCAAATACCCTTACACTTGAGATTTGCTTGTCCTCAAGCAAATGCGCTTTTATTCTAATCAAAATACAAGTTAGGGGTCATTTAATGCTAACATAAAAGTAATTACAACAAATATTCGTTCCACTATAATCATAATAAGCACGGAGATTACAAACTAGCACCTCACAAGTAGTGTTTAGATACTCACATCTCTCAAGTGTCATCAAAATAAATCTCATAAATGAAAACGGATAATATCTCTCACTACCTGTCATAGCAAATAGATTACCATAGGCTTGGGAAAGGATCAAGAACCTCCTCCACTAGGCGTAAGCACCTAAGATAAACTATCAAATAGGGCTTTTAAATGGGTTATAACGTTAGGTGTAGGGATATGATAAACACGGTTTTGTTGGATAAGGAATATTTTACTGGTGGCGAGTTAAAGATCTTGATTAATTACATATACTATACAATGTTGCTAAGCCAAGACTCGACTCAATCTTAAGCTAAAAACAAAATAACAAAAACATAAAATAAACATAAAATGAAACGGGATGGTAGTCCGTATGTTTTTTCTATTTTTCTTTTTCTCATTTTTTCATTTTTTTTTTTTTTTTTTTTTTGTATTTTTTTTTGCATACACTTTTGCCCTACCATCCAAAATAATACATCATAGGGGCGTTGCATTCCCCTTACACTTGAACTTTTACATAACTTTACAAATACTATTCTAATGACTCGAATTAAGATAATTAAAACACTTGGAGTACTTTTAAAATATTTAGCACATATGGGGGTAATAAATGATGTTCTTCTCCATTACTCCATTACACTAGTACTTTACCCATGAGTCCCAATCGACCCAAAACAATATGTACAAGGATATGACTCGACTTAGCAACCATGTAATCAATTAGATAATTAACTTGGGTTTAAACAAATGTTGTCACAATAATGCACTAAAAATGAGTGCATACAAGGTAGGCTAAGGCGATTTGGGTGTACATTTTAGTGGGGTGTAACAAATTCTCCCTTTAAGTAAAATGCTTAAAGGTCGAAACGAAAAGATAGGCTCTAAGGGGTGTACTAGGGGTATCGTGTACTAAAAATGAGTACAACGCAAAGGGTGTGGGAGAATTACTTGACCAATGTAGCCAACGTAATTATAACAAAATCACAGGTGTAAAACAATGGGTTAATCCTAATGCCTCTTATCATGTAGTAAATCTAACTACACGAATGTAGTCTCACTTGTGGCCTCGGAATGGTCCTAACGCAAGTTCTAGAATCTAAGTGCTACCGGTACACACATCATAGCATAAATGCTTTTCCTACCAATTCTAGGGGCGAGCCTCACATATTTGGGGGTGGAAAATTTTTTAGTGGTACGGTTTTTGTGCTAGTCATATAACTCCTATCCGTGAGACGCTCATTAAGATCAAAGTTTCACTCCTAAATGTTGTAAAAAATTTTAAATTTGGCATTAAAATTGCCCTAACAGGTATTTATCTCAGTTTTATTACACATCTACTATTAAACAAACAAAAATCAAGCGTAATAGCATTCTCTAATCGTAGTTTTACCCCCTTACACTTAAGATGAACATTGTCCCCAATGTTCAAATAACAAGATGTAAAAGTAATAAGGTAAAAGAATGAAATCAAATACTCCCCTGATTCGCTCGGTGGATAAAGAGGTAACATGGTTAGATCTTCTTCCAAGTGAATGTAGAAGCTCCAAGACTAATGCATCGCCAAAAGCTTGATCCAACAAACATTTCCTTGTCCAAAATAACCTGTTAAACCTGAGAAAACAAACACGAAAACCTGCATAACATCGGCGGGATAAACTCTATATAAGGATATAATGCTTGTGGAATGATAATTTTGCAGATTCCTGGAGATTATAAGTTATAAATTTAATAAAAACTTTTTATGAAAACAAAACTTTCAAAAATTTTCAGAAAATTAAGCCTGACGCCGTCAGGTTGTAAAGCCTGACGCCGTCAGAAATGATCTGACAGAATTCTCATGTTAAGTTTCCGGAAAAATTTTGGACAAAACTATACCTTACTTCCTGGAAATCCTGCAAAACATCATTATGACTCGATACAAGCATTTGACTCAAACAAATACTAATATGTATGTTAATTTATTATTATTACGATTCATGTTCATTTGTTCTAATAAACCGATTTGGATTTCCCTTACACTTATCTTTTGCAAAATACCTTTATATGTAGTTAAGACGAAGTTAAAAACAAGATAAAGCATTTTCACAAATTAGTTTTTGAACAAGAATCAATAATAATAAAATTTAAACATACATACGGAAACAAATAAAATCAAACAAACAAATAAACACACAAAGCAAATAAAACTTGGGTTGCCTCCCAAGAAGCGCTTTTCTTTATTAACGAGTCTTGTAGCTAGACTCAAAGTCACCGTACATTACGTGACTCCATCATTCATAATGACGTATCCCTGATAGATATAATCCTTGTTATCAGGGTGGTGGTGTCTCAATCGCTCAACATTCGCAGTCACTTCACCTCCTCCCTTGCTGGTCAAGCTTACTACCCCATCTTGGTGTAGACTTTTAATTGTGAATGGTCCGTACCCCCAGGGACTTGGTTCATCGGTAGGTGCTTTTGTTTTCGAATGCCTTAGGAGCACTGAGTCTCCTTTTGTCAATTCAACTGGGTTATGGGTCTGCTCATCAGCCTCAATATAGTCGTTATTTCCACCTTTACATTTTCTAATCTCCATTTCATTGTAATTCTTAATCCTTGCCTCCCATGCAAGGATTTTCTCTCGAACGTTACCACGGATTATATTGGGGTTCGCCTCCATCTTCTTTTGTAGAGCAATATCTCGTATATGTTGTGGTATCGTTGGGAAGTTTATTGTTTTCTTCCCCTTCTTCATTTGGATGGTACTTTTTTCGTAATTGATTTGTGCCCTAGTGGTCGCGAGAAAGGGTGCCCCAAGGATTATTGGCATATTCATGTCATTTCTTTCAATAATCATGAAGTCGACCGGATACAGGAATCCGGCAACGTTGACCAACACATCTTCCGCAATTCCTAACGGGTACTCATAAGAATGTTTTGCAAAGGAGAGTTTAGTACGGGTGATGGATGGCAGTTCGTCGGTTAACTAGACATAAACGGATAAAGGCATCAAATTTACGTCGGAACCTTGGTCAGCTACCGCATCCAGATACTTGAGTTTTCCAATGCTGCATGGTATTTCGAAGACCCCGTAGAATTCCTGCTTTTCCACTAACTTTTGTCTTATGAGGCACTCATACAATTGCCCTCCGGGTAATGTGTCGGATTCATCATCCGGTTCCATCCTCTTGGACTCCTTGTTGGGTAGATGAGTACGCCGATAGTTTCCCACCCAATCGTTTATGGTTTCCTTGTTTATTTCGTGCTTCAAGTAATGCCTCACTTGTTGTGACTTTGGTGGTTCTTCCAATTGGCGCTCCTCAGTGGGTGCCTCCTTTCCCTTGTCGGAATCGCATGTGTAGGCATTGGTGTTTCCGTCATTAAGTGGGACGAGGTCAATTTTGTTAACTTCCATAGTTATCAACTTCCCTCTTCCATCATTTTCGCCCTCTTGGACGACGGAGACGGCATTAACACATTTAGTGTTGGGAACTTCAACATCTTTTTGCACTAGCACATTTTTAGGAGCTTTTGTATTTGTGTATTCTTTCAAAAGGTTCATCATCTCCGCCATCTTCTCTTCCATTTCCTCCTTCTGTTTGTAGACGGCTTCCTCAAATTTTTCCAACCGTTCGGAGTGTTTTGACATGTATTCTCTCATTCGAGCTTCGAATGTTGGACTAAGTTCCTGAGGTGGTGAGTTGGGTTGAGCGTGCTTATGGAAGGGTTTAGTATTTTCCCTACGGGGTGATTCGGACAATGGTATTTGCTTAACCCTTGAGACCGAGTTAATTGTTGCTTTTTGTGGACTTAAGGGTCTCTTTTGCTTTTCCATAAGATATGCAACCCTTTTCTCAAGTTCACTAACGCTTTCCTCAGTGATTTGATTGGCTGTATCGGGCGATGAATATGTCTTGACCGCCAAGCGTACGTCGTGGGAAACTTGCCACAATTCATCATCGTCGGATGCAAGCTCATCAATGATCTCCCATGATTCCTCGGCGCTTTTGTCGCGCAATCTGCCCCCGGCGGCTCGATCGATGGCACGCTTGGTGTGGTAATCAACATTGTCATAGAAGATTTGGATTTGAAGCCAGAGATTTATGCCATGATGAGGGACTTTTTGGAGTAAGTCCTTGAATCGAATCCATGCTCCGTAGAGGGTTTCGCCTCGACGTTGTTCAAACATCAAGATATCCTTCCTTAGCTTGGTAGTTCTTCCTGGTGGGAAAAACTGAGCAAGGAAACGAGTGGTGAGATCATCCCAAGAGGTGATGGATCCTGCGGGTTGACGCTCTATCCATTGACTAGCTTGGTCCCGCAAAGAGAATTGAAAAAGACGCAGTCGGGTCGTCTCTCGAGTGGCAACATCAAGGTCTATGGAATCAACGATTTTGAGAAAGTCCTTGAGATGTTGGTTAGGATCTTCGGAACGAAGTCCATTGAATGCGCATCCGCTTTGCACCAACCGGATGGTGTCGGATCGCAAGGGAGTGACATTGGCTCCTTGAGTGAGCTCAATGGTGTTTCGATAGCCATGGTGGCTAGGACGGGAGTACTCTCCTAAGGTACGGGCTCTAGGAGGTGGTGGTGGTTGTTGTGGTGGGTTGTTGGGATCGAGGATATTACCACCTTCCATGATGTCGGATGGTAATGGTTACGAACAAAGAAACGAAGAAAAAAGATAGACTAAAGAAAACCTAGAAAAATAAAATAAAAATCTCACTAGAAAGGAATCTAGTGAGTAGACCTATAAAATAAAAAATTCAACCTAAACAATAACTATTCCCCGGCAACGGCGCCAAAAACTTGTTGCGTGGTTTTGCAACCTTACAACAGGTTTTACCTCTCGAGGGATCTCAAGAGGCTTACAACCCCACCAGGCAGTGTACCTGACCGATGTAGTATAGTGTAGTGGTAAGTACGGGGGATTGATCGTTCTCCATAGGGAATAGTGTTCGTTAGGTATGAAAAACTACTCTAATTAGGTCTAAGGGTGAGAGAAGATTCTTTTTGTGTTTTTATAATTTTATGAAAGCAAGTAAAATCTCGGGTTTGAAAGAGTGGGCGGAATTAGTTGCTAGTCAACTAACCCAACTTACTACGAATGCAAATAAAATAAAATAACAGAAAATGAAAATGTGGTGAAACTTATATGGAGAGAAATGTGTTTACTTAGATTTCCTTACTCCCTAACTATCTTTTACCGGTTGATTAGTGTGTATTAGTTGCATGGATGACGGGTGTATTCCTTAATACCAATCGTGGGGTGGCGTACGTACTTCCCCAACTCTATGAACTCCTACTTCACTCCTATGTCGAGCCGGCTAAGAAGCTCCTAACATGGGATCACTAGAATTCGCTCATGCATTAAATACAACCATAAAAACCTTAGTACGCATTGGTTCATGCTTCTTAAGACGTTCAAGCAAGTTACCGTATAGGAAGTTAGCCAGTTTTCTTAAGCCTAACATAGATGAACAATCATCCAATACAACTAATAACACACTAATAACCAATAATCAATAACTAGGTTTCATTAGATCTAAGCAAACACAAAGAAAACCTAGCCTAGCATGTTAAACAAAAGACAAGAACAAGATAGAATCAAACAACACATAGACATATTGAATGTTTAATTGATAACTTATCTTCAATGTAACATGGAAGATCTCAAGGCAAAAAGCCTTGAAAAAGCTGCTAAAATCGTCTTAGGGTTTTTCACACACAAAGTTCCACACTAATGACAAAAAATTGCAAAACTATATATAGAGTTCATTGGCTGACGGCGTCACGTTGTAGATTCTGACGCCGTCACCTCGCCGCTTTTAGGGTTCCCGGATGGCCTTCCTGACGCCGTCCCTCTTTAGACCTCCAAAATCCGTTCTGGCCTATCAGGGGGTGACGCCGTCAGAATTGAGCTTGACGCCGTCCCTCTTTAAATTAAGTCGTGACGACCTTGATCAGATTAAAGGGTGACGCCGTCAGATTTTTCATGCAAAATTCTCTGGCTTATCATGAGTAATTTTCATATCCACCTTTTTCTTGCCAAGCCATGACGCCGTCTGGGGAAAATCCTGACGCCGTCAAAGGTACTTTTTAGCCGATTATGAGACTTTGTCGTTTTCTTCACTTTTATGCTCCAAAAACGTCCAAAATGCTTCCTTTTCCAGATTTCTTCTCAAAAGTACCTAAAATGACAAAAGGAACGATTTCGGGCAATATTTGATCAAATAAATACGATTTAGGGCTTAAATGACCCCCTAAAAGCGGTACACTTTTCTCTTCATCGGAAAAGCATTTCTTGCACGAATGTAGTCTCACTTGTGGCCTCGGAATGGTCCTAACGCAAGTTCTAGAATCTAAGTGCTACCGGTACACACATCATAGCATAAATGCTTTTCCTACCAATTTTAGGGGCGAACCTCACATATTTGGGGGTGGAAAATTTTTTAGTGGTACGGTTTTGTGCTAGTCATATAACTCCTATCCGTGAGACGCTCATTAAGATCAAAGTTTCACTCCTAAATGTTGTAAAAAATTTTAAATTTGGCACTAAAATTACCCTAACAGGTATTTATCTCAATTTTATTACACATCTACTATTAAACAAACAAAAATCAAGTGCAATAGCATTCTCTAATCGTACTTTTACCCCCCCCCCCCTTATACCTAAAATGAACATTGTCCCCAATGTTCAAATAACAAGATGTAAAAGTAATAAGGTATAAGAATGAAATCAAATACTCCCCTGATTCGCTCGGTGGATAATGTGGTAGCACGGTTAGATCTTCTTCCAAGAGAATGTAGAAGCTCCAAGGCTAATGCATCGCCAAAAGCTTGATCCAACAAACATTTCCTTGTCCAAAATAACCTGTTAAACCTGAGAAAACAAACACGAAAACCTGCATAACATCGGCGGGATAAACTCTATATATAAGGATATAATGCTTGTGGAATGATAATTTTGCAGATTCCTGGAGATTATAAGTTATAGATTTAAAAAAAACTTTTTATGAAAACAAAACCTTCAAAAATTTTCAGAAAATTAGATCTGACGCCGTCAGGTTGTAAAGCCTGACGCCGTCAGAAATGATCTAACAGAATTCTCATGTTAAGTTTCTGGAAAAATTTTGGAAAAAACTATACCTTACTTCCTGGAAATCCTGCAAAACATCATTATGACTCGATACAAGCATTTGACTCAAACAAATACTAATATGTATGTTAATTTATTATTATTACGATTCATGTTCATTTGTTCTAATAAACCGATTTGGATTTCCCTTACACTTATCTTTTGCAAAATACCTTTATATGTAGTTAAGACGAAGTTAAAAACAAAATAAAGCATTTTCACAAATTAGTTTTGAACATGAATCAATAATAATAAAATTTAAACATACATACGGAAACAAATAAAATCAAACAAACAAATAAATAAACACACAAAGCAAATAAAACTTGGGTTGCCTCCCAAGAAGCGCTTTTCTTTATTAACGAGTCTTGTAGCTAGACTCAAAGTCACCGTACATTACGTGACTCCATCATTGGTCACGGTTCCTAGGCCATTTTCATTCCCGGTTTTATATTCCGGTCCTAATTTCAAACAATCCTTGTAGAAACCGGATATCCTTTCCATAACATAGTCTACTCCTTTATTTCTATCCTCATCATTCCTATAGTAGACCGCTTGCTTAAGCTCCTTCTCAACATTTGACAAGTGTTGGAATTGCTCTATCTTAAATGGCATTTGGTAGTTTACCTCATCGGTCTCATCCTTAAATCTGACTATCCCTACGGACGGTTCATAAGTCATTCTAGAGACCTCAACAAACGGTTTTCCAAAAACTACTTGAGTTAAGGATGCATCGACTATTGGGCGGATATCTTCTACAATTACAAAGTCGGTGACATAGGTGAAGTTTCCTACATAAACCGGTAATCCCTTAACTCTTCCCGTGAAGTTACTCATCCAACCCTTGTCAGGGAACATCCTATACCCAAGTTGATTTTTCATTATCAAGTTGTAGTGGGCTCTAGTCATGATGTTTATGGGTGATCTAAGGTTGATGTAGGCTTTCCACACATGTAAATGTCCGATGTTGCATGGTATGTTGAGATTAGAAGGGTCGCCTATTTTTATAATTGGTCTACGTAGGAAGTATGGTGTCTCGGGGTCATCGAATAAGTCTGTATGATATGCGCGCTCTTCCTTAGTGGGTAGCCTATTAAAGTGGTCCCCATCATCATCTACTTCTTCAATCTCACTTTTCCTAACTTCTTTATCAACATCGACTTTCTTAACCTCATCCTCAGGTTCACTATTATCCTCATTCCTATCAATTGGTTTGATAGTGACCATGTTGACGAAGTGGACGTGTTTGGATGAAGAGGGGTCTTTTACTTGAGGTCCGCTATTTGTGTTCCTAGCGTCCTTATGTGGGGGTGATAGCACTTGGTTATTGAGGGCTTTCAACAAGTTGTCAATTTTATTGGTCATCTCCGTTTGTTGTTGATTGAATTTGGATTCGAATCTAGCTATCCGAGCTTCTTGAGATGCCATAAATTGAGACATCAATCCTTCAAAGTTATTGGTACTACCATTGCTGGAAGGATTGTTGTTGAAAGTACGGTTCGAGTTGGAACCGCTTGATTGGAAACGATTAGGTGGGTTGGAAGAATTGGTTTGTTGTGTGTTTTGGTTTTGTTTCCACCTAAGGTTCGGGTGATTTTTCCATGAGGGGTTGTATGAATCACCGTAGTGGTTTGGCTCGGGTTTGAAAGTGTACCACTTGTCTCCCACTCCGTCGGTACGCGAGGATGCGTAGTCCACAAAAGCTTGTTCGGGGAGTTCCATGCAATCACGAGTGTCGTGGGGACCACTACATAATTCACATGAAGAAGTGATTTTGTTCACTTGGCTTGAAGGTTTAGGAGCCTCGTAGGATTTCATGAGAAACTTGACTTGGTCTTCAAGTTCTATGATCCTACGGTCGGAAGTGCTTGAATTGTTCGAAGGCAAAGATATTGCCTTGACCGTTTTATTCAAATCACGGGGATCACTCCAACTTTCATTGTCATAAAGAGCAAGATCTTCTAGGAGAGCCCATGATTGTTCCGCACTTAGATCACGTAGCTTACCACCGGCCGATTGGTCAATGATTTTCCTTGTGGAGAGATTGATATGGTCATAGAAGATTTGGACTTGGAGCCAAAGTTCTATGCCATGGTGAGGGACTTTTTGGAGTAAGTCCTTGAATCGAGTCCATGCCTTGTAGAGGGTTTCGCCTTGACGTTGTTGGAACATCAAGATATCATTCCTTAGCTTGGTAGTTCTTCCCGTGGGAAAAACTGAGCAAGGAAACGAGTGGTGAGATCATCCCAAGAGGTGATGGATCCTGCGGGTTGACGCTCTAGCCATTGACTAGCTTGGTCCCGCAAAGAGAATTGAAAGAGACGTAGTCGGGTCGTCTCTCGAGTGGCAACATCAAGGTCTATGGAATCAACGATTTTGAGAAAGTCCTTGAGATGTTGATTAGGATCTTCAGAACGAAGTCCATGGAATGCGCATCCACTTTGCACCAACCGGATGGTGTCGGATCGCAAGGGAGTGACATTGGCTCCTTGAGTGAGCTCAATGGTGTTTCGATAGCCATGGTGGCTAGGACGGGAGTACTCTCCTAAAGTACGGGCTCTAGGAGGTGGTGGTTGTTGTGGTGGGTTGTTGGGATCAAGGATATTACCACCTTCCATGATGTCGGATGGTAATGGTTACGAACAAAGACACGAAGAAAAAAGATAGACTAAAGAAAACCTAGAAAAATAAAATAAAAATCTCACTAGAAAGGAATCTAGCGAGTAGACCTAATAAAATAAAAATTCAACCTAAACAATAACTATTCCCCGGCAGCGGCGCCAAAAACTTGATGCGTGGTTTTGCAACCTTACAACAGGTTTTACCTCTCGAGGGATCTCAAGAGGCTTACAACCCCACCAGGAAGTGTACCTGACCGATGTAGTATAGTGTAGTGGTAAGTACGGGGGATTGATCGTTCTCCACAGGGAATAGTGTTCGTTAGGTATGAAAAACTACTCTAATTAGGTCTAAGGGTGAGAGAAGATTCTTTTTGTGTTTTTATAATTTTATGAAAGCAAGTAAAATCTCGGGTTAGAAAGAGTGGGCGGAATTAGTTGCTAGTCAACTAACCCAAGTTACTACGAATGCAAATAAAATAAAATAACAGAAAATGAAAATGTGGTGAAACTTATATGTAGAGAAATGTGTTTACTTAGATTTCCTTACTCCCTAACTATTTTTTACCGGTTGATTAGTGTGTATTAGTTGCGTGGATGACGGGTGTATTCCTTAATACCAATCGTGGGGTGGCGTACGTACTTCCCCAACTCTATGAGCTCCTACTTCACTCCTATGTCGAGCCGGCTAGGAAGCTCCTAACATTGGATCACTAGAATTCGCTCATGCATTAAATACAACCATAAAAACCTTAGTACGCATTGGTTCATGTTTCTTAAGACGTTCAAGCAAGTTACCGTATAGGAAGTTAGCCAGTTTTCTTAAGCCTAACATAGATGAACAATCATCCAATACAACTAATAACACACTAATAACCAATAATCAATAGCTAGGTTTCATTAGATCTAAGCAAACACAAGATAAATCTAGCCTAGCATGTTAAACAAAAGACAAGAACAAGATAGAATCAAACAACACATAGACATATTGAATGATTAATTGATAACTTATCTTCAATGTAACATGGAAGATCTCAAGGCAAAAAGCCTTAAAAAAGCTGCTAAAATCGTCTTAGGGTTTTTCACACACAAAGTTCCACACTAATGACAAAAAATTGCAAAACTATATATAGAGATTAATGGCTGACGGCGTCACGTTGTAGATTCTGACGCCGTCACCTCGCCGCTTTTAGGGTTCCCGGATGGCCTTCCTGACGCCGTCCCTCTTTAGACCTCCAAAATCCGTTCTGGCTTATCAATGCTCGACGCCGTCAGAAATAGGCTTGACGCCGTCCCTTTTTAAATTAAGTCGTGACGACCTTGATCAGATTAAAGGGTGACGCCGTCAGATTTTTCATGCAAAATTCTCTGGCTTATCATGAGTAATTTTCATATCCACCTTTTTCTTGCCAAGCCATGACGCCGTCTGGGGAAAATCCTGACGCCGTCAAAGGTACTTTTTAGCCGATTATGAGACTTTGTCGTTTTCTTCACTTTTATGCTCCAAAAACGTCCAAAATGCTTCCTTTTACAGATTTCTTCTCAAAAGTACCTAAAATGACAAAAGGAACGATTTAGGGCAATATTTGATCAAATAAATACGATTTAGGGCTTAAATGACCCCCTAAAAGCGGTACACTTTTCGCTTCATCCATAATAGATCCTATTATTCCGCTGTGCTATGTGCTTTGATGTTTGGTTATATGTTTATAGTTTTATGATTCATATTTTCCAACAGTGGCATCAAGAGCCTGTTTATACATTGTAATTAATTACTAAACACATAAAAATTGAAACTTTACATGCTTTAGATGATCTAGGGTTTTTTTTAATTTTGTAAACCCTAATTTTCATTAATTATGGGTCGACACCCATTAATTAGTTTTTAGGGTTTTGGTATTGATAAAAAAATGTAAAAACCCTAGGATTGCATGTAAACTTTTATGTGTAAATTAATGAGTACCTTGAGATGTCATTAATTAGTATGAGTACAATATTGACTTGATAATATGTGCTACATGATTATAAGTGCAATATGGGGAATCCATGACAAAAACATGCATGTTTTGTCATGGAAAATTGACGCTAATTGTTACATGTTCTATGTGCTATTTTATGCGATTGTTAATTAACTAGGGTTTTAGTAATTATATTATTGAACATGAATTAAAATTATTAAAAGTTAATTAATTAGGTCATTAGGGAAGACCTAAAATTGGGGAAGACCCCATATAATCGCGTATTTTATCAATTATGTGTGTTAGGTATATATTAATCATAAGACTTACGCGGCCAAGTAATTGACGTTGTGGTCTATTGGGTACAATGAGATCGAAAACCAATGGGAGTTTTAAGACCAATATATACAAATTAATTGATTTTAGCATGTTCATTATTAAGTTTTTCATGTTTATTTTTTAAATTGCGCATTTGTTTAATATGTTGTAGACATGATTACAAACAAAGGGTAATTTTTCAACATAAAAATAAACATGACTTAATAATGGTGTAACATTGTTTTAAGCAAGAAAATCATAAGTGTTTAATTGATTTATGCGACTGTACAAAAGTGGTCGAAAGGCGGACCTAATATTGACAAACTATAAAGTGGGTATAAGGAGGCTTGACATTAAATTGTCATCCGAAAGGGGCGCATTTTTAATTAGCCTTCGGGCGCACGTTTGCCTCTCCGTCGCCTGTGCGTCAATATTAGACTTACCTAGTACACCATGAAAGTACGAAGCATCTTAAGGCAATGTTGTAAGTTTCTCAACGCCATCAATTGAAACTTTGATGATTTAAGCTTATTAATGTAACGAATGAGTAAACTGGTTTTGAAACATATGATACAAAGATGAATGCATGATATCTTTGTACATATTTTGATTACACACATCAAAAATTTATTACCCTTAAATTTAAGTTATATGCAATCCAATTAATATGGAAACACCTGAGATTACATTCTATCATTACTAGCAGCCTCAGCTGATGTGATAATTCAAAGAATGGTAATCAAAGGGTAAATTGAGTACTTTCATTGCTAGCAGCCTCAGCTGATGTTATGAAACGACGTCAATTTACATGTTTCTAAATTGGTTAACTTAATTGAGCACTTTTACTACTAGCAGCCTCAGCTGATGTAATGAAACGGCGTCAAGGCATAAAGATTTGGGGATGAAACATGCTTACATTTGCAACTAATGTTGGCAAAATAATGTAAGTCCCATGATTCTAGGAATTGCAATTGGATATTGGCAATTGGGATTGACCCGTACCTTATTGAGTTCTTTCATTGCTAGCAGCCTCAGCTGATGTAATGAAACGACGTCAATTTGGATCCTAGTTTTCAGTGAAAATTAAATGGTTAAGTTTTAATTTACCATGGGTGTTTAATTTTCTTGAAATGTTTAATTATCGAAAATACTAAATTTGAATTTTGAAAATTCTTTTCATGTATTAAAGGCAACGTTAAAACCGTAAATGTGGGACATTCCTTTAGTGGAAAGTTGATCTGCACCCGTAGAGGCACTACAAAAAAACAGGCTTTCAGAGACTGAATTTCTAGGGACTGATATATCAGTCGCTGATACATAGCATTGGTAACTGAAACATCAGTTACTGATACTTTTAAGGACTGACCTTTTATTGATGAATGCGGCGACTAAAAATCAGTCCTCGATTCAGTGACCCCATATCTGAGACTAAATTTCAGTTACTAATATGCCTGTACGGGAAAACAATTTGGAGGCAAATTTGTTAGTGACTGAATAAGGGTGACAATTCAGTCTCTAGTACATGTACATCATATCTAAGACTAAATTTCAGTTACAAATATATTTGCGCAATAAAAAATTTTGGCGGAAAATTTGTTAGTGACTGAATTATAGTCACAGTTCGGTCCCAAATACATGGAGATCATAGCTAAGACTAAGTTTCAGTTACAAATATGTCTACACAATAAAAAGGTTTGAAGGGAAATTTTTTAGTGACTGAATTTCAGTCACAGCTGCGTCCCTATTACATGGACATCATACCTAAGACTAAAATTCAGTTACAAATATGTTTGCGCAATAAAAAAAAGTTTGGAGGGAAATTTGTTAGTGACTGAATTTGAATCACAACTCAGTCCCTAATACATGGACATCATAGCTAAGACTAAAATGTATAAAAATAGATTAAAACGGACTAAAACGTTTAAAAACGGACGAAAACTTATAAAAACGGACGAAAACGTTTAAAATCAGACGAAAACGTATCAAAACGGACGAAAACGTAAAAAACAAACGAAAACGTATAAAAATGGACGAAAACGTAAAAAAACGGACAAAAACGTATAAAAACGTAAAAAAGGGACGAAAATGTATAAAAACGGACGAAAACGTATAAAAACGGACAAAAACAAATAAAAACTGACAAAAACGGACGAAAATGGATTACCGACAGAATATACGGTTCTATATATTGTAATGTACTACACTTGTTTTTAAGACCTACATATATTTGTATCGTTGTTAGTAATTGTAAGTTTGTATATAAACCTATTTACGAATTGCTATTTATGTGTAACACTTAGGGGTTCACGCACGAAACCTCGGTTTATACCCCCGTGACGTGGGAACTCGAGCATAATTCAAGTTTCAGACGTTCATAACGTCTTTAGTATTCACCGATGGATTTCCTTTTGAGTGTTGACAATTTAAGACGTGTAATCGGGATAATGACATCAATCAGTTGCTTCATCGAGCGCGACATCCCTTTTAAAGAAACGACTATTACGTTCTTACCATATATAATAAGTTGTGGTGCCTATAGCAATCGTCAATCCACTATACTATACACACCACTTCCATTCAAGATAATAACAAGAAAGTTGCATATAGGCATATAGCCAATCAACGCACTCTACTTTACACACCACGTAGACCATCAGATTGCCTTTACGGGTTCTCACAACCCTAAATGTCTCCTTATAAATACTAGACCATTTTCTCGAAATAGTCCGAGCCAATCCCAAGCAACATATCCTGCTTTGGGAACTCCACATTCAAGTCTATTATCCTCTAGGGTAATTGACACAAACCAATTGAGCCGATTCGTGAGCATTACCCCAACTCGTGACTCTTGTTACATTTTGGGGTCTTTACCGAACTTGGGAAACCGAACGGTCGACCAACCCAAACCCTCAATACATACCATACGTAATTATTGAGTTTATCCATATTTACTTCCATCTATGTGTATGACTTGATTTTTTCCATAGGATAAGTTTTGGATGTTAAGTAATTTTACATTGATATTCATATGTTTAGACGCCTCACGTATGAGTGATTAGGGATACACAAATGTCACTAATCGCATAAACGCTTGTTAGACTATTAGGTTAAAGTATCGAGTTTTTCGAGCTGAATTCAAATATTATCTTATAATTCAATCATAATGGTTTAAAAGACAAGTCATTCCAAATAAATCTAGTTTTCCGAACACTTTTTTATAAATGTAGAAATACACTTTGGTACAAATTTGTTTGACATAATCTATATCCATATAAATATTAATTTTAACTAGTTCTTATAAACAAAATGACTCTTCCTTCTCCCTCTCATTCTTCCCTCTTACAATTTTCCCCCAAAATCAAAATCCCAAATTTTCCCTCTTATTTCTCCATTTTTTGGCTAACTACCCGCCCATCTCTCCTTATCCTATCACTTTTCTTTTCCATTTTCCATTCAACACCAATACCAACTATCGACTCGGCTATTTCCCACCATCTGATCCTGCCCCATCTCTGACGCACGCCGCCATACCCTGCTGCCATCTTTCATCATCCATCATCTCAGGCGCACCATTTTGGATCTAAGGTTTGGATTTTAGTTTTTGAAATCGTATTGGCTTTCAAATCTAGGGTTTTATCTTTATACTTTTTAATTAGTTGTTATGTGTATTTTGATTATTTGCTTTTGGATCTATGGTAAACAGGTTTGATAGAATTCATAATTATTATGAGTATCAGCAACAGGTGGAAGTGACAAGATAAGTGGGTTGGATTAGTCAAAACAGGTGTGGGTTTTAACAGATCATCTTGTAGTACAGATAAAAAATAATTTGGGTCAGGTTGACCTACTAAGACTATTTTTATCAAGTTTTTAGTATTTCTCTTATGATCATTTTATGTGTCTTAATTTTTGATTAAAACATTTTTTCATGGTAATGATCTTTTCTTTGTGTGACTTTCACCCATATCACCCATTCCCCTATTAGCCTAGTTTTATTACGGAGTACTTGACTAGTTCACTTGTTTGAGAAAACACAACCCAGATTGACCCATTCATAACTTAATGGGTTGAAATTGTCACCTCTTTCCAAGGCCTAACTCAACCAGAGTCTTAGTATGCCGAGCATAAACAGTCCTTAAATTCTCAGGAACGATATAAGCCTAAAAATGGTTAGGATCATTTGCACGTGAAAGTCAAATTGACCTCATTTTGAGAGAGGAAGCATCTTTGTGGTAAATAACATTTCAAGACATAATCAGAGATGTGCAAGTTCACCATAACGATCTTTAGAAAGTTTCACATGATACTCGCCTACAAGTTGTAATTGCTAAAAGCTCAAAACTTCATAGATCGAATATGCTTGTAAGGTATAAATGTATTTTTTTAGCGGAGCATACTCTTTATAAAGATTTAAATGAAAATTGTTAGGTTAGTCGTATTTAGCCTCGATGGTCATGTAACTTTATGTTAGGTTTTCTATTGGCATAACACGTCTTTCTGAACCCCAAAACGTTACCTTGATTTAGAGATCAAGCTTTGTTAGGGGTTTGGTCTTTTTCCTCAGCCAACCTTGCTTCCGTGGGCCCTTGTGACTTGGCTTTATCGGTGAGTGACTGAGTGCTAAGTTAACAAAATTTGCTTGCCAAGAATTTGGAAGATCTGTACAGAAAGAGACTTGAGACTGTTTCTTGAAATGCTTTCTTGCATTGCTACATACAAGGGAACCTCTGATTTGAAAGAATACAAGATACAAGAGTAACCTATAATATCCCCTAGAGATTGTTGCAGCGTCCGTTAGATAATGCTTGCAGTGACTAACCGCGCATGAGCAGCACATCAGTCAGATTCGGTAACCCGTGACATTAGGCATTGGATATCTTGTTCTCAGCCCTCCAAATGCATCCTCCAGTGTTTCTGGTAATAGTCAAACACGAGAATGTTTTCGAAATTTAGTCACATGACCGCGATATATCTGAAAATTGCATAGCTGATCAACTTATTTATGCTTGTTACAGTGATGAGTGATTATCAAGATTATGTTATTTGCTTGTCATGGTTTCTTAAGGAAGCTCAGGGAAGCTGATTGTTGGGTTTTCATAGTGAACGGATACCACAGGGTTATAGTTTTTTTGATGCTGACATTGGTAGGTTGTCATTCCCTCAGAGATCCACCACTGTTCCCATATCTTTGTCTGGAGCCACTTATGTGTTATAACTAGATACTTCCAACGCAAATTAGTTCTTTTGGCTAGATTGATGTAGTTGTGTTGTGATAATCAGTAAAAAAAATCAATTGTGGTGTTCATAAATTTCAATTACTCGTATAACCATGCCTTGTTCAAGTTCGAGCTGCATACTTGCTTGCACGAACACCTATAATTTTTTCTTTATAATAAGATAAGTATAGTGGGCATCTGTTCTCCTCTCTAAGAGTGTGATCGCATTATGGTTTCTGTTAAATTAATTATATTCAGGCAAAGGCAGCACTTTGTGACTAGGTTTCCTCCATAATAAATTACTAATACATTTTTCCGAACCTGATTATTTATTAAAGAATAACTGGAAATATATCATCTATGAACCAAAGGCCTAAAGCATGAGTTTTGTTATTAAAATCTTGGATTTTCAAATGCTACTCCGTACTTCATTATACTGGATGACTATGCAGCTTTATACATCACTTAAGTAAACAGTCTACTACTATTTCAGGCAAAAATTAAGGAAGCTCTACTTGTAGAAAGACTCAAGGGCTATGAAGTTTCAAGACTCCAGGGACCAATGGTGAAACCAGTTGAGATAACAGGTGAAGAAAGATTCTACATGAAAAAGATGGCCCAAAAAGGGTCCAATTACGTACCAGTTGGAAGAAGAGGTGTGTTTGGAGGTGTTATTCTTAATATGCATATGCATTGGAAAAAACATGAGACGGTAAAGGTCTTCTGCAAGCCTTGTAAACCTGGTCAAATACAAGAGTATGCTAATGAACTTGCAAGATTAAGTGGTGGAATCCCAATTCAGATAATTGGAGATGACACCATAATTTTTTACCGGGGAAAGGACTATGTGCAGCCAGAGGTTATGAGTCCAATTGACACGTTATCCAAGAAAAAGGTCAGTATTCTTCTTATATCTATAATAGCGTCTTGCCATCTTTATAGATCAATTTTGTTGATCTACAAAAATTATCGAGTGTATATTCATGTTCTTTGTACTCGTTATTTCACTTGGTTGATATTTAGTTTTTACTTCGGTCAATGTATATATACAAGATTTTTCCTATTAGTTATTATCCCACAAAATCTGTAAAGTCTTGATTATATATTATATATGGAGCTACAAAGCTGATTCGTATACTTTTTTCGGTTATATTATATATTATATATGTCAACTGAGTGATTTAGTTTTTTTTGTTATTAAAAGTAAAAAATTTCTGAAATCTAGTCTGAATGTGACTGTTTTCGGTCAGAAGTTAAACTTTGTGTTACCTTTTGATGAGCAAGAAAGTAGTGGATATCCTACGTTGGCAAATCTGGTATTTCGTATTTTACCTTTCTTGGCATTTCCCCCTTATTATTGATGATTGTGTTGTCCAAAAACATATAATATATGTCATGGTAATCCTTGGTATGCTTGGCATTTTCTCGTGTCCACTTTGCAGCCCTTACAAAGACCATAGTGTAATAGCCTGCGATACTTCTTGCATGGCAAGAACGGGGTGTCTCTGTGTGTTGGGGGGTTCTTTGTTTGGACTGATTTCAGTTAAAGGTAGCAAAATGGGAGGGTTGGGTAACGGAAAAAAATGGATCACTTTTAGTTATGGGTAGAAACTGGGTGTAGGTCAGAATCAGAACAGGTTCTTGTCTGGTCGTCTGGTCGCCTGGTCGGGGTGACTCGCCAATACTTATTTTTTCCTTAATTGTACACCTTCTCTTTATTGCAACAACCAAAGTTGGTCCGTTCTCATAAAAGTAGTTTAAAATTCCCATCTCATAACACTTTCAGAATCACTTGCTGTGTCTCTCATAACAAGTCCATGACGAATGAAACTAACATCATTTTGGTTTTCTCCACTCTTTCTAATTTTCCATCTTATGCATGCAGGCACTAGAGAAGTCAAAATATGAGCAATCGCTAGAGACGGTAAGGCACTTCATTGCTATTGCTATTGGATGAAAGAACCAGCTGAATCATCTCAACAAGCTGACTCAACACCTAAACAAAACTCGATTGAGATTAATGAATTGAGAGCAAAGGTTAGTGAACTTGAACCGTATAAACGTAATTATGAGAAATTGGCAAAATTCTTGAGCCAAAAATTTTCAGACTTCGAGAGCATAATAGACTCACCAAATACTACTGAAGGTGATGGTAACGGTGATGGTAACGATGATCCATTCACCGATAGTGATATATAGGACGCTCAAATTTATTTCTATTGAATTTGGTTTTATTTTTAAACATATTGAATTGTAAACTCTTGTTATTTGGATTGGTGATTATTATTCTTTAAAGAAATATTGTTATTATTATTGTTTATGGTTTGGAGTTTTATATACCATTGTAAGGGGTCATGTATGTATTGTGAATGGGGGAATGAATTAAATTGTATTTGCCACTAAGTTTTAGTTTATAATAGAAATATAATGGAACGGCGCCATCATATTGGAGACTAATTTGAATGTTATTTTGTATCGATTAACATATATTTTGAAACTAATTTTCAGTCACTAGAAAAACAAATTAAGGACTAATTCATCTGTTTTTTGTGACTAACAATCAGTCTTTAAAGCCTTTCGTCGGAGACTAATCAGTTTTTAAATCCTATTTTTAGAGACTGATTTGGTACGGTAATCTACAAAACAACGAAACGTATTAGGGACTATAAACAATGTTTATGGACTAATTTTCAGTCCCTAAATCCATGTGTTAGTAACTGATCTAACATAGTATTGGCGACTGACTTTTCAGTCGCCGATAATATGCATTGGGGACTGAAATAACATGATATCAACCCATAGAAATAAGGACTGACTTTTTTATTTTGGAGACTGATCTCTGGTCCTCGTTGGTTCGATACAACAAGGACTGAATTTCAGTTGATAACGTCACTTTCCGTAACTAAGCTTCTATCACTGATTAGTGACTAGCAAAATCAGTCCTTGATAGACCATCCATAACTGATCATGGTGTATCGGAGACTGATTTTTCAGTCTCTGAAAGCCTGTTTTTTAGTAGTGAGGTCTTTGGATAGAGTCAACTTAACTAAAAGAATAAACCTAGTCTACTTTCTGTGAGAAGAGTGAGACTTAATCCTATTCCTTTTCATGAATGAGAAAGGTATAATAGGAAAATTAGAATTGTCCAAATTCTAAATAACTCATGGCAAATTTTAGGAAATTGCATGTTTAGGAGTTATTAAGATTAGAAACTAGACTAATTACCGTAAAATTGGTAAAAGGCAAACTAGAATGATTGATCTAGTTGTTGTGCTTTTACCATTCAAAGGTGCTACATACCATAGTGGTGATGGTAGACCTAATTGAGGAAGAAATTGCATGCCCAATTTTCTCAAGTTAATTGTATTGATGGATATTCCATCATTTCCAAAGTAGAATACATTCTTTGAGTACCTTAGTAATGTTACGTAAGGGATTACTCAAAGGTGTAGGAAAGTAAACAGCACGCTATTTACTTTTACTAGTTTTGAAACATTTATAATGTTGTCAAATCCAGTGGGAGCATAGTGTTGTATTTACTGAATAATAAGATATGCACTGATCTGTTATTCAGCGGGAGCTACAAGCATTGACATCTTGGTAGTAACCCAGATTATCTCTAGAATCTCTTGAGATAATTACTTTCCAATTATAGACACTTGTGGTATTAAGGATAGTCGTGTATGTTTCCTTACTAGACGAGGTGATTCTATATCTACTAATATCTATGACACAATCATATTTATCACATAAACAAACTATTGACATGTTGTTTATCTGATGCATGATGTTGTTCCATGCACAAGTGGGAGAAATCTTTATTGTGTGCAAGCAACAACACAAAGGAAGATGATTTATAGGATTCTCTTAACTGCAAGGTAAGAGATTGATGTTCTAATGTGGTTTATTCACATCTAATCAATAGAACACTTGGAGTTAATATCTACTTTCATTACTAGATATTAATGACAAGGTAAATTACATACTTTCATTATTAGCAGCCTCGGCTGATGTAATGAAACTATGTTAATTTACAAGTTTCAAATTAGATAATTATTAGAACAAGTGTCAACATGATAATAAGACTACTTCAAACCTGAATATTTATGTATTGTTGTAATGACATAAATAAATGAAGTAATCTAATACTACTTCAAATTTGGATGTTTATGTATTCTTGGAATGACATAAATATATGAAGTAATAAATTAACTTGAAATAACTATTGAAACCAAATTGTGGTGTTCATGATTACTTTAGTTATACATGTTTATATTGTAAAGATATAAATATGAAGTCTTTTAATTTGTAAGACTTATAATAAAGTAAGACGTTAACTTGTTATGGTTTTTTAATTAAAACATATACAAGAAGTCATTGTGTTGATCAATGATTTATAACGAAATTGGGATTATAACAGTTATGTCTTATTGGTAAGACATAGACATGAAGTGACTTGGTCAATAAGTACTTATGTTATAAAGCATGCAATTGGCTTGGAAAATCTATTATACCATTAAATTGATTTAGTTGGTAAATAGGTAAGCCAAAACGATATATATTTATCTTATATATTGTAAGAATGACTTACAATATTAATCCTAACGAAATACATAGTGTTTATGGTATGTTCAGTTAGGAGAATCAAATTCTTGTTAAAATTGTTTGATTAAGATGACTATATCTTCTTTTCTTCCAAAAGTAGTCAAGGTTAGAAAATTGAGTATGGATTGGATATACTCAATTAGACTCCAACCTAGAAGATTAATAAGACACCATTTATCATGGTATGTGATGAATCACATTAAGTCTTAAAATTGAAGTTCGGAATTTGTTAAACTGCTAATGAGTAGGTTATTAACAGATTAATGTTAGGAACTGCCAATATGTATTTGTAAAGTCCCAAAAGAGAACAAGTTTGTGTTGCTCTATTTGCTAAGAATTTATAGATAATCTGTAAATTGCTAAAGGCAAGTGGGAGTTTTATCTTGATTAGATAAAATTACAAAATACATAATCTTCTTAAAATAAACTAGTAAGTCGTAATGAAGATTAAACTTGTTTATGTTAAATCTTAAAAGGATGGAATTCCCATTTCATAGATCCGCAAGGATGTCTCAAATATTTGTAGAATATGTTGAGAATTATGAGTTACAGGATTGTGATAAACCTGTAGATAAATTGCAAATATTAAATTTGGCAAATTTCTCATACTATGAATGTTTAGATGCAGTCCAAAAAAGATAACTAGTTTTGATAACGTAGTTGATCTTAAACTCTATAGTTATACTATAGAATATAGATGAGTCTACTAAGGAAATGGAGATCCTAGAGATTTAAATTCTTTTGTAGAAGTCATATGAACAAAAGGTAGTATACATATTTAATGTGTGAAAAGATTATCAATCACATTTAAGCGATTAAATGTGATTGAAATTCTTTCTAAGCACATTAAATGCATAAAGATTATGATCGTCATTCTTAGTTTCATATATATGAAATTAATAATGGAATGTCAAAACTCTTTCTTGGATAATTACTTGTGCGAGGACGAAAAGTAATTGAAAGGATTATTTGAATTCAAATTATCTTTAGAAGTATACAAAATGCAAATCATTTGTGAATGGATTAATGCATGCATCTAAAAGATATACTTATGTTTAGTTATTAAATCTAAGTTTTGATTTATAATTAAAATAAGATATTTCTTAATATTCCTGAAAGCTAGTGGGAGTAATGTATTTATTTTCTTATTTCATATATGTTGTATAACATATAGGAAGTAACATTTCATTAACATTAGATGTTAAGTCTTAGTTTGGAATGAAACTTCACATGGAAATTTAGAAAATATAAAACCTTGGAATGTATGTTTATTATTATAAACATAAGCGGTAAAATAATTGATTCTAAAAGAACATGATATTCTATTAGAAGGTATAGATAGAAACATATCTTTGAAAAGATATGACATGAATAAAATCTAAGTTTGACACAAGGATTTTTCATGTAATCATGTTGCTTGTTGTATCATGCTTGAATGAAAGATTATTGACAACATTAATATTTAATTGAAATTATTAGATAGCTAAGAGTAATGGATATGGTTGGATTTAGAATTAACATCCTTATTCTGGAATTGCTCCTAAATTCTAAATATGAACCATATGGCAAATTATTGTGTAATTGATATAGTTGACAAATCTTGAAGGATTTGAAGATATCAAACATTACACGATGGATATTAAAAGTTTACGGAATTTTAAAAGAGCATATTGTTGTTTGTATACAATGATGCTAGTAAGATTGAGATGACACTCAATACTAGTCATGGTGGGAGTTCATTCCTTATTAAAGGCCATGTGTACTAGTTATGCTCAATATGAGCATAGTTGCATTATACATTAAAGAATTAGAATACTTTAAACTATAAAAGGTTTTGGTAGTTTAAATTCGTGGTTGAGGATGTCACGCAATTTATGAAATATTATGTGGCAATATCTAGGTAGATGAATGCACACATACAAGAATTTCATTCTTGAAATAAGTATTCTCAAAATTCTGATAGATCAAAATTAGTTGATTTATGCCTTGTCAACAAGTATGGTTGTCATGACTTGTGGCATAATTCATTAATGGGAATTATCATGCATTGATCTATTTAGTATTTGGATAAGGGATGTTAAGCAATTATTATTCACAATGAATTAAAGTACGTGGTACGTTTGTTTTCATTAATAATAAATTGTATCCTATATTTGCATGTTTAAATCCATGAATAACTTATGTTATTCTAAATAGTCCGTTGTCGATCAATAATATGGGAGTATTATTGAACTATGGCAAATGTGAATGTTGGTAGAATATACTTAAGTATATTAATGCGTGGGCATGCCAAATTCACATGATATTCAATATTGGATAAATTGAATATATGACTTATCCCAACCACATGATTGTATTTTATGGATCTTTGTCATTAAGTAAATCATGAATATTTATCCTCAGACTTGAGATACCAGGTAACTGCCGAGGATGTAGCACATTTTCTGTAAGATAGTCTAACGCTATCCGTAACTGGTAGTTATAAGGGCTATTTTCGGAGGTGATGCGAAGTTCGAGGGTTATGCTCGTAGTTAAGAAAGGATTTGTTCCTTCAAATTTGTTTTGAAGTATAATACTGTTGGGCCCCTCGTAGGGTTGACAAGATGTTTGAGCGGCCACACCCAAAGTCTATCTGGAATACATTCAGATGTTTTGGTAATCTTGATCAATTATCAATAACGAGAAACAGAATAGTTAATTATGGAATGACTTAGATCCATATCCATATTAACGCGGTATTAGAAACAAAAGGATAAGTTTGATGACAATATCATCACATGGTTTTTTCCAGGAAACCATACTCAGGGTCGATCTAGGGGCATTGGGGGTGTTAAGCTAGACTAACCCATGTCATTACTATATTAATGAATATCCAAGTGGGAGCTGTTAAAGTTATGGATATAAATTAATATTAGTATGACCAGTATCGAACACGAGACTTCGGGATTGCACACATTACGTATGAGTTTCAATGTTTTAATAATTAATATATTAAGTTATGATTAATTATTAAATCACAAATATTTATATGGTCGAACAAGGAAAGAGGAGGGGGTTGAATGTCGATTTTTGGAATTTGAGGAGGTGTTGGACTCAAACTAGGAGAGCAAGTTTGGAGTGTATATAAACCCCTCAAAGCTTCATATGATCGATAGACTAAATATATCCCTAACCGATATTAATCAATCGGTACTATTCAACCACTCCACTGACATACAATCACAAACAGTAAAAGGAGTAAATATACTATGCATGTGCATGAATTATTAATTCGTGTACTGTGCATGCATATGTATATGCATGAATATAAGATTACTCATTTATATTCTTGATTAGACGAACTGTGATGTGTCCCTAGGGGATTCGATCATGTATTATCAAGAACATCAAAACCTAGTTGTGATATTTTATTTGTGATACATGAACCTAGCTTTTCACATTGAAACGCTACTAATACGTGTGTACAAGAACGGAGATCAAGCTTACTTTAGCTTGAGTTATTTTTCCCCAATTCGATTTGTAGGTGGTCGATTTTATAAACCCTAAGTTAGGGTTTTACCGGATCTTGGACACTCGGTTTCTTGTTTGGCTAGAAACCAAAGGTACGCATTAATTTTATTTCAGTTAATTAATTACTTGTATAATAGATCCTATTATTCCGCTGTGCTATGTGCTTTGATGTTTGGTTATATGTTTATAGTTTTATGATTCATATTTTCCAACAGTGGCATCAAGAGCCCGTTTATACATTGTAATTAATTACTAAACACATAAAAATTGAAACTTTACATGCTTTAGATGATCTAGGGTTTTTTTAATTTTGTAAACCCTAATTTTCATTAGTTATGGGTCGACACCCATTAATTATTTTTTAGGGTTTTGGTATTGATAAAAGAAATTGTAGAAACCCTAGGATTGCATGTAAAATTTTATGTGTAAATTAATGAGTACCTTGAGATGTCATTAATTAGTATGAGTACAATATTGACTTGATAATATGTGCTACATGATTATAAGTGCAATATGGGGAATCCATGACAAAAACATGCATGTTTTGTCATGGAAAATTGATGCTAATTGTTACATGTTCTACGTGCTATTTTATGCGATTGTTAATTAACTAGGGTTTTAGTAATTTTATTATTGAACACGAATTAAAATTACTAAAAGTTAATTAATTAGGTAATTAGGGATGACATAAAATTGGGGAAGACCCCATATAATCGCGTATTTAATCAATTATGTGTGTTATGTATATATTAATCATAAGACTTACGCGGCCAAGTAATTGGTGCTGTGGTCCATTGGGTACAATGAGCTCGAAAACCAATGGGAGTCTTAAGACCAATATATACATATTAATTGATTTTAGCATGTTCATTATTAAGTTGTTTATGTTTATTTTTTAAATTGCGCATTTGTTTAATATGTTGTAGACATGATTACAAACAAAGGGTAATTTTTCAATATAAAAATAAACATGACTTAATAATGGTGTAACATTGTTTTAAGCAAGAAAATCATAAGTGTTTAATTGATTGATGCGACTGTACAAAAGTGGTCGAAAGGCGGACCTAATATTGACAAACTATAAAGTGGGTATAAGGAGGCTTGACATTAAATTGTCATCCGAAAGGGGCGCATTTTTAATTAGCCTTCGGGCGGACGTTTGCCTCTCCGCTCGCCTGTGCGTCAATATTAGACTTACCTAGTACACCTTAAAAAGTACGAAGCATCTTAAGGCAATGTTGTAAGTTTCTCAACGCTATCAATTGAAACTTTGATGATTTGAGCTTATTAATGTAACGAATGAGTAAACTGGTTTTGAAACATATGATACAAAGATGAATGCATGACATCTTTGTACATATTTTGATTACACACATCAAAAATTTAATACCCTTAAATTTAAGTTATATGCCATCCAATTAATACGGAAACACCTGAGATTACATTATATCATTGCTAGCAGCCTCAGCTGATGTGATGATTCAAAGAATGGTAATCAAAGGGTAAATTGAGTACTTTCATTGCTAGCAGCCTCAGCTGATGTGATGAAACGACGTCAATTTGCATGTTTCTAAATTGGTTAACTTAATTGAGCACGAAACGGCGTCAAGGCATAAAGATTTGGGGATGAAACATGCTTACATTTGCAACTGATGTTGGCAAAATAATGTAAGTCCCATGATTCTAGGAATTGCAATTGGATATTGGCAATTGGGATTGACCCGTACCTTATTGAGTACTTTCATTGCTAGCAGCCTCAGCTGATGTGATGAAACGACGTCAATTTGGATCCTAGTTTTCAGTGAAAATTAAATGGTTAAATATTAATTTACCATGGGTGTTTAATTTTCTTGAAAAGTTATTATCGAAAATACTAAAATTGAATTTTGAAAATTCTTTTAATGTATTAAATGCAACGTTAAAACCGTAAATGTGGGACATTCCTTTAGTGGAAAGTTGATCTGCACCCGTAGAGGTCTTTGGATAGAGTCAACTTAACTAAAAGAAAAAACCTAGTCTACTTTCCATGAGAAGAGTAAGACTTAATCCTATTCCTTTTCATGAATGAGAAAGGTATAATAGGAAAATTAGAATTGTCTAAATTCTAAATAACTCATGGCAAATTTTTAGGAAATTGCATGTTTAGGAGTTATTAAGATTAGAAACTAGACTAATTACCGTAAAATTGGTAAAAGGAAAACTAGAATGATTGATCTAGTTGTTGTGCTTTTACCATTCAAAGGTGCTACATACCATAGTGGTGATGGTAGACCTAATTGAGGAAGAAATTGCATGCCCAATTTTCTCAAGTTAATTGTATTGATGGATATTCCATCATTTTCAAAGTAGAATACATTCTTTGAGTACCTTAGTAATGTTACGTAAGGGATTCCTCAAAGGTGTAGGAAAGTAAACAGCACGCTATTTACTTTTACTAGTTTTGAAACATTTATAATGTTGTCAAATCCAGTGGGAGCATAGTGTTGTATTTACTAAATAATAAGATATGCAATGATCTGTTATTCAGCGGGAGCTACAAGCATTGACATCTTGGTAGTAACCCAGATTATCTCTAGAATCTCTTGATATAATTACTTTCCAATTATAGACACTTGTAGTATTAAGGATATTCGTGTACGTTTCTTTACTAGACGAGGTGATTCTATATCTACTAATATCTATGACACAATCATATTCATCACATAAACAAACTATTGACATGTTGTTTATCTGATGCATGATGTTGTTCCATGCACAAGTGGGAGAAATCTTTATTATGTGCAAGCAACAACACAAAGGAAGATGATTTATAAGATTCTCTTAACTGCAAGGTAAGAGATTGATGTTCTAATGTGGTTTATTCACATCTAATCAATAGAACACTTGGAGTTAATATCTACTTTAATTACTAGATATTAATGACAAGATAAATTACATACTTTCATTATTAGCAGCCTCAGCTGATGTAATGAAACTATGTTAATTTACAAGTTTCAAATTAGATAATTATTAGAACAAGTGTCAACATGATAATAAGACTACTTCAAACCTGAATGTTTATGTATTGTTGTAATGACATAAATAAATGAAGTAATCTAATACTACTTCAAATTTGGATGTTTATGTATTCTTGGAATGACATAAATGTATGAAGTAATAAATTAACTTGAAATAACTATTGAAACCAAATTGTGGTGTTCATGATTACTTTAGTTATACATGTTTATATTGTAAAGATATAAATATGAAGTCTTTTAATTTGTAAGACTTATAATAAAGTAAGACGTTAACTTGTTATGGTTTTTTAATTAAAACATATACAAGAAGTCATTGAGTTGATCAATGATTTATAACGAAATTGGGATTATAACAGTTATGTCTTATTGGTAAGACATAGACATGAAGTGACTTGGTCAATAAGTACTTATGTTATAAAGCATGCAATTGGCTTGGAAAATCTATTGTACCATTAAATTGATTTAGTTGGTAAATAGGTAAGCCAAAACGATATATATTTATCTTATATATTGTAAGAATGACTTACAATATTAATCCTAGTGAAATACATAGTGTTTATGGTATGTTCAGTTAAGAGAATCAAACTCTTGTTAAAATTGTTTGATTAAGATGACTATATCTTCTTTTCTTCCAAAAGTTGTCAAGGTTAGAAAATTGAGTATGGATTGGATATACTCAATTAGACTCCAACCTAGAAGATTAATAAGACACCATTTATCATGGTATGTGATGAATCACATTAAGTCTTAAAATTGAAGTTCGGAATTTGTTAAACTGCTAATGAGTAGGTTATTAACAAATTAATGTTAGGAACTGTCAATATGTATTTGTAAAGTCCCAAAAGAGAACATGTTTGTGTTGCTCTATTTGCTAAGAATTTATAGATAATCTATAAATTGCTAAAGGCAAGTGGGAGTTTTATCTTGATTAGATAAAATTACAAAATACATAATCTTCTTAAAATATACTAGCAAGTCATAATGAAGATTAAACATGTTTATGTTAAATCTTAAAAGGATGGAATTCCCATTTCATAGATCCGCAAGGATGTCTCAAATATTTGTAGAATATGTTGAGAATTATGAGTTACAGGATTATGATAAACCTGTAGATAAATTGCAAATATTAAATTTGGAAAATTACTCATACTATGAATGTTTAGATGCAGTCCATAAAAGATAACTAGTTTTGATAACGTAGTTGATCTTAAACTCTATAGTTATACTATAGAATATAGATGAGTCTACTAAGGAAATGGAAATCCTAGAGATTTAAATTCTTTTGTAGAAGTCATATGAACAAAAGGTAGTATACATATTTATTGTGTGAAAAGATTATCAATCACACTTAAGCGATTAAATGTGATTGAAATTCTTTCTAAGCACATTAGATGCATAAAGATTATGATCGTCATTCTTAGTTTCATTTATATGAAATTAATAATGGAATGTCAAAACTCTTTCTTGGATAATTACTTGTGCGAGGACGAAAAGTAATTGAAAGGAGTATTTGAATTCAAATGATCTTTAGAAGTATACAAAATGCAAATCATTTGTGAATGGATTAATGCAAGCATCTAAAAGATATACTTATGTTTAGTTATTAAATCTAAGTTTTGATTTATAATTAAAATAAGATATTTCTTAATATTCCTGAAAGCTAGTGGGAGTAATGTATTTATTTTCTTATTTCATATATGTTGTATAACATATAGGAAGTCTTAGTTTGGAATGAAACTTCACGTGGAAATTTAGAAAATATAAAACCTTGGAATGTATGTTTATTATTATAAACATAAGCGGTAAAATAATTGATTCTAAAAGAGCATGATACTCTATTAGAAGGTATAGATAGAAACATATCTTTGAAAAGATATGACATGAATAAAATCTAAGGTTGACACAAGGATTTTTCATGTAATCATGTTGCTTGTTGTATCATGCTTGAATGAAAGATGATTGACAACATTAATATCTAATTGAAATTATTAGATAGCTAAGTGTAATGGATATGGTTGGATTTAGAATTAACATCCTCATTCTGGAATTGCTTCTAAATTCTAAATATGAACCATATGGCAAATTATTGTGTAATTGATATAGTTGACAAATCTTGAAGGATTTGAAGATATCAAACATTAAACGATGGATATTAAAAGTTTACGGAATTTTAAAAGAGTATATTGTTGTTTGTATACAATGATGCTAGTAAGATTGAGATGACGCTCAATACTAGTCATGGTGGGAGTTCATTCCTTATTAAAGGCCATGTGTACTAGTTATGCTCAATATGAGCATAGTTGCATTATACATTAAAGAATTAGAATACTTTAAACTATAAAAGGTTTTGGTAGTTTAAATTCGTGGTTGAGGATGTCACGCAATTTATGAAATATTATGTGGCAATATCTAGGTAGATGAAAGCACACATACAAGAATTTCATTCTTGAAATAAGTATTCTCAAAATTCCGATAGATCAAAATTAGTTGATTTATACCTTGTCAACAAGTATGGTTGTCATGACTTATGGCATAATTCTTTAATGGGAATTATCATGCATTGATCTATTTAGTATTTGGATAAGGGATGTTAAGCAATTATTATTCACAATGAATTAAAATACGTGGTACGTTTGTTTTCATTAATAATAAATTGTATCCTATATTTGCATGTTTAAATCCATGAATAACTTATGTTATTCTAAATAGTCCGTTGTCGATCAATAATATGGGAGTATTATTGAACTAAGGCAAATGTGAATGTTGGTAGAATATACTTAAGTATATTAATGCATGGGCATGCCAAATTCACATGATATTCAATATTGGATAAATTGAATATAGGACTTATCCCAACCACATGATTGTACTTTATGGATCTTTGTCATTAAGTAAATCATGAATATTTATCCTCAGACTTGAGATACCATGTAACTGCCGAGGATGTAGCTCATTTTCTGTAAGATAGTCTAACGCTATCCGTAACGGGTAGTTATAAGGGCTATTTTCGGAGGTGATGCGAAGTTCGAGGGTTATGCTCGTAGTCAAGAAAGGATTTGTTCCTTCAAATTTGTTTTGAAGTATAATACTGCTGGGCCCCTCGTAGGGTTGACAAGATGTTTGTGCGGCCGCACCCAAAGTCTATCTGGAATACATTCAGATGTTTTGGTAATCTTGATCAATTATCAATAACGAGAAACAGAATAGTTAATTATGGAATGACTTAGATCCATATCCATATTAAAGCTGTATTAGAAACAAAAGGATAAGTATGATGATAATATCATCACATGGTTTTTTCTAGAAAACCATACTCAGGGTCGATCTGGGGGCATTGGGGGTGTTAAGCTAGACTAACCCATGTCATTACTATATTAATGAATATCCAAGTGGGAGCTGTTAGAGTTATGGGTATAAATTAATATTAGTATGACCAGTTTCGAACACGAGACTTCGGGATTGCACACATTACCTATGAATTTCAATGTTTTAATAATTAATATATTAAGTTCTGGTTAATTATTAAATCATAAATATTTATATGGTCGAACAAGGAAAGAGGAGGGGGTTGAATGTCAATTTTTGGAATTTGAGGAGGTGTTGGACTCAAACTTGGAGAGCAAGTTTGGAGTGTATATAAACCCCTCAAAGCTTCATATGATCGATAGAATAAATATATCCCTAACCGATATTAATCAATCGGTACTATTCAACCACTCCACTGACATACAATCACAAACAGTAAAAGGAGTAAATATACTATGCATGTGCATGAATTATTAATTCGTGTACTGTGCATGCATATGTATATGCATGAATATAAGATTACTCTTTTATATTCTTGATTAAACGAACTGTGATGTGTCCCTAGGGGATTCGATCATGTATTATCAAGAACATCAAAACGTAGTTGTTGTGATGTTTTATTTGTGATACATGAACCTAGCTTTTCACATTGAAACGCTACTAATACGTGTGTACAAGAACGGAGATCAAGCTTACTTTAGCATGAGTTATTTTTCCCCAATTCGATTTGTAGGTGGTCGATTTTATAAACCCTAAGTTAGGGTTTTACCGGATCTTGGACACTCGGTTTCTTGTTTGGCTAGAAACCAAAGGTACGCATTACTTTTATTTTAGTTAATTAATTACTTGTATAATAGATCCTATTATTCCGCTGTGCTATGTGCTTTGATGTTTGGTTATATGTATATAGTTTTATGATTCTTATTTTCCAACATAAAGAAGGATAGGACGGCAATAGCCAATCTATTTCAGGAAATTCCAGAAGATATGGTGATGAAAGTGGCGTCACATTCTACAGCAAGAGAAATCTGGGAAGCATTAAAGACAAGACATATTGGAATTGACCGAGTCCAGAAAGCAAGACTTCAATCATTACGCACAGAATTTGAGATGCTATCAATGAGAGAGACAGAAACCATAGACCAGTTTTCTGGTAGGTTAAGTGCAATTAATACAAAGTCAAAAACCATAGGAACAAAAATTGAAGAGTCAGTTATGGTACGAAAATTGCTGGACTCCGTACCAGAAAGGTTCCTACAGATTATTGCATCCATAGAACAATATTCAGACATGGATACTATGACACTAGATGAAGCGCTTGGAAGACTTAAAGCTTATAAGGAACGCCTTAAGTCAAGAGATGAGAAGAAATATGGACCTTCGGGTCAAGAGAAGCTGTTATTTACAAGGCATGAGAGAAGACCTTACAACAACTACAAGAACTACAATCAGAATCGAGGTTAACAGAACTTTAGGAAGTTCAATAAGAGTCAAAGATATGAGAAGAAGAAATTTGACATAAATGGCCATCAAGATCAGAGAAGTGACAAAAGTCTCACTAAGAATCGTCATGACAACAATAGTTACAAGCCCAAGAAAGATACAAGCAATGTAAGATGTTACAATTGCAATGAACCAGGACATATAGCTCCCAGATGTCCTAAACCTCGAAGTAAGCAAGAAGAATCTCACCTAGTAATGGAAGAAGAGGATCCCACATTACTTATGGCAGTTGGTGAAGAAAGAAAGGTAGTTCTAGAAGAAAAGAAGATTATACTAGAACATTATCATTGTGACGACAATGGAAATGAAATATGGTATTTAGACAATGGAGCAAGCAATCATATGACAGGAAGACGCTCCTATTTCACAGAATTAGATGAAAAGATAACAGGAAGTGTAAAATTTAGAGATGGATCATGTGTCAACATCAAAGGTAAAGGCTCAATATTATTGGAATGCAACAATGGAGAACAAAGACTGGTTACAGAAGTCTACTACATTCCAACACTCCAAAGCAACATCCTAAGCCTCGGGCAAGTAACAGAAACGGGATGCAAAGTAATTATGAAGAATGAATACCTTTGGATATATGATACCCACAACAACCTATTGATGAAAGTCCCAAGAGCTAAAAATAGACTCTACAAGGTAAGGCTTAGAATAACAAGTCCAATTTGTTTACAAGCAAGAATAGATACACCTGCATGGTTATGGCATGCACGTATGGGACATGTGAATTTTGATTCACTAAGGCAATTAAGCATAAAAGGAATGGCACGTGGAATACCAAAAATTAAACACCCATCTCAAGTATGTGATGCATGTATTACGGGAAAACAAAGCAGACATCCATTTCCCTCTCAAGCAAGTTTTAGAGCAACGAGACCTCTAGAATTAGTACATGCAGATTTATGTGGACCAATCACACCCACATCATTAGCAGGCAACAACTATTTCTTCCTGATAGTTGATGATTATTCAAGATACATGTGGATCTACATGCTCAAGTCAAAAGATCAAGTTTATGAGAACTTTAAGAAGTTTCTAAGTAAAACTCAGGCAGAGACAAGTCACAAGCTCAAGAGATTAAGAACGGATCGTGGAGGAGAATTTACTTCTAAAGCACTTACCATGTATTGCAAAGACAAAGGAATCCTTAGATAGCTCACAGCACCTTACACACCTCAGCAGAATGGTGTAGTAGAAAGGAAAAACCGTTCGGTAATGAGTATGAAAAGAAGCATTTTGTTGGGTTCATAAAACACCCAATTATCTTAAATAGGATTTGAACACAAATTAAGCCAAGTGTTTGCTAAACCGAGAACAATTCAAGTCATTGAGAGAACAGCCTCTCAGTGAGTCATCTTCAGGATGCTTAAGGCGAGTCCAATAAAGAACTCACTCTCAGGAAGGCGGTATTCCCTGAGTAGGACTTAAGCCAAAGAAGAAGATGATGGTTCAGTGAGTGTTGGACAAGAACTCACTGAACCCCAGTCTCCTCAACAACATTAAAGTGATTGAAGACTGAGGAACCAATGCCTGAAGAATAGGCGGGAACAAAAGGAAAAGATCTGAGAAGATAAGAGTGTCAGACCAAACACTCTTATCTTGTCAGATACCAACCTTCCCTATTGCGGCTAAAAGTCATGGAGTGTCAGCCAACAACTCCCAAAGTCTTATTAGCCCTTTCCTATTGGTTCTTGAAAATGACAATTACTATTTGTAATTGTCAGACACGCTACCTCAACAACTTGTAATATTTTAATCACTTATACTTAGATTACTTGTGTATAAATAGATCAGATGGAGAGAAGTTAAGTGTGCTTTGTATATTGAAAGCTTAGAACTTTTACAAAGTAACTTCTCTCCTACAAAGAGTATACAACTCACTGAGATAGCTCAGTGGGTATATTGTTACCACTTAAGCAAAACTTGAGTTTCGATAGGAGACACCTCAAACCCTTGTCTATTCAATCCCCAGTGTTTGTTCTGCAAAACACTTGGGTAATAGATTCTTGGAATTATTTCTCATAAGAATTTAAACGTTGAAAAATATTGTGTTTTTTAAATTCACTTATTATAACTGTTAGAAATATTCTTTGCATTGATCTCAGTCATAAGCTCACTTAGTTTAACTTAATTGTTATTACTCGGTGTGCTAAGGGAACAACAAGTGGTATCAGAGCCTCTGGTTTGTAAAACCTTTCAAAAACCCAGAGTGCTCCAGGTTTTCAAAACCAAGATCCTAAAATGACTGATACCAATGTACCCCAGTTAGTCGATAAAAAGGGTGGCAGCTATTATGCTGTAGCACCCAGACTTGAGGCTGGAAAATTTAACAAATGGAAAAAATGTATGATTTTCTATTTAACTGGGATGGAACCCTATTACATCGCTTGTATCAAGGATAGCCCATTTGTCCCAAAAACCGCTGCAGGGCTAATTAAGCCTGAAGCTCAATGGACCATAGATGAGAGGAGGGTGGTCAATCAGGACCATCGCCTGAAAAGCATCCTTATATCATGTCTTCCTGACGATATAATGAAATCAGTCATCAACTGTTCTACAGCCAAGCAAACTTGGGATGACTTGGTAAATAGCTTTGAGGGTCCCTCAGATACCAAGGAAAATAGGGTCATGGACCTTAAACTTGAGTACAATACTTTCAGGGCGAAGGACTCTGAAAGTCTCTCTCAGACCTACACCAGATACAAGACTTTGACAAATGAGCTATCAAATGATGGTGTAACTTTATCTAAGCATGAGACTAATGTTGGCTTTGTCAACAGTCTCCTTGAGAAGTGGCTCAACTTCTCACAAGGCCTGAGGAATGCTAACCACATTCAGACCCTTGAGCTCCCTGAAATTTATGGGAAGTTTGTCTATGAAGACAACTTGATCTCAAGGAGATACCCTGACTCAACAGCTCTTGAGTCCAAAAATGCCTTAACCTCCACGCCCATATCAACTGCTTTCTATTCTAATGGTGTTGTGCAGGATTCTCAAGAGGTCTCTGAAGATGAAATTGATGAAAGGACTGGTGAGGAGTACCTGAACGACTTGAACTTGGAATTCCAAGAAAGGGCACTCCTTGCTAGTTCAAGATGTTTCATCAAAAGAAATCAGTCCAACTTTACAAAACCAAAAGCAAATGAGACCACTGAATGCTTTAAATGTGGTAAAAAGGGTCATTTTGCTAGGGACTGTTATTCTAAAACTATCTCAGAACCCTCTTACAAATTCTCAGGAAACAGTTCCTCAGGAACTAGCAAGTTTCAACCTAAAATGTTTCAGTCCACCCAACAATTTCAAAACAAGGGTCAAAAGGATTTTGAAACAAAATATAGGAAAATCAAAGCTAAACTTGCACTTCTTGAAACTAACCCCATATTGTCTCAGACTGCTCAAACATCCAAACCTATTCAGACAAAGAACAAGGTATTAGTAGCTGAGGCATATGATTGGGATGATGAAAAGGTTTCCTCAGATGAGGAAATAAGAGTTAGTGCACTGATGGCACTTTCTGAAGAGGATCAGGTGGCTATGGGAAAAAGCCATGCTAGGAATGGAGAGTGGGTCAACATCACCATGAAGAAGGTAAATACTTTACTTTCTATGGATGATGATTCTGATTGGCAGTCTTACATGAATTATATTTGTGTTGATCTAAAGTTTGTTGAGGAACAAAGGCTTAACCTGTTTTCAAAATATAACAATATTGTGTCAGAATTGAATAAATGTAGAGATGAACTGCTTGTACTAAAACAAGCCAAACTAGAAACAATAACTCTACAAATTTAGAACACTGAGATTTTGAAACAAAACCAAGCCCTACAAACTGAACTTAACAAAGAAAAGGCTGTCATCCAAAGCTGGACCAAGAAGAACCCCAAGGTTTTTGACACTGTGGGATTAATTTCTCAGAAAACCATTGGAATTGACCCTCTTATGGTTGATCCAAATGTGTGTCACAATGAACTAAACTTTGTTCCAGCTGGCATATCTTTTGAGCAAGAAATGCTTTCCAAGTCTAATGACTGGATTGTCAGGGACAACCCAGTCAGTAAGTTACCAAACTTTGAGACTGGAAAGATCTTGCTTCCTGAAAGTCAGGCTTTGAAAAATATGCTTGGACTTACTGAACAACTCAGTAAGCTTGAACTCACTGAACAACTCAGTAATACTGAGTTTGAGAATGAGTCTGAATCAGAATCATACCCACCACTTCCTCCACTGAATACCCTTCAGGGTGCTGCACCTAACTTAGGCCTCCCACCAATGGTCTTCTCACCACACTCTCCAAAGGAGAGATCAGGAAAGGGAACAACCATCCTGAAGAGACCAACCCTTGATGTCTCAGTAAATACTGATGACTCATCAACTTCAGTCCCTTCTGAAGTAACAACCCAAAGCCCTGATTCAAAATTTGATCAGTTGGCTGAAATGGTCAGGAAGCTGGGAGAGAAGATTGCTTCTTCTGAGAAACCTTCTCAATCCAAGAAGGAACAAAAACCAGCTTCCTCAAAAACCAAACCCAAACCCACAAAACCCCTGAAAAGATGTGAACTGTGCAACTATACAAATCATCTCACTGATGATTGCTATAGAGTCCTTTATTGCATGATTTGCAAAAAGGAAGATCACAGGACCTCTGATCATAAACAATGCTCAGTCATGTCAAACTTTTCAGGACTTAAGGCTCAGTGCCTAAACTACCCTTCTGATTCTAAGCAGAAACAGAAGCAAAAGGCCAAGCCTTTTCCACCTTGCCCATTATGTGGATTCAATGACCATCATCCTGAGGATTGTCAAATTGACAAACACTGTGAATCTAGTGGAAGTTCCACTCAGAAATCCTCAGGAAAAGAGAAGGTCATTCAGGCAAGAAGAGGAGTAAATAAACAATCCTCTCAGACTACTAAGGCTACCCCTGCGACTAAATGCAAAACATGTGGTAGCTCAGTCCACTCAACCACTGACCATGAATCAATTAATACTTTCATAAAGACCTACAAAACCAAACCCTCCATGAAATGGAGTCCTAGAAAGAACTGACCCAGTTTACTATTTGTGCAGAGGCATGCCAGGGATCCTATTTGGCATCTAGACAGTGGATGTTCAAGGAGCATGACTGGTGTTAAGGAGTGTCTACACAAATATGTGGAAGAACCAGGACCCAAAGTGATATTTGCTGAGAATTCATCATGTCTCACTGAAGGTTATGGTTCAGTAAAATGCAATGGTATTGTCTTTACTAGGATAGCTTATGTAAATGGTCTTAAGTACAATCTAATCAGTGTCAGTCAACTATGTGATGCTAAATACATAGTTCAGTTTGATGATAAGCAAGGAACCATCCTCAATGCAAACAAGGAAATTGTCCTCATTGCACCAAGAAGACAAGATGTTTATGTATTAGACATGTCCAGTCTAACTCAGGATGGAACTTGTCTCTTTGCTAAGGCCACTGATACACTCAACTGGCTTTGGCATAAGAGACTCACCCACCTGAACTTTAAAAACATAAACAATCTTGTAAAACAAAACAAGGTCCTTGGCTTACCATCTCTTGTGTTTTCAAAGGAGAAACCATGCTCAGCTTGTGAAAAAGGTAAACACCACAGAGCATCCTTTAAAACCAAAACCAACTTTTCCATCAGGAACTGCCTACATCTTCTCCATATGGATCTATTTGGACCTGTCAGTCCAAGGTCTATTAACCATGAGAAGTATACTCTGGTCATAGTGGATGAATACTCTAGATACACTTGGGTATTCTTCCTGATCAAAAAGAGTCAGGCAGCTGAAACAATCATGTCTTTTGTCAGGAACATTGAAAATCAAAATGACATCAAGGTCAAACATATTAGAACTGACAATGGGACTGAGTTCAAAAATTATGAACTTGAATGTTTCTGTGATGAGAAAGGTATTTCCCAAAACTTTTCCTCTCCATACACACCTGAACAAAATGGTGTTGCTGAAAGGAAAAATAGAACACTCATTGAAGCTGCTAGGACAATGTTATGTGGATCAGTCCTTTCCAACCATTTTTGGACTGATGCAGTCAAAACTTCCTGTTATACACAAAACAGATCCATCATAGTCAAGAGACATGGGAAAACCTCATATGAGTTATTCAAAGGAAGAATCCCTGACATCAGCTACTTTCATGTCTTTGGGTGTCCTGTGTTTATTCATAATCACAAGGATCACTTAGGAAAATTTGATGCAAAAGCTGATGATGGATACTTCCTGGGATACTCACTTGTCTCAAAAGCATTGATGAACTCAAATAAGTACATTTTATTATCATCATTTATCCTGTTTATTTGACTTGTTTTATTATATTATATATGAGAATTGATACATTAATGTTTACTTTAGTGATTCTCAGGTAAAAACAAGCATTATGTGAAACTTGGCGATTTTGGACTAATTATGGAGCAAAACAAGCAAGATGTCAAAAGTCTGCTAGATCAAGCTCGTTCTACTCCAGATACGCCGCAACATACTTCTAACATACGGCGTATCACTATCAAGATTTCACAAGTTACAATCCAAGACAGCCAAAGTACATGCGCCGCATACAAAGATCAAGTTACGCAGCATCTGAAGACGGTGTACGAATATTCCAGAATATATTAATCTTGGACCCCACGCGAAGTTAAGTCAATGCGCCGCATCTATTCATTCAATGCGCCGCATCGATCCCTGAGACAGAAACTATAAATACCCCAAGGACAGACGAATTTGAGCGCTCCCAGTCTTAGACACATACGAAGAAGAATATACAAAAACCCTAGAGCCGAATTCAGACGACCAAGCAGCACAAGACACACCTAAACGAAGATACAAGAGCTGTAAGAAGGTCCTGCATGTATTCAATTCATTAAGTAGTTTTGTTTTATTGTTTTAGTATACTTTAATTCATCAAGATTGATGGGCTTGTGTCATGTGACTACGGAAAATCATGCACTCCCCTTAATATTGCTTTCCCATTAATTAAAGTTTATATGTTGATGTCTTTGGTGACTTTTATTAGTGCATTGATAACCTCTGTGTCTAGCTGAGTCTTGCTTGGGTCGCCATGCCCCTTCCTCGCCTATTTATTAGGGACGCTTAAATAAATAGGATAGACATAAGTAATCATTAAGGGTTTACTCGCCGATAAGATTAGAGCCAACTAGAAAGGTTTAATTACATAAACTTCATATAAAACTAGCAATAAAACTAGTGACAAGCTACTTAATTATCAGGACAGGTCTTCTTATTGTCTCGAGTATCTATCTGTGTACGTGTGTGCTAATCGCTGATTCGTGCTCATTAGTTTAGTTTTCTATTTAATTATAACCAAACTGTGCCAGTCTCACAGGCTGAACCCCCTTGCGTTAGATTAGGTTGTATAGCTAACTTAGGATATTAAAATACTTATTAGAATAACTAGATAATACGTTCCACTCTTAGTGATCGACACTCTACTTACCATTATATTCATACTGACCGGGTACACTGCTCGTTAAGTGTGTGTGTTATTGATAAGTCGGCTAAATATAAATTTAAAACTTGAGTAGGCATTAATACTGCTAAACCGCAACGACACGCACGCGCATCAAGTTTTTGGCGCCGTTGTCGGGGAGTGAATTGTTATTATCTGTTAATTTGATTATGTATTTTAATTAGGTTTTTATTTTTAGTTTTTAGATTCTAACCACTAACCCTCTTATATATTAGATAGATTGCATTCATTGTATAATTTGCATATTTTCTGTTTTTGTGTATTTTTATTTTCTGTAATTTTTGTTTCTTTTTGTTTGTTTTTATTTTTTGTTTTTCTTTTTCTGTATTTTTCTGCATTCTGCTGTCGTTGTATTGTGCTGATACAAACGATACGGCGCATCTGTTTTTACCGATACGGCGTATTGCGTTTAATTTTTATAAAATACAACGCGTTTAATAAATTCGAGTACGACGCATCTTTCCTCAAGATACGGCGTATTCTTTTTTTAATAAGAAATTTTTCTAAACCCTAACGCCATACGACGCATCTGTTTTAACAGATACGGCGTATTTTCTATTTAAATTAAAAACAGTTTTTCGAATTTTTAAACAAAAGCGACACATCGATTTTTATCGATACGGCGCATCTACTAAATCAAAAATCTTGTATTTTGAAACGTAACAAAAATATGGCGCATTAGCTTTTGTTAATACGACGCATTTAACTTTAATAAATATAATCGATTTTTGATAATTTAAACTTGATACGGCGCATTCTTATTCATAAGCGGCGTATCTGTTTTCTGAATAAAAGTCTGATTAAATTTTAACGTAATAAGATACGGCGTATCCAACTTTCTGGATACGGCGCATCGTCTGCAGATATCAGCAACTTTTATTTTTCGTATTCCGTTTTCGTTGTTAATTTTCTGATATCATACTTTCAATTAGTTTAAGAAGGTTACTCAACGAGAAGGCAAAGATTGAAGAGGAGATCAAGGCTACAATGAAAGAAGAGAGCTCTGCAACCGACTTACGTGCCTTGCCTCATAAAGAAAAGGACCCAGGAAGTTTTACTTTACCTTGTTTAATTAATGACATATCTTTCAATAATGCATTAGCTGACTTAGGAGCTAGCGTTAGTGTTATGCCCCTTAAGACATTCACTACCCTAGGACTAGGAAAATTAGCACCAACTAAGCTGCTTATTGAATTGGCTGATAAAACGGTAAAACGACCTGAAGGGGTTGCTGAAAATGTGCTAGTTAAGATTGAGAAGTTTGTTTTCCCCGTAGACTTTGTTATATTAGATATGTTGTTGAACCTAAGACCTTGATAGATCTTCGAGCACTCTTGGATCGATAGTAATGTTTATGTAATCACAAACACACTAATAGAAAGTCTCTAATACTTGTATAAAGCGGAATATAAACACAAGTAAGAACACGAATAACTAAGAACACTTTGATCCTCTATGGATCTTTTATTAATACTAAAACTTGTTTTTCTAAACTCGTACCTATTACATAATAACGTGTTCCTTTTATAGATAAGGAACCCTAACTAGGTTTCACTAGGAACCCTAAACCGTTTCACAAGAAACGTATATTCTAAAAACTAAACAAGATATGCATTATCACTTTCTAAATAAACTCATGCATATCCTAACTAATATCAAAATACGCGGAAACTATCCATCAGCAGAAACACATTCCGCAGAATCTCTACTTCCGCAGAAACCTTCTTCAGTAGAATCACAAAGCTTCAGCAGTAACCATCAGCAGAATTCTTCCTTAGCAGAATTCCCAACAATCCTCCCCTAATCTTGAATTTGACATGGTTAAGTTCAAGATTCTTGATAGATCTTTAACACTTCAGACTAAGAGGATTGAATTCGAACATCAGCAGCAATGAACCAAATGAACCACATCTCTATGAATGGCAAAACTGTAAACTTCAGGTCTTTGCAGCAACAAATGACATATTGTACATCAAAACAGTTTAGTTTCATACTATTCTCATCACATCCAGGTGTGTAAACTCCTGTGAGAGGTGAATCATTGAAAATAATGGATTTGATGTCTCTTTACCAATAGCCATCACTACTGGAGTAGCCAAATGTTTTAGTTCGAAAACTATGGTACACTGATAACCATATGATTTTTAGCAAATCATCAGCTATAAACGGATTTGAGATGTCTTTACCTGTAGCCGTTTGCTCAGGACTAGCCAATCCTTTGGTTACAACTGAACCTTGGTGAATTGAATACCAAATATGGATACCAAATGTCTTTACCACAAACCATACTTTTGTGGACTAGCCAATTCTTTGGATCCCATAAAGGGTTACATCCATGGTGAATTGATGACCATTTCAACTCTCAGCAATGAAGCATGGGTGAGTTGAGTACCCTATAGCTTTTAGCAAGCTATTATAGCTATCAACAGATTTGATGTGTCTTTACCAAAGCTGTACCCTTTGGACTAGCCAACTCTTTGATGGACACAAGTCACATCTGGTGAGTTGATAACCATCAACAGTGTAGGGTATTCACAATACAAGAAACACTAGTTTGAGGCTTTAGATTAGATCGAATAGACAAAAACTTAGAGAGAGAAAGTGATAGTTTGGGAGCCTTTGTAGAGAGAGAAATAAGATGATATTAGGTTAACATGAAAGGTCCAACCCTTCCCATGGGTGGGAAGGGAGTATTTATAGTGTTACATAATATGTCCCTAGAGGACTGTGGAGCGAGCTGACAGAGGGTAAAGACCCGACCCACTCCACAATACTAATTAATAACTAAACTACTAATAATATTACTGATAATCCTACGAGATATGATGATCTAATAAGTACTCAGGGTGACCAAGTCTTCAGCTGAATATTCATATTCCTAACAATCTCCCCCTAAGGGAGGTCACCCCAGAAGTAATGCTCTGAAATTCAGTACTTTTTCCTTGGATCTTGACATCATAGCTCGTAACCCTTGATTCTTCAGTATCATAGATCATTGTGCAAACATCCGTGATCTTCAGATGACTTCTCTTTTGATTAGGATGAACTTTGAGTAATCTTTGAAAGTGTCATCCCACTTGATTCTTCAAGTCATCTTTCAGTAGTAAAACTCCATGTGATGAAATATACTTAGAGCCGACATGCTCACACTATATGGTGTCATGATCTTCAGCATCAGAGTTAGCAGAAGCTGTGTTGAAGGTCTTTTAGGTTGATCATGACTTCTTTGATGATGATGTGGTGTGAGCATGTGGTGATGGATTGGCATCTTTTCTGCAACCAGCTACAACAGCAACCAGCTACAGCATTCCACAGCTACAATCGCCAGAAGTTCCTGCATACGACAGTTAGCAATAATTCGACCGGTACTTACAAGTTTGGACTTCGAGATAGTCAACAGCATAATGTGAAAACTCTCTCTAATCCTTACCAAGACCGTTCCTAATCGAAAACCCACAGAGAGCTTTTTAAGATTTTACCGTAGTAAATCAACGATTAGGTGAGTCGCTGGAGATCACTCCACGACTGTAGACCGGTTGAAACCGTCGCGACCACTAAGCGTAATCCACGAGGAATTACCGAAGTGACCTGCTTTCAGGGCTGCTTGATGTTGACCCTGGCAGGAATTTCCATTCAATCATTGAGAATTACATTTGTAAATTCTCTCACAAATGTTCTGGCAGATTGCTAAGATCTGCGTAGGACTCTTAAGTTTACAACTGGTGTCCTTAATGATGAACAACCAGAGTAGAAATTATCCGTGTTCCTATGAGATCTTATTGTGAATCTCTTGGCTTTAGACTCAATTGTGCGTTTTGATTTGGTGATCGGAGGCTGGAGAGAACTGCCACCTTTTCAATATCATCTGACTCGGAGTGAGAAAGACGATAGGAATGTATTGAACTCCGTGACAAATGAAACAAGAATCCTTTGAGGGACCTTGAGTGGCTAGGGAGGGTTGTGCAGCGTATCACTGGGTCCATGATACTTTGTCTTCAATGCCAGCAATCAACTAAGTGATTCTGACAGCATATGTATTGACCCGGTTTCTGCCTAAGTTGTAAGGAGGGCTAATTCTTTTCACCCTTTATCTTTACAATTCTTTTTCATTCTTCAACCCCTTCAGTGCTTACCGAGACTTCATAACTAGCACCTTGTTGGGTTAGTTCCAGTACTAGCTCCATCTCAGTCGGCACTTTTCCCTTATCCACTTTTCTCCTTTTTAATCATACCTAAGGACTTCTACACTAACTAGTGGATTGTCCCTGGGTAGATCCCTCCGGCTCTGGCGGGATCGTGGGGACTTGAGCCTAACCTAACCATCCTTATAACTCCATGCATTAATTAAAGTGGTCGGTCTTTGGTGTACTTCCACGATTGCCATAAACCAAATCTTTGAAAAAATCTCTCAAAGTGTTCATGATTCTGAAACACATTTTTGCAAACACTTGAGAGTTTTATATTTTTCAAATGCTCCCCCTCAACATGTGCTCGGTTGATTGTTTTATAAATTTGCACATGTTAGGTAGAGCTCGCACTTTTTGAATTGATCCACTTTCAGTGAACATGACCGATTCGAGACACGCTTACATCACTAGTTAGACTAGCTTGAAATTATTACCCGGCCTGGTCAAGTCCACAGAAAGTTTCTCGAAATGGTACACTCTACTCAGATACATCTTTTTCGAGACACGCTTACATCACTGGTTAGACCAGCTTGAAATTATTACCCGGCCAAGACGAATCCTTTCGATTGATGACAGTTCAAGTTTCGTCAATTCATTGGTTAATTCTGAGTCACGGTCACATGAGATGCCAAATCCTTTGTTGTGTTAAAAACATTTTGCTCCCCCTCAATATGTGCCTTGATATACAAAATGGTTTAGCACATACGGGAGAGCATACATTAATTTCCAAATCATCACATTTTATCAGAATTTCCTATTTAAATCACATTCTCTCCCCCGATCAAAAATTTCAAACCATTTGAGATTTGTGATCTCAATTGATTTAAATACATTTAGAAAAATTGGGAGAAAATGTGGTCAGGTTTAAATGTATTCTGATTTTGGAGCATACTATGCTCCCCTTGAAACAGCGAGAGAGTGTCACTGCTGATGTTGCACAAATTTGGCAAGGTGTCGGAAATTTGAAAATTTAAATCAATTTACCACCTTGTGTAACATCAAGACTCTCTTGAAGAATCAAACAAGATAAAGAGTCTGATGTAAAGAAGACTTCTCTTCTTATACACGAAATGACGCACTGAAACGTACATCAAGTCGGGGAAACATGGATATAAAGTAATCCATGCCCAGGTGAACATCACCCGGTTGGAGGAACAGCTGTCTTTTTGGCGACATGCTTTCCCCATTGTACAGCGCGGGTTGCAGTATGAAGTAACTGCAAGCCATTAAGACATGTTTTAACTGATTAGTATAACTTCTACTCGAGCTTCATTTAAGAATCCGTGCCATTGTTGAATGACATTTCTAGATACGTAAATGTTATCGATAAACAGAAGACATGCCTAGGTAGAACTATTTTTGGTATTTTCTGATTTTTTGATTTTTATGGTTTTTATAGGTTTTATATTTTTGTATTTTTCTTTTTGATTTAAGATATATACAACTATTTACAAGGATATAAGAAGACAATCCTTTACTCCTCCTTTTCTTCCTGAAGACACTTGAGGGTTTCAGGAGTCATGCTTTTCATGCCGAGGCGTGGGAGAATAAACTGAAACCTTTCTCTTGGGAGGGCCTTGGTGAAGATGTCAGCTAACTGAAACTCTGTCCTCACGAAGTACAGTTCCACAATTCCTTTTTCCACTTGTTCCCTGATGAAGTGATGCCTGATGTCGATGTGTTTTGACCTGGAGTGCTGAACATTGTTACAACAAAGAGCAATGGCGCTTTTGTTGTCACAATATAGGGGAATTTTGTTGTATGAGAATCCATAGTCCGAAAGCTGTGATCGCATCCAAAGGATTTGTGCACAGCAAGCAGATATAGCAATGTACTCAGCTTCAGTAGATGATATGGAAGTACTCATCTGCTTCTTAGAAGACCAACTAACCAACTTTTCCCCTAAAAACTGAGCTCCTCCTGAAGTACTTCGACGAGTGTCTTGACATCCCGCATGATCAGCATCTGCGTAAGCCGTTAACTCCATTGCAGTGTCCTTAGGATACCAGAGACCCATATGAACCGTGCCTTGAAGATATCGGAAGATCCTTTTCACTGCTTCAACATGCTTCTTGGTTGGTCTGGATTGATACCGAGCACACATACACACAGCAAACAGAAGATCTGGTCTGCTAGCCGTGATGTACATCAAAGATCCAATCATGCTTCGATACTTTGTTATATCTACTGGAATCCCTGAAGGATCTTCATCCAGCTTTGTTCTATCAACCATGGGAGTGTCAACAGGTTCACTTGAATAGAATCCAAACTTTTTCAAGATCTCGTTGGCGTATATGGATAGATTAATGAATATGCCTCCGGGACTTTGAGAAACTTGTAATCCTAAGAAGAATGACATTTGTCCCATCATGGACATTTGGAACTTGGAATTCATCTCCTTTGAAAAACTATCACATTCACTAGGATCTATTGAAGCAAAGATGATATCATCTACATATATCTGAACCAGCAGTAGATGGTTTCTTGACTTCCTGGTGAATAGTGTGGGATCAACAACACCCTTGGAGAATCCGTTCACTAGGAGGAACTTGGACAATGTATCGTACCATGCCCTTGGCGCCTGTTTTAACCCATAAAGAGCCTTCTTCAAGCGGTAAACATGAGTAGGATGTTCAGCATCCACGAATCCTTCAGGTTGACTCACATAAACTTCTTCCTTTAAGTCACCATTCAAGAATGCTGTTTTGACATCCATCTGGTAGACTATCATATTTCGACTAGCAGCATTTGCGAGGAAGATTCTTATGGCTTCAATTCTAGCAACCGGAGCAAACGATTCTTCAAAATCAATGCCCTCTTCTTGTCTGAACCCTTTAGCAACTAGCCGTGCCTTGTTCTTTAACACATCACCATACTCATCAAGCTTCACTTTGAAGATCCACTTTAAAGCAATGATCATTGCAAGCTCTGGAGGAGGCACTAATTCCCATACTTCAAGTCGATCAAATTAATGGATTTCATCCTGCATAGCCTGGAACCAGCAATCTTTAGTCATTGCTTCTTTGGCATCTTTTGGTTCGACTTTGGACAGTACGGAATTGAAGAAACACCATAGTGCATCAGTGGCTAGTTGATTACGTGTGGATACTGGACGTGAAGGATTGCCTATGATGTTGTCGATTGGATGATCACTGGTCCATTTCCTGAGATGGTCGTGAGGTTGTGGGTTATGAACAGACGTAGCAGTGCTGTGTCCTTCAAGTGAGGACGTGTCTGATGAATGTTCAGGAGCAAATATGTTTTCAAAAGGAGCCTCATCAACAGGAGCAAAAGGATTAACTTCCACTGAATTAATATCTGAAGATTCTTGTATTACTGGATAAGTTTGAGCGTTTGATGACGAAGGCGATAGACTGGCAGCTGGAGCATTGTGACTGACTGATACTGAAGCTGTGGGGCCTTCTGAACCTTGTGGGGCTTGAACCTCAGCCATGGGAAGTACAGCAGGTACACTTGGGATGGTTCCATTAGTTGGCTCAAAGTATTCATCAAACATAGGATCAAATAACTTCTTTAACTCCTCGCATGTAGGTGGCACATAAGAATCTGCAGGCGTGGAATTCTGTACAAGTCCTGAACTAATGGGTCCAGGAGACAAAAGGTTAAGATCGGGTCCAGAACTAATTTGTCCTGAAGCAGGTTGCTCACTCAGCTCATCGAACGTAACATGAATGGTTTCCATAATTTTTCGGGTTCTCTTATTGTAGATTCGATACCCTTTACTGTCTGGTGCGTATCCAACAAAAATACCTACATCTGCTTTAGCTCTTAACTTTCCCAAGTCTTGACTATCGTTAGTTGGGTAGCAAAGTGCACCAAACACACGGAGAAAGGAAAGATCTGGTTTCTTGTTATGAATTAACTCGAAGGGAGTCTTCTCATGAACCGGATGAATTAGGGATCGGTTTTGAGTGTAACATGCTGTTGCAATAGCCTCTGCCCAGAGAAACATCGGTGTCTTTGAAAATATAAGCATAGTTCTTGCAGCCTCCACCAGAGTACGGTTCCTTCGTTCAACCACTCCGTTCTGTTGAGGGGTGCGAGGGATACTTTTCTGATGCGTGATGCCAATACTTTCATAGAAATTACGGAGTTGTTGGTTAACAAACTCCGTACCATTATCAGTGCGGATGATTCTGACAGTTTTATCGAGCCTTACTTGCAGCTGTTTTATCAGTTTAATGATAACCTCTGGAGTTTCGTCCTTGGTTCTCAAAAACTTCACCCATGTGAACCGAGAATAATCATCTACTATCACCAGAACGTACTTCTTTCCATTTATGGTTTGTATTCTCATTGGACCACACAAATCCATGTGGAGGGTATGAAGAACTTCCAAGTTGGTGTTGATGGTTTTAGGCTTGTGGGTTTGTTTCTTGCTTTTACCCAGTTGACATGCAGAGCAGAGATGATCTTTCTCATATTTTAGTCTGGGCATTCCTCTAACAAGATCTTTACGGGAAAGATTATTTATGGTACCGAAGTTCAAGTGGTTCAAACGACGATGCCACAGCCATGATTTTGTTTTAGAGGCTTTAGAAAGCAAGCATATGGGAGAGGACTTCAACATTTCTTCAATTGATATGGTGTATAGATTGGTACCC